>VXBT01008205.1:1557861-1654946 GCA_013400235.1 Oriolus oriolus | reverse complement strand
AAAAAAAAAAATCAAAGAAACAAACAGCTTCTGCTTTCCTTACCAGAAAGTACACTCACTGTAACCACTTTGAAAAAATGGTTGCAAGGCATTTGCCTAAGAGCACAAAAGTGATAAATTATCCAGTCCTTTGAAGGAAGGCAGACTGGAAAATGAGAAGTGATTAACTTCACTACTTTAAGGAAAAACTATGGTAAAAAGTTATGAATTCAGATCATGGTAATGCTTCAGCAGGGCATGTGGAATGTGAAATACAGACCAGCTTTGTGTGTATCAAGCAGGCTGCTCAATGGCTGAATTATGCAGAAAACTGAAAAAAGGCAAACTGAGCACCAAAAGCTGCTAAAGGTACCCAAGCACGAGCTGTGGAAACACAAGACTGCAATGCTCTGTTACTCCATGCTGCCCATGCTCTTCCTCAGCAGTTAACAGAGGATAGGACACTCTCTTCATTGAGGCATCTTATTATTGAGGCTGGTGCTTTGTGAGGCTGTTAAAGATTGCTAATGACTATATCCAGCCATTAGCCAGATCTGCACAGCTGACTACACACAGGACTGACTACACAGAAGCAACACAACTCCCTCCCTCCCCCCCATTCCAGAGCTTCCTGAAGACTGGCTACTCCTGCCCAAAATGCAGGTTTTAGTCTGAAACACTGGGGGCAAAATCATAGCACAACTTTGAAGTACTGTTCTTCAGCCAAGCCATGATTTTTTATTTGCATTTCTACACAAAAGTAACCCAGATTGTCTTTTGACCTTTGAGGGTTTACTTATTTCTCAGTGATACCTGGCAGGTCACTCACAAAAGAAAGAAAAGTAGACATGAAAGTACTAGAAGAGTCACATTCCCTTTTTGTACTGAAACAACCTTCAACTGCTGCTTGTGCAGCTTGAATCCTCAAAGCATCCAAGTGCAGCTGAAGGCTTTGGGTTCAAGTACAAAATAGCTAAAGAAAGAACATGAAAAGCAAAGGTTATAAACTTCAGAATTCCTTTGTGTTTTTTCCCATGGAAGAATACATGAGCAGGCAGGCCAACTCCTAAGTGGAAGGAGGGGGCAAAAAGCACAGTAAAAAAAAAAAGCACCAACCACACAAAAAACCCAATAAACCATTAACTTTCAAGGCTAAGTAGCTTTTGCTCCAATTATCACAAGGCAATTCATGCCCACACAAGCTTGAAAGAACTCAACACACCCTCCAAGGAATTCTATTTATTATTCTACTTTCCAATCTAATCCTTATTTAAGATGTTTTGAGAAGTGACATAATCATTATGTAACAGCCATATATAACAGAGCAAGACATTACCTCAGGAGAAGATTTTGTGTGTTTAGCATCAACACTTCCACTGTTCTCAGAAGACTTCCTTTTCACACCCCCAATTCTTTTTGATTTATCTGGAAGAGAAGGTGATCAAGATTAGTCTATCACAAATAACCTACTTTGTGTTTGAAGGACAAAAAGTAATAGGTCTTACCACATTTTCCATTGTTGTCATATATGATTTCAACATGAATTAACTCTGGATCAAGAGTTTTTAAAGCTGGAATCTTGAAAAGGAACAGGAAACACAAACAGCCATTTAGAGAGGTGAAACTCTATTTGAATATATTTATCTTAGATGTGGTGGTATGGACTAAGCTTAGACACTTAACTTCTAGGTTCTTTGAATACTAAGCTGAATTTAACAACGTACCATGTGACAGTGTCTGCACAAAAACACAAACTGGTGCTTGAGAGCACTCTCTGCACAGCACAGACAGCAAAGAAACCAGGATCATGTTTGCTTCACTCCTCCAATAAAAATTCCATGTCTCCCTCATTTTTCACAGGAGGACATTTGTTATTTAATAATCTATCAGCAGCATAAAGAAGCACTTTGGGTTATATTGTTCTGCACTACATTGACACCCATGTTTGAAGATTACAGCATAGACAGAAACAAAAATGGTGTTGGTGGAGATATAAATAAAAGTTTGCACCTATTCCCCATATCCATTTGTACACCATGGTAACTGGTTCCTACCTCCTGACAGTTGACTTCTAGAGTTCTCGTAGCTGGATTGCCATTGACAACAACTGCTGTGAACCACTGAGTAGAAGGATCCAGGCTATAAATCCTAATCTTTGAACCAATGATATTTTTGCCACCTTCAAAATCAAAAAAAAAAAAATTTTTAAAAAAAGAGCTTAGGACAAAGGAGGCATGAATATGACCACCATTATCAAAATGAATTTTTCCTGCCCTTACAGTATGGGAAATGAAAACTGTAAGATGCAATGTTTACTCTTTTATAAGAGACATTCCCTGCATGTGCAAGCACATGACTACAAACACACTGGTGTGAACCCAGTAATTAAGAATTTAAAGCTGACAAACAAAACTAACAATTTTAAATTTGACTAAAAAAGGAAGCCTCTATGCAACACCTGGAAGTTCTCACGAACAAGATACAAACTGAAAACAAATAAACAAGTTACTTGAAACAACTTGATATAATTTTGTTCAGAATTACTGCAAGTTTGATGCATTTCACAAGTACTAGGCCATCTGTAAGTGCCTAAATTACATACTCTTACAGAAGAAATACCTGAAACTTAAACACCTACAATCCTTCACATTTTGCATTCACTGCTGAGAGATTAAAATCAGTATTTTTAAAAAGCTTTTAGCACCTAGAACAGATTACCAATTAATTAAACCAACACTGCAAGGATTTCCCTTTGGACTTGATCATTTAGTGCCAGAGTTTTCTGCTCCACAGTATGTTTGTACCTTGGACCAAGCGTGTCTCATCAAGGTGTTTCTTAACCAGAGCCTGAATTTCTTCATTTACATGTTGATCATCCTTAAGAGAAAGCCTGGAACTGTCCACATCCTATTTCAGGAAAAAAAAAAAAAGAATAGAAGTTCGCATTCCAAGTAATGCTTATAACAATATCCCACAATATTTAAAAACAAGATAGCAGCAACTCATACAAATCCAATTCTCATTAATCTGTGTCCCATCAGTTCTAGGATGTTGGATTGGAGGCACACATCAATTTCTCACCACTAATTTGCAATAAGCATCTGCAAGACAGACTGAAGTGAGCCCTCCAGGTCCACTTTAATATTGTTCTGAAAATAGCCCAGCTTTGTTGTACTACATTGCTAATGAGCACTAATTTTAATTGAATCATCCATTCTTAATTTAGGATTTTAATTTCTCAGAAGTAGCAACATATTTGTCCTGAGCAGACACAAATGAAAATATTTTTACATTTCTATTTATGATAATTCCAGGATCCAGTCCATCGCAAGACACCATTATAAAATGTTTATATGAATAAAAACAGAGTCAGCTACATATAAATTATTCATAATTCTTCAGCATAATGTAGGTATATTATAGTATTTTTTTCCTCTTGAATTCTTGAAGGAGAATTGATTCTGAAATGGAAAGGTCAGAGCAAGTTTCCACCCAAGGCTCAAGAAGTGCTTGTAAGAAAAGAGTTTGGGGTTGGGTTTTATCTTTTTGTCCCAGGCGCTGCTCTGGTATTTGTAAGAGGCAGAAGACTGAAGAACTAGAAGTCAATAAACTGTTATTCAAGACGCCAGTAAAGCAGTCTTCTCCACTGCAGTGCTGAGATAAGGCTTCTGCATAAAGAGTTCTCTACCCTGCTGTTGAGCCAACACAAGCAAGACAACCATCTACAACTCAAATTTGGCTTTCAGTGACTCTCTTGCCAGTTTCTCTACAGGACTTGTGCATTTGCTGACTGTTAACAAGTCAAAAGTAGAACACTAACGATGGTTCTACTTGCAGTCTCAACATGGGACATCCATTACTATTTTTATTTCACACTGCTTACAGGTCTTGGGAATAGTTTCCCAAAAAGGCGAAATCCTTTATTTTTAGCAGATACTATTCTTTCAAACACCTGTCCAGCCAGTCACAAGGGACAATTGTTTCAACCCATCTGTACCTAATTTTCACTAACAAACTTTCCTCTGGTGCTCAATAAAGCCACTGCAGTTCAACCATTTCATTTCCATTCTGCCCAATTCCTCATTTGTTTAGGATTAGCAGTGATGAGCTTCTGTTAAATAGCAAGATTTACACCAGACATTCCTGCAACTCTTCACAGAGTAATAACAGCCATGTTCAGAAGAAGAAAGGGAACTATTCCAGGTTATCCCCCAACCAACATGATGCAAATGCTGTCACCTGAGCTGAATAACTGTCTTGGCACACTCCCTCATCCAGCTCTCCTAAGTGACCATGTCCTGAATCAGCTTCAACAAGTTTTTAACCAGACACATTACATTCAGAACTGATATTTATGAGCTACAGAAATGAACACTTACTACAAGTTTTTACCCATCTGAAGTTTGCATTTAGATTACATTAACTTGATACATCTTAAATACCAAGGTAAGAAATTAATCTTTACAATGCCATTCAAGGTCACCTGGATGGGCGTCAAGAGGTCTTTAGAAAGAAAAACACATTTCTCTTCACCCAGATAGCGCACTGAAACCAGTGATCCCATTCCAGCTTTGTCCACCAAGGACTTGTAGGTCTAAAAAAAGTGACAAACACATTCTCAGAAACAGTAAGAAGAAGATTTCATCATTCATCATCTGCATTTAAAAATTTACGTTAATTTTGCTTCTATTTCTCTGTTAAGTTACCACATCTACATGCAACTCTTGAAAACAAGGCTAGTTTCCAATAAAACTTCTAATACACACCTAATGAAAGAGTTACTGGACTCCACTTGAAATTAACTTCATTTATCAGCATCAATTAGGAATTCAATGCAGGTGGCTGTCATTAACAATTAATCAATCATTCATCTCCACATGAAGAATTTATTAATATAATAATTCTAATAGCAGATATATTACTAGTAAACCTCCTTTTGGTAGACTGAGGAAATAACTAGCAAATCAATGAATGTCTGCAGCATAGTTTACACTAAAGTTCTCAAAACTTGTGCAACACTGATAATATACCAAAACCTTCATTTAGGCACATGTGATGACTTGGAGAGTTGTTGTAACACTGCAATGCAATGATGAAGTTGTGTTCAGGTACACCAAAGGCTTTAAAAACAGACAAGAAACACAAACTTCCCTTAAAAGCTTCTGAACGCTTCCTAATATGTTCAAAGTTAAATTTTGTCTAGTGACAGTAACAGATCTGAGAGGATAGGCACCAGGAGCCCGAAACAAAAGAAGTGGCAATAGTAATTCCTCCCTACCTGAAAGGTGTAATTGAGACCCATTTAAAAACAGGAAATCACTCTGATAGGGGAAGAAGGCCTTTCTTTCACCAGTCCTTCAAAAACCCAACCACTCTTTTGCCTTCCCCTCAGTCAGGACAGCACTGGCAGAGGGGCAGGATCCCCACAGGAGGGACAAGTCTCCCCAGAAGTGACTGGGCACTCTAAGATTTCTACAAAGCTACTCCATTTGTCAGAAACACTCCCCCATATACTCGAATCAAGAAGTAGTGATCAAGTTTTAAATAATTTAATCCACACACCTCTTTTGTGACCTCTGCTTTCCTGCCCTGAGTGATGATAAAGGGACAAAAAGTCTTTTTTTGCCAAAGCAAGCTCCAGCACTGGCCTACATTTGACCCTACATCTTCCTCTGCAAAATGAGCCTTGGAACACGTACCCTGCATGAACTGACCTGTCAAACACATCAGGAGGAACACCTCATGGCAAAATGGAAGACAAGTATCCAGTAGGAACTATTCAGATACTTGGAAATGGACAACAGCTAAGGTTAAATAAGAAGGTTTTCAGAACAAGCTATCAGCAAAATCTACCAGTGGAACTGCTGATATTAATGCACAGCCCAGGAAATAAAATTAAGGATTTACACTTCCTCCCATTCTATTGAGTGCTATTTGCAATAAATATCTGCTTAGATTGACTTTGCTTAAGAAAGAAAAGACCAGCTAAAATGCAACAATATGAATTACAATGCACACTTTATACCTAGCAAAGTTAATAGTATTAAAACACAGACTACAACTTCAGCATAATTCATGTTCAGCAAGTTTACATGTTTGGATCTTCACTTATCTCACTACTTTCTTGAGTAGCAATATCCAAAGTAGTCAAGTACAACTATACTGGCTGAATACATTAGGAAATGTTGCCTGTTCACCTCCCCTGGCTAATTTGCTTATTCAGCCATGCATGGCAGGTACAGAAAACTTAGTTCTCTCCCTGTACAGTGCAGCTCAGGTTTCTGTATGGAGAAAACCTAAATCTCACAAATCGTTTTTGCCAGGCAGTCATCACATAAGTCATTTGAATTATTTTTGCCTCAGGATCAAGAATCACCATAGCATTAACAGTACTTGATGCAGAATCAAAAAAATTTAAAATAAAACACAGGCTATCCTTAGAAACCCATTATTTACACTTTTTCTCTCTATTCTTAAGAGGAATTTCAAGGAAGAAACAAAACATGAGACTAGAGGGAGAACAAATTAACAATGTACAGAACAGCAGTCTGAGAGAGAAGCAAAGTCATAAAAATACACTCTTGTGTCCACAAGCACAATACACCAACTTCAAATGCTGATGAGCTCTGTCAGCTCGAGCTGCACAGTGAGATTTCCTCCCTTCACACAACACCCAAGAGCGAGGCTGCACTCGACAAATTCACACTGGTGACAACACTGTCCCCAGAAGGTGGAACTGCACAACCAAAGTGAGTCGAGCCAGGAGTGTACTTGCCATTGCAGGCCACTGGACAGGAGGCATGCATTGGGTTTTTCTTTCAGCCAGCACCAGCTTTTGCTCCACCAGGAACGCTATCATCATACGGCTGTAGACTTCTATCCATCTTCGCTTTTCCCATGATTCATCATCAAATTCTACACAAATCTACAGAAAGGAAGCAAAGTGAATGAGTGACTACCTACAAAATCCAGACACATTCAACATGGAAAAGAAAAAAACCACCAATTCACTCAAAAATAAAAAAAATCATTGAAAGTACTTAAAATTCCACCATGATTATTGCCTGTCACATTATCAAGCAATCACTAAAGCATCCAAGGTTGACCCAGTATTTTATAAGTAATAGTCCATGTTAACTGGTTTATCACCATTACTCTCACATAAAATATTAATGTCTCCATTTAACTTTACAACTTCCCATCTCAAAAAGTTCTGCGCTGTTCAAGGAGAGTTAAATATGTCAACACTGTCACAAGCAGGGAAAAAACACACACCCCTAAGAAGTCCACTAAAACTAAAGGACCGCCTACAGTAGTGGCACGTGGATTTTCCACAAACTCTGGAGCACTGGAGTAAACAAGCTGGTTTTTTCCAGAAATATTTTAAAAATACGAATGCCAAAGAGTAGCTTCAGCCAATTTACTGAAAGAACAAATGACAGTAGGACAGTAAAGGTGATTAAATTATGTAATGTGAAGAAGGTAATTTCCTGTCTGCTTTTAACTGCAATTTATCCTTACAAATTTCAGAAACAACTAGGTAAATTTTTCTAAAGGAAAACAATTTCATGTAAAAAATACGAAGGCTTGACCAACATCTTTGGGCTATCATTACCCTAATTTCGAAAGCAACATGGGAGATCAGTAAATGATTGGGAAAGACCACAAATGCAACTTGGCCTGAATACAGGAAGTGGAACATCTTGGTAGAGGACTCTACACTTGGAAAAAATCGGAATTTCCTCTTCCCAAAGAATACAGCAACCCAGCTTAAACACGTTCCACAAACAGCACAGAAATCTCAGTTGAATGAATCTTAGAAACATTTCCTGGTGTTTTATTGTCCGTCTCAAGGGAAAGGCAAGTGAAAACATGCACACAAACAGCATTACCACAGCCAGGAGTCATAAAATAAATGGGTGCAGAAACGAACTTAGTAATTTTGAGGTGCACAGAAACAACGAAAGAGATAAGCAAATAACTACCAGAACCAGAATGGCTTGTTTTGTCTACTGCATCAACACTGCACACACAGGAAAATACAGTTGAGAAAAATCATTTCAACAGCAGTTGACAGTCCCTCCATATGAAACAAAAATGGAAATATTTCTACCTTTTTACAGCAGAAATACTTAATCCCCCCTCTCAGTCCATTACTATTTCAGGACTATCATGCTTCCACGGAGCTGTGAGAGGAAAGGAGGTGGGATGTGTTTTGGTACAGAGTTCTCCACACTTCCATTGTCCATTCTGCAGCTTTGACACTTCAGCTGGAGAGCACATCAACTCAATTGCTTCTGGCAGAACCGTAACCAGCTACAAAGCTCACAGTAGAGCCCTCCTCAGCACCTGCTTCTTCTCCTTCTTTGCAGACAAAGTCCTTAAGAGTTTTCTGCACCAACAACCTCCTCCTCACTACAGGCACGGCACAGGGCACAGCCCCGCGCCCAAAAATGGACAAAGCTCCACCCCTGCCGCAGATCCACAACAACAAGCCGATAACAAAGTATACGCTTTCAAGAAAGAGTCAGAAACACCCAGAGTTTCTTTTTGTTTGACAAGGAAGGGGTGCTTCTTCGGTTAATCAGAGGTCACCAAGTTCTCACTAACAAAAAAAAGAGGAAAGGAGACAGTTTAAATGGAAAGATGGTGGTGTTCTTGTTGTCACAGGACAGCCACCGATGTCCTCCGTAGAAACAAGGCCAATGTTCAAGATGCCGCTGCTACAATGGAGTTTTGTCCTTAGGGAGTAAGCACTCAGTCTATACTCCAGTAAGTGCCCAGACACGGCTGAATACTTTTAATGACTACAGTTGCCAAATAAAGCCCCTTTACAACTTCACAGTCAAACCGTAAACATCGCTTGACTTCCACACAAAATACGCAGCTGACCAACTACACCACGCTTGCAGTAACTGACTGTGTGCTCAAAAAAACACTTGGTAATCATTAATAAGAGGCCACCATGCAAGAAGAGTCCGAGACACCTCCAACACCAGGCGTGAGTTTGGTATGACTTTAAAACCTAGAGTACTTGCTCATGATCAGCTACTCCAAAGAGCAGGAAAGAAAAGTCACCAATCCCAACAATACTGGAGGGTTTCGGTTTCAACTCTCGGGGCAAAAACCTGTTCACAACTAGCAAGACCTTAAACTACCCTTAGGAAATAAACCACAGGCATAGTCGGTGCGGTAAAAACCTGCTTTTCAAAATGCCGGTGGAAGAAAGCACATTTATAATTAGTTAATTCCGGCATTAGCACAAGCACGTCGGGGACTGGGGCAGGGGTGCGCGTTTCCAAGCGTGCTGGCCAAGACGCCCTCTCCCCCTGAGAGCAGCATGCGCACACACGTGTACGCACACCCACACCAACTTCCCCGGTCACACTCTCCATTTAGCAGGTCTCTCTGAAAGTTCCCGGTTACCTTCAGGTCTTGTTTGGATATGTCCGTGTGTGACACGGCCCGGATCCTGCCCGACTTCCAGGGCCATTCCGAGATGAGGCTGGCGTCCCACGTCCTGTCCTCCTCCTCCGACAGGCAGAGGAACCTCTTCCCTACGAGCAGCGACCAGCTCCCCTCGAGCCTCAGCACCATTTTAACTCATCGGGAGGCCTTCAGCGAGGGAAGCGACGGAAGGAGGAGAGAAACACACAGGGCAGGGCGGTGAGCGCTTCCTCCTTCCTCTCCCGCCCCCCCTCCCCCTTCCCCAAGCGGCTCCAGCCGGGCCCCCGGACACTCACAGGACGNTCCCGGCCATTCCCACCCCCGCCGCCTCTTTGTTCCCTCCTCCGAGCAGCCGGAGCGCCGGGCGGCAGCCGAAGGGAGGGAGCAGACGACCGGGCCAAGCTCCTTCCGCNACGGGTCCCACTCCCCTCCACCCCCCCGCCCCGACCGCCGCCGCGGCCAAGCGACACTGTCGGCGCCGCGCCGCGCACACGCCCCCTCACCCGTGCGCGCGCCCCCGTCTCGAGCCCCTATTGGCTGCGCCTCGCCAGTGGGGCGGGGCCGGCGGCGAGTCTCCTGCCGCGATTGGCCCGGAGGGGCGGAGCCCGCGCGCCCAGCCGCGCCCCCGAAACCGTTGCTCAGCAGATGGAGGATAAAAAAATAAAAGCGATGTATCCTTCCGCCTGAGTCCGAGCAAAGGAGTCCCTCGGGGCCAGCCCGCGGAGCGCCCGCAGCCGAGCCCCAAAGGCGGCACGAACGCGCTTTGGGCCGCGGTGCCGCTCTCGGTCCCTGTTCCCGCCTCGGGATCCCCGAGCCTCCAGCTGCAGGAACAGCGTCAGGAGGCGGCGGAGGGATCCGAAGCGAGTCCAGAGGGTGTGATACGACCTCTTATACGTGCGGCTCGCGGCGTACTCAGATATAGCACAGGGGGCGGTGGCACCTGCGGTGCGTCTGTGCGCGTGCGCACGGGGCGGGGCCAGCACCTGCGGGAGCCACACAGGCCGCCATCTTGTCATGCTGAGGGGAAGGGGGACAGGCGGGCCCTGTGGGGCAGGGGATAGGGCACAGGGCGAAACAGCACAACATAACAATGTGCCCGAGGTTCCTGGGGGGGATGGCAGGCTGCGGAGGCTCTCTAGTTGTCGTTGATGTAGGTTGTGTGGTTGCATCTAAAAGCAAATGGCTTCCACCAGCTCACGCCTTTAACATAACACCTGTGTGTTCTTACAAATAACAAGGCAGGATGACAGAATCATAAGTGGCTTGGGTTGGAAGGGATCTAGTGCCTCACTGCCCTCACAGGGAAGAATTTCTTCCTTATATCTAATCCAAACTTAATGCCTTTTAGTTTAGAGCCACTCCCAATGAGAACCAAGGAGTTAAAACGGAGAATATGACAGTGGTCTGAGTGATGGTGTTCAGCAGTGACCCGAAAAGACACATGTTCTCCCCTACAGTAAGACTTTCCCACCAGAACATGTGGGAGGACAAGACCAAAAGTGCAGGAAGTACCCATGGCAAAGAAGCTGTTGACTCATCCAGTTTACTAAGAACTAACAGTGCTTTCTGTCACCAGAGATGTCTGAGCTTCAAAAACTCCCATCAGAGAGCAATTGGATATTCCTGCCATGTTCTAGTCTCATTCTCCATTTTCTCCAAGAATCCATTTCCACACTTAGGTTAAGTGTATTTTTAAAGCCTTTGCCACCAATTTGCTTCCCCTGATCACTTGCTTACTACATTAAAACAAACAGATTCATGTATGAAATCAAAAGGCCTAAATAATTCCTCACCTGCCATGATGAGGAAATTGCTGTCCTTCACTCCATGGAAATCAGACAGTCCAATTTCCTTGATGACTGTAGGGAATCTCCAATGATTTCAGTGGTACAATTTTCAGCAGGGAGAAACAAAGAAATAAAAGTTAATAATAGAAAACTGATAGATCAGCAACCATGTGCAGTCTGAAGAACCACTCATTAGCTGGCACTGAAAGAAAAAGCAGGTATGTTTGCTTCTCAGATGTTAATGTTTACTATATAGACCAGACCTGCAAAGTGGAATTTGTGATAAGATAGTGTATAAAGCAAGCTAGATGTGAAAGTACCAAATTACTTGTTTCATCACTTTAGGCTCGTGTAGCAGCGGCTGTTCAATTGACACATCACACCATGTAGGTGTTGCATAACCTCCTTATTTAAAGCCCTTAGTTTTTCTGCAGAGAGAACACTTTGCCTCAAAGAGTAGATGATTAATACATGCAGGAAGAGGGATGTCAGGCTATAATGAAGCAATATTAGTCAATACAATAGATCAAGCTGTTGGTAGCACTCCAGTTGCCTAATAGTAATTTTTTTCCCATTAGCATCAGAATAAAGGAAGGCTTTAAGGAGAAATTTGAACGACAACAACATGAGTTTTGTGAATGAGCGGCTCCCACATGCAAAGAGTGGCATGGAGGCTGGTCAAAGATGTTTTAAAATTTAATGTTTTGGGTAGGTCCTGGCTCTTGAAGTCTGAGAGTACATGGTAACCTAGTCCTTGAATGCCCTCGAAAATGAACTTACATAGGAAAAGATGCTAAAAGATCATCTGATGAAAATGCAAGATTCTGAATGTATATAAAATAAAATGAATTGGCAGAGAACAGACGAGAAGATGGGGAAGCAGACAGAGCACAAGTTAACAGAAGCCTGGACGAAACTCAACCATCCAGGGCACAAATGAGCTTTCAAAGTCCTGAAAGAGCAGAGGTATTCAAAACCTAGGGGCTAAGTAAAAGCCACATAACAGAAGATTTTTTTCTTTTGAAACAGAGAAGGTAATTGCCTACTTGCTTCCCTTTCTTAGGATTCTTAATTTCTTGAAGTTAAATTAGGACCAAATATCTTTATTAAATTATCTAGCTTCTTTAAAAAATATAAATTAAAGGTAACCAGTAAAGTCCTGGGTCAAAAAGTGAAATACATAAAATTTCAAAATATGACGCTAAACGTCTCTGAATTTGCTGCATCGTTTAAGAACATGTTTCCCAGTATTATAACCATAAAATACAGGAAAAAACTACTGTTGTTTTTCTTAACTGATTATTTTATCACCACCTGCAATAGTCCTCACAAAAACTAATGTCTATTAGAAATATTTTGCGTGTATATGCCCACCTTCAGTGCATCACGAGAAACATCAAAATGTTCATAAATAAGTTTCAGACTAACCCTATGATAATGGCGCAGGTGCAGCTGTCTGACTCTGCATTACTTACCTCTGGAAAACACAATGCCTGTTGAAGTACCTGCAAAACAAATCAGTGCAGTAAATAAGCAGAACTGATTAAACCTCAGAACAGCAGGTTTCAGCCTGTTCTTCTGCCTGCAAGAAGTCTTGAGCATAATTTTTTCCAGCTGGCCCTACCTACTGTGTTGAACTGGTAATAAGTAAGCCTTTATCTCCTACATGAGAAAGGAGTAATCTCTGCAAATGGGAGCTCTTTAAACAGTAAGTTCAGATCATACTTGAATAAATTCTTCCTTTCAGCCACCATTAAGTAACAGAAAATTTCTCTTGTGCAGGGTATCACTAGGAAAAAAGCAGAAGAGGCTTTGAGGTTTGAATTTAATTATTTGAATTTAACAGTTCAGTTTAAATTGGAATTTAGCAATAAAACTCAATAGCCAATTTTATGCCTAAACAATTGCACTTTCAGGCATTTACGCCTACCTCTCTGCATATGAAATCTGGATGTGCTATTCAAATATTTGTGCTTGAAAATTGGCCTCCCACTACCTAGAAGTATTTGATGTCACAGACACTGTAAGAAAGGGACGTTCCAATCAGACAAGGGGCTGTAGGTAACGTTAACTGTCATGGCACATGTCATCTCCAAAGATGTTTTCCGTATGAGGGAGCAGATTTTTTTTCAGGGCTCTCCTGCATTTCCAGGCTAAACCTACAAGTGTGTGTGCAGCTACAACAAGCAATGATCAGTGAAAGATGTTATGGGCACCCGTTCTTAAAATCTCTACTGTAGCAACATTTGAGGGTCTCCATTCTCAATCAAAGGCCCTCTGAACTGCGGGCTGTGCGAGCACAAGGATGTGGAGTCCTTTATATTCTAGTGATTAATGGTGGAGGTGTAAGGACATGTGATTAAAGTTGGACGTGCTTATGGTCAGGCTATGAAACCAGCAGCTGTGCTGACAGCGTGGTGCCAATAGCGCCAGGGGTGTGCGTTCAATCCCTGTACAGGACATCCCCTTTGAGCTGCACTTGGCGATCTTTGTTGGTCCCTTCCAACCCAGAATATTCTGTGAACTGGCAACGGGGCTTTGGGACCAATAGCTCATTTCTCCATTATGTCCTGAGATGTGGTGCTCGAGACTGAGTGAAAGCAGACTGCTACAAACCTTATTCGCTAGCACCAAATTGATGTAGTTAAATTACTCCTTAAGCTGCTGATGTAGATCAGTCACCACTCATATCTAACCTACCTCTCATTATAGCAGGAAAAGATAAAAGCCTGTATGAGCTCTTTGCTCAGGTACAGCCACATTACCTCAGCACACCTCAGCTGGATCAGCTTTGCAAGAGTGGCAGGACTGGTTCCAGGTCCTTTTGTCCGTGATTATCTCTTTACCGTAAGTTAAAATAAAATAATTCATGTCTTACATTAGTTAATATTGTCTCACTGTCTGAAGCTGAAGGAAGCACATATTTTGATACAAAGTACATTTTAATTTTATGCAATTAAGTTTACTTGCTGAGGGAAAACTGTGAGAAATGCTGACCTACTCTTTTCCATCCCCATACATATTCTGCATTGGGGACTGTCTTTTGCTAGTGGTGAGTTAGTAGGACTTCGATTTGTTATCCCAGCTGTAGAAACAGGAAATCATGACAGGACTCTTAGGATGATAAATGAGGATCAATTATTAAATTTTAATTGACTTTTAATTTCACCTTTAATTATTTAATTGTGTGTTAAGTATTGTCTGGGGATTGGAATTAGATACTAAATTTTTTCAGATTAATTCTACAGTTAAATTAGTATTTATAGATAGAGTGATGCAATAACCTTTACAAAGTAACCATGAACAAACATTAGACATAAAATGTGGTGAGTAATTCTGTGCTGGTTTTGTTTTTCCTTGACTGCTCCAGAGGAAGAAGGCCTGTTGTGGAAAATAAAAGGCCTTTCCCCTCAGGTATTAATACATTATCAGCTAATAATTCAAAGGGTTTGGGTTCTCATTCTTTAATAAAAGAATGCAAATCAATATTATCTTGATGGAAATAGTTGAATTGAGTCTTAGAAACCACCACCACAGGAGGAATGTCTTGGTGATGTACGCAAGGAGACCCTGAAAGGTAGGTAAAGTAGTAACCTATAAAAGCAACATTGTTTAATGATCTGAGGAAAGTTTTTCTTTTTTAATTAGCTTTACCTCCAGACGGGTCACAACAAAACTGAAAACAGAACATATTACTCATATTTTGCTACTTAATAACATCCAGGCTCTTCCATCATTGAAATAACATAACCTGGCTTTGGTGAAGTTAGACTTCACACCATTCCCTGCCAGTGCCAGAGAGGATCTTACAGCTTATTTCAAGTCCCTCTTGCTCTTTCTTTTAAACAGATCTGTTTTGTGATAGAGTGTCTTCCCTTGGGAGAAAACTTACACCTTTCTCTTGTGGATCTGACAAGAGATTTCAGCAGCTCGGGCTCCTGGACATGTGTAGGTGTCAGGTCAGTGAGTCCTGTGCTAGTGACAGATATTGTTCTAATTTTGAACTACCCTGCTACATGCTTTTCTAAGATCATTTGGACTAAATTGGCAGTGCTGCTTTTGATTATTCAAACCCACATGTTGAAAGATCTCTTTCAAGCCTCTGTAATTTAATGCAGTTTTTAAGAAAATAGTGAACATGTGAGAAGTAGTGATGGTCGAGTTATGAGTATGTGCAATTTGGGCAAGAACTTTGACTGTTCTTGAGTGTGTATTCACATGAAAAGAGGCTCAGCCTTTTGGCTGGAGGAAGGACACACTGGAGAGCGATCTCAGTGGGTGGTTGTACGCACATGAATCTTATTGATGGACTGCAAATCCTTCCACCCCCCACAGAGGACACCAGCTCTCTCAGCTCTAATTCTTTTGTCCTGTCATTTACCAACTCACCCTTGAACTGGAGCAATGGATATATTGTGTGGTTTACCTGTTACTGCAGTAACTGATTCCAGTGGAAAAACGCAGTAACTTTTCATGTCAAGGGTCAAGTGAGAAATAATTCCCTTTTTTAAAAATTCTGTATATTGTGCTGATATAATGTTAACAAAGCTGAAATAATGTACCACTGAAGCTAAAAAAATATAGAAAAATTGAAATATTAAGAAATATTAAGATCCCAGATATTGATAAGTATAGAACTGGGAATATTTAAAAGTTGCATGTTGCTAAATGTGACTTAGTTGGTACAGCACAGAACTGGGAGCCAGATCTGGAATGTGACACTAAGTGTGTCATAAGGCAGATCATTTAATTCACCTCATTTCTCTGCAAGATGGGGATAACAATAATCATTCTTATGAATTGCTTTGTGTTGTGCACCTGAAAGGTGATGAGTATTATAGCTACTAATTAAACATTATTTTAATCTTCAAATTTACTTCCCCTGTTAAACTTTAATAAGTGTTTATGCTCCCTTAATGGCAGAGAGGAAAAAAAGCATGATTGTGAAGCAGCTGCTAAGAATTTTTCCCAGAAGATATTTAATATTACACTGGAATTGAGTCATCTGTTTCAGATAAAGGGGCAATGCAAGAAATAATATGTGAGAGTTGAAATTTTGAGTAAAATATATTCAAAGCAGAATCAGAGCAGCTGACACCTCTGTTCCATCAAACTGACTCTCAACCCCCCGGTACCCTCTGTCCAGAGACTGGAAATGGAGATCGTTATTTCTCTTTAGCTTAGAGCAAATGTAACAATATTGCTTAAAAATAGTTATGGCTGTAGGTTACAGATTGTTCCTGTTGTTCTCTCAGTGTCAGCTCTCCTGCCGTGTGCAGAGGTCTCTGCAGCTCCAGCCAGCCCAGCACAAGGGAGAACTGGGCAGTTCTGAGGCCACTGGGACTGCAGTGGACTCCAGGCTGCAGCCTGCAGTGCAGCTGGGCATTGGTACTGGCACTGGTAATTATAGCACTCACTGTATTTGTCACTGTAAACCACTCACTGATTTTCTACTCCTCTCTATAAAGTTCTCCAAGTCAGCTGCATGTCAGTGAAACTTCAGAGTGTCTTTCCTAGTCTCTCTTCACAGCTGTCAGAGACTGATGGCTGCTCTCCAAACCCTAGGCTTTGATGGTAGAGGTTTGTGCCTAAAATTAAAACAGTGATTCTAAAGCAGATTCCTAACTCCAGTGAAACTAGGAATTTCATCCACTGATTTAAGGGATCATATGTCAGCCTTGTCTTCTTGTAAGAGAGAGATTGCAATCTGTCCTGTCTCTCATCTCTTCTGAAAAGCATAAGAAGGTAAATTTGAACTTTTCCTGCCTCCCAGTATCTACTGCCCTAAATAGCATAACTGCAATTTTCTCAAAAATGGAAATGACATTTTCCAGTTTCCTGTGCAGAGGAACTTCTGCTGCAGCACAGATTTCTAGTGCTACTTTTTACTCTGATTTCCTATGCACAGTTTATCACATAATAAAATTTACAGCTGCAATTTTCTAATGAGAATATAAGAAACCCAGCCAAGTTACTCCAGGCTGTCTCTGTTGTCCAGCAAACTTGGACACATAAGCAATAAGTAGCTTAAAACCTGTATGTCTGCAGGTTGGGGTAACTGGAGATGGATTTGTTTGAAAAGCAAGTAGGGAAATATTCTAGGTGATGGAAATAATTGGCAAGACTGAAAATTATTTCATAAATGCAGTACTGGGAAAAAAAATAGCAGATCATTGGAGGACTTTGAATTTCAGCAGGCGTGGTTGTATGTCAGATGTTGGGTTCCCTGACTCACTCCATGAGATGATTAGCATTGTGCCTCTGGTTGCAGCAGAGGTTGGATATATCTCACTTTGTGTAACATGTAGGTCACAAACTGCCAGCACAGAAAATGTGCATTTAATGAACTTCATCCACCAGCAGGCATCTCATTGTCTAAGCCTACTCTGCAGGGAGCGAAGAGAAGCATCTCCAGAAGGAGATTCGTACTAAAATAGATGTCTAGAATAAGTGGGACAAATTATCCCTCAGAGATGTCTGATCTTCCTCATTTGCTGTAGAGGTCCCTAATTATTGATTTATGTTCCTCCCTTTCTGCTAGAGTAAATCCTGAACTAGACACAAACATAAAGTGGGATGGTGTCTCTGCTACTCTGGTTTACACATCGTTGCCCAACTCAGGCAGGCATTGATTTTTTGGGGGTTTTTCTTTTTCAGAAGCTACTGCAATGAGTGCTGGTATGAGGCACTGATGGGCTAATGAGTACAGTGTATGCTCAGCTCTCACAGGTTTCCTGTGGTACAAGTGATCTTATGATCATTAGAAGAATAATGTCAATAGACAGGAATCACAGGAATTGGTTGTGGATGGTAAAGGATCTTTTAAAGAGGGAGAGAAATGAAAGCTTTATTCTTTAAGTTCCTTATTTTATCAGGCTCTTTTAAACACATCTATTCTTTATACACAAAGAATGCAAAATAATCACTTATGACCACAAGCTATAAAAGATACATAAAGAACTTACAGATGGTTCAAAATGTTTACATTTGACTATTCTATTCTGTAGCAGCGTGTTAGACACGCTGCAGTGCAGAGGGGAGTACTGTAAGCTGTATGTTTGCTCCCCAAATGTATTTGTGTAGACTCTTTCAAAGTCAGCAAAACATGAGTAGTGAAAATGGAGCTTTAACTGGCAATAGAAATGCTGCTTTATAGGCAGCATGTTAGCATGAGAGAACAGGATGTGCTGTGCTTGTTAGGACTTTATGAGCAGGTCATACCAACCTACGGCTCAAGAATGCTGTGTTAAAGCATGGCTGGGAATAGTGCTACTGGTTCACTGTGTGGAACTGGTGCTATTACTTAACCTCTTTGCACTTACATTTTCACCTCTGGGATCAACAAATATTTACCCACCTTTGAAAGGTACCTTCTGTTCTTCAGAGAAGTGCTAAATAAGTACAGGGCAGTATTACCCTCATCAGCAGGTAATCCTGTTAATCTAACATGCAGTCTCTGTCCATGTTGAATATGTTCCATGCTACTTGATCATTGTAGTTAGATTAATGAAGGATATTGCAGGGATTAACTCTTAAGCAGTGGCTGCAGCTGCCAACCATGTGTGTTTGCTATAACCCAAAGCCAAGGTTTGAAATCCTCTTGCCTATAGCAATTAGAAGGAATGCACTTGACTTTTGCAGAACCAATTTTCCACCCAAAAGAGCAATGTCTTGACCTAAGAGGTTGTAACACAACCTGTTATAACACAGCCTGTTGTAACACAACCTGTTGCACGGTGCTCTGATAGCTGCTGTGCTGCTGGCACCAGGGGAGACAGCTTCAGATCTCTGCCCACCACACCAGTTTTAAGAGTTGTTGTAAAGGTAAAACTGTCTCATTTCTCACTGCACTGTAACTGCTACTAGTCACAAATTAGTGTCAAGACTACTTCATAAAATATTTTCTGGAGATGAGGTCCTCCCCAGTGTAATGCAGGCTCAAAGCTGGCCCTGCTCTGAGCTGGAAGTTGGACACAAGGACCTCCGTGGGCTACTTATAACTCAGTTGTTGTACAAAGTCAGGTGTAGCCTCAGCAGCATGGAGCTTGGCATGAGTTGAAAATCATCCCCGGGGCTCCTGAGGACGTTCCCGTGTAGCTGCCTCAGAGTAAGCTCTGTGTTGCTACAGCAACACCTTTATCAGCAGCACCCTGACTGGTGTCAGGGTAGTTCTGGGAAGACCGTATGATGTGCTGGCACACTTCCCATGGGATAGAGATACACCTTCACAGCCCTGCTGTTGGCACTGCTGTTCACTGGCTCTATTTTGTCCATTTCATTTCAGTGGCACTTGGAGAATCTCTGGGCTCTTATAGATGTGGGAAGTATTTTCGACAGAGTATGGCTGCGCTGGTGTCTGAGGGAGAAGAGAGCACAGAAAACACTGCATCACCTGCATGCGCTGCAATTATGGGTCTCTTACTGGAGTATGGAGGGAACATGTGCTTGCAAATGCTTTGTTTAGCAGTTTGAGAGGTTGGAACTTGCAGTTTTCTGGCTGGAGACTGATATGGAAAATGGGGGTTGAGCACAAATGCTGTTTTAAAATGATGACGACGAAGATATTTTTTAAGCAGTTTTCTGTTGTCTTTTTTCCTCTTCATTAGACTACATTGTGGTATTGAAGTATAGAGACTACTAGGAGTCCAAATTTCCATAGTCAGTTGTAGCCTTTTCAAATGTTATGCTAAGCAGGTGTGGTGGATCACCATTTGTGGGGAAAAACTACTAGTGCTTTCCTCAGTCAGGCATGCATGGTTCAGAAACATGTTAGAATACTTTCACTACCGATATCAAGTGTTGGGAGCTCTCTGTATGCAATGCCCACAGCATGCACTTTGACCTTTGTGAGCTGTAAGCAGGTACCAAGCCAAGGAACCATTATCTGGTCTCATTAACAGTGGCATTAAAGTGAGATATTGTAAGGCTTTAGAAGGGAGTAAAGTGTATAGGGATGGGGGGCCTCTATAAATAGCCTGTAGAAGGTCATTTGAAAACTCCTATCACAATGGATGTATTTTTCCTTTGTCTTTTTCTTCTGAAGCCTGTAAGTTGTTTGGTTTGGATCCTGGTTTTTTTCTTCTGTTTAAGTTTTGGAACATAGCCTTTTTTGTCCCTGGGAAGACGATTAATTCTTGTTCCTACTGCCATATAATGAGAGGGAGAGAAGCAGGATGATGCTGCAAGTTTTTCATATATCCTGACTGCAGAGAAAAAATTTAGTTATATAACTTGTCCATAAAAAGAGGCATCTTTTCCCTGACATCCTTTTTACTTTTTCCAGAATGAAATAAAACTGGAAGTAGCTTAGTGTGGTGGAATTTCATGTTCATGAATATACATAGTATGAGAGTTGGTGTCTTCAATATGCTCTGTGCTTTGACACTCAGCATTTCTCTTTGCATTTGTAACTGGGGACAAAGCAGTTGTGAGGCAGTGCATGGTTTACACACCTTGAGAGGAGCAGAACAGGACACACATGGGA
This sequence comes from Oriolus oriolus, assembly GCA_013400235.1. NCBI lineage: Eukaryota > Metazoa > Chordata > Aves > Passeriformes > Corvidae > Oriolus > Oriolus oriolus. Next base: position 1,634,249 of record VXBT01008205.1, on the reverse strand, counting down.
GAAGCAGGTGTATTCTGATGTATGGGAGGAAGAGGAAAATCCTGGCAGAAGTCTGAGAAAACCCCTGGAGAAATGAGTGCACTCCCAGCGAGGTTGCTGCTCACCTGCAAGTACCTCGGAGCAGCTCCTATGGGAAGGCATCTTTGCCAGCTGTGCCAGGGCAGCTCGTTTCCATCTGCCTCCCCCGGGGCTCTGTGTGGAATTGAAACCACATTCTGGTTTGTGCTGGGATTTAAACTGATCCGGAAGGTCAATAGCAGCCTTTTATTAAAACTTACCATTAAGTAGTATTTTTACAGTTATTAAAACATGTTTTTACACTGCCATGTTAGCCTAGTAATTGCTTGGGTGATTTCATCTGTGTGCAGGATACTGCTGAACAGAGCAGTGCCCCTGGTACCAAATTAGTTGGTTAAAGGTAATTCAGAAAGGGATGGCGAACAAGCGCACTTTGCTTTCCTCCCTTGCTGCCTTCAATTCTTTTATTACATCAGTCTCTGAAGACAGTATCTAGAAACTGCTAAGACCTGCTAAGCTTTCTACTGACATAATTAGAGCTATGGATAGCCTCCTGCACATTCCTTCTCTGTTTCCGTGAAGGAAACCTCTCTTCTGCTCATCAGAGGGGCCCCTTTCATTATTTACAGCTTCTTGTTATCGTTTGCATTCCTGTTTGCATGGCATGGCGCCTCAGTGAAACCTCAAGGCCATGCACTGACCATATTTCTCTCAATATCTCTCTTGAGCAAATGTCATGTTCATACTGGCACTTAATTGCCTGCCTCCTTTCTCTCTGTATCTGCTTTAAGGTCAAGAACATGGTCAAGTCATCCTTCAGTACATTCACTATTGTTGTTATCGTTAAACACTCCACAGTAATAAAATTCAGAGCAATCCATCCTTCCAAAGCAAGAATGTAAGGACTGACCCATTGGATCAAACCAAGGCTCTGTACATCTCAGTATCTCCTCCCTAGAGGTAGCTGATGATAAGGGCCCAGAGGGACACACACAAGCAAATTTAAAGCATAGCCATCCCCTAGTCTTGACTCAGTGTGCATCATCCACGGAAGATTGCCATGACCATCAAATGTCCTGTTCTAAAGCTAATATAGGCTTGGTCTTTCTCCTGGTTTCAAGTTTTGATGGTATGCCTTGTTATTTAAAGTCACTTTTCAATGACTTTTTTTTGTTTGTTTTTGTTGTTGTTGTTAGGGGTGGGTTTTTTTGCTTATACATAGGTTTTATTATTGAACTATTTCCTTTCTTTTTACATTTCAGTTGTATGCTGTCCATAGCAGGGTGTTTAGGACATGAGCAGTGACAGGCCAGTGGAAAGATGGTAGCAGCTAACAAGGAACAAGGATTCTAACCTGAGTGTCAGAAGTACTGTAATAACAGTGGTAATTTATTAATGTCTTTATTGACTTTTGAGGCTGAAAAATTAATTCCCAGTTTAAAACACAGTCCTTTTTTCATCAATTTATAAAATGCTGTAAATCAAGCATTTTCTTTGTTCCTTATGTGTCCCTTCCATCTCAGGATATTCTATGATTCTAGGATTCTGAAATAGTAGAGTGGAAAACATGCTGACTAGGATAATTTCTCATGGAGCTGGAGGGTCTGCAGAGACCTCAGATCCACGAATGAATTATTCTAAAACACATGGATTTATTCCAAGGCAGAGGCATCTTGTATCATGTAAGTTACAGAAGAGGATATGGAAAGCAAAGAACAGACTTTTCAGAAGACACTTTTGATACACAACCTGAGGTATTCAGAGCTTAATATTTGAGTTGTTGAGTATCAGTGGCTGAACTCTGTGCTGCAGAGTTTTGTGTTTGGATAATTGGGGCTAAGCTCTCCCATTTTGGTTATCTAAAGCCAAGTGATACATTCAGACATGCTGGTCTCCATGTTTTCCCCAAGCTCTTGTAGTGAGTCACTGAAATGAGGTTTCTCAGGAATCACAATTCCCAGGGCAAATGCCAGACCACACCACTTTTGAGACAAAGTAGGCATTTCTTAATCTTTCTTTGCTAATGGCCATAGCTCTGAAACAATTAATTCAATAATAAAGATGGAAATAGCAGCCAGGAAATGCTGAATGTCTCCCCATACTTTTACAATACTCCCCATGAGTAGGATTAACCTTTTCCTGTCTACTTCATATTTGTTAGTAAAGCTGTCATTTCAGAAATGGGCATTTTTCATTACTGTGTTCAGGAGCTGCATTCTTCTTCGATTTTTGCTCTAATTGTCCATGTTACCCCATTAGGTTTTCATTTATTTGTTTCTTTTGCTTTGCTTCCCAAGTAGAAGTCAGGAGATAAATGCAAGGAATCACCCATTCTATTCCAGTGGGTGGAACACCAAATATTTCTCTTTCAAGAGGCTGAGTATATTTATCTATATGTGTGTGTGCGTGTGCATTCCTCGATGGGATACAGAATATTTATTCCTGATCAAACTATCTTTCTTCTCCTGATACATTTTAGGTGCTGTAACAATACTGCATGATGTATGTGTGCACTATGGTTATGTGTATTTATTTTTATATTCATTTTTGGTTTTGCCGAAGAACTTCAGCACCCAACTATCGCAGGTTTTCTGTCTGATATTTTCCTCTATTCCTGGATGCATTTCTTGGCTGGGTTGTCTGCACTTCAGCTGTTCTTAAATGCCTCTGGTGTAGGTTTGATCCATTGGAGGACATAAGAGTTGTCTGCATTTGCTACTTCGTGACCTTTTCTAGATTTGGTAACAGAGTGCCCTGTGCATGTATGTCAGTGACGCTTTTGTTCTAAGAAGCCCTGGCTTGGCAGTTGTTGTTCAGCTGTGAGGCAGAGATCCCCTTTCCCTGGTACAGAGAGGAATGAGTCTGATTATAGTAGAGCTGTTGGGGGGGTCTGACTTTTCCATGGCTGTGAACTTCTCGGGAAAAGTAGTTGCTAGGAGAAGACTGCGTAGTATTTAGGGCAAGGGTGGTGGCTCTGCCTTCATTAACAAAGCTGATTTATTTTATAATTTGGGGAACAGAAATCAAAGCATCTAATGGTACAGTCTGTATAGGGTTTTTCACTGCCAAACCTTCCACTGCTATAGCAGTTCCAAAATGTTCCACTAGCTTTGGATGGCATTTCTGCTGAGCTGGCTGTGTAAATTATTTAATATCTGTTCCTACACCTTAGCTCCTCTTTTGTCTCCCCATTTTTTGGCGGTCTTTTTGTTTGTTTGGTTTGGTTTGGTTTTTTATAGACTGGATGAGGTGGTTTAACAGCAAAGGGAAGGCTCTCTTCAATCAGAGCCTCTTTCCAGAATGTCTGGGATGTCACATGCAGAGCTCATAGACACAGAGCTGTGTGACTTGTCCTAAGACACAGCCCATGAGGAGTAGGTAGGGGGCATTGTCACCCTTCCACTGGTGACTCAGTGGAGCTGAATTCTCTCCTTCACCCTATGTTTACCAAACAGCTGTTTCAGTAAAGCTCCCTGCATTCATAGCCAGGCTCCTTAGGTTTGACATCACCAGACTACCTTGTTAACTATCTGTGTACATTTGAGGCTTAAGATCAGTCAAGGTCATCAGGTGACGATTGTGCCAGTTGTGTACAAAGCAGCAGCACAAGAGGGGTCCATGTCCTGCTTGCCCCTGTCGGAGACTGCTGCCAGGCAGAAAAAAAAATCCTCAAACCTTTCTGAGGTTTGCTGCCCCAAAAAGAGCAGTGGGGTCAGCAGCGATGGCAGCTGGCAGGAGTTGCAGTGAACATGGTGAGCTGGAAGAGGCTGGCAGGAGCCGAGAGAACATGAGGCTGAGTTGTGATCTGAGCACTAAAAAGTTTTGCTGCAGCTTTGGGTGTTGTCCTCTGCATTATCTGTCTTTATGATCCAGTATCTTCTCTTGTTGGTCCAGGAAATATGCAGCAAGTGCTATGCTTGAAATATGCAGCAAATGCTATGCTTGAAATATGCAGCAAGTACTAAGTGGCAAGTTCTGTGTACTGTGGTGATTACACGAATATTCTTGCAGAGAGATCTGTGCCTTGTTCTTGATAATACCCCATCATTAACTGTAACAACGTTGTGGATTGTCTGCCAGCATGCAGTCTAAAAGCTCCTGCTAAATAATCCTGACACAGGAAAAATCTTGGATAACAGATTTCCAAGTACTTATTTGGCTACAATATACGAGCAAGACAGCCACAGGATGATTCAGTGCTTCAAGAATTTGGGCTGGATGACCTAATGGCTTCTTTTGGAGAGAAGGCAGTTCTTGCTTAGAGCAAGCATGCCTGGAGAAGACGGCTAATTTACACTTGCTTGCTGCACCACACCACCCAGTCCTGCCTTTGTGGTGCCTGTAGAGCAGTCAGCGCTAGCTGGAGTGAGGCTACTACTCTCGACCCTTACAGTCCCTGAGGAAGGAGTGTGAGGTGGCCCCACACCTGCAGCTGTGGCTCCCGGCCCGTCTGTAAGCCGAAATTCCGGCGCTGGGAGCAGAAGCGCTGCTGTAGCGCAGCGGCGGTGACGGCGCCTCGCAGGGCACAGCGCGGGGGGGAAGTTCCCCCTGCTGGAGGGACGGGTCCACTGCGGCCGGCGGAGCAGCGCAGCCGTGCGCGTGTTCCCCGAAAATTAATTCCTAGAGGTGCTGAACCTTAACTACGTGTCTATCTATGCCTGCAGCTTTGCCTGAAGGCTGTGGGTTGTTGGTCTGTCTGCCCACCCCCAGACGTATTGGTTTTCTGAGGACCAGATCCAGAGAGCCATAAGAAAGGTGATCCTGTTAGGGAGGACTGTTGAGCTCAGCAGAAGAAAGGCGAGGTGTGAGGTCAAGCTGAATGGGGGCCGAGCAACCTGGTCAAGTGGGAGATGTTCCTGCCCGTGGCAGGAATTGGAACGAGGTGACCTTTAAGGTCTCTTTCAACCAAACCATTCTATGATAAGGTCTGGATACTGTGGACAGGGCTGTGAGGATGTCAGTGGTAACCTGGGACTAGAGAAGCCTGTGATCAGCTCCTAGAACTGCTGCCTCTGGTTTGAAACGTCAGTCTCTCCCTGTAAGGGTTCTTCCCAGGTTACTCACAATACGTGAGAGATTTTCAGCCTCTTTCAGCTATGCTGTCTCAGAATGATGGGGAAACTTTGCTGCAGTTGCCCAGTCTTCAGAAACAACAGTATGTGGGTCATGGAGGCAAGGATCCTGCAGTGCGCCCAGGGTGGCTGGAGCCCTGGTCTTAATGCCAAAAACAGGCCACCTGCTCCACAGACCAGCCTCCAAGGGAAGCTTGGGGGTGATCTGGTGGCAAGCTTGAGATCTCAGGATTACTGCAAGACAAAACCTCATCGTGAATTGCCATGGGCATGTGTACTTCCAGTAGAAGGGAAAAACCAAAGCAGGGTTAGATTTCAGGCAATCTAACCACATTCGGCATGTGCCGGTAAAAGAAAGGAAAAGAACCCAAAGGAAACTTAAAGAGAACAACCTGCAGGTCAAGCCAACGTATGTTGTTGTGTGTGTGAGCAGGTGTTCCTCATGGAAATTGGACTTGACAGCCGTGAGACCCCCTAATGAAAACTGATGTCGAGGTGAGATTGCTGTTTGTCATCACTGATGATGATGGGAATTTACCTGGATCGTGTGGCCAATACCCTTGTCCGCTGTGCCTGGACACTTTGTGGGGTGTGGGGAAATGGGGAAATCCCTCTCCTTCTGTGGATTGAAGGCACCCCTCGGCCCCGTGCCTTAGCTTTGCCTTTACTTTGATGTGAACAGTCCTTAGGGTTTCCTTCGTGTCCTGCTCGGCTGCGGCGATCCAGAAGCGCCCGCGTACCTGCCTGGTGCCGCGGGTGGGGCAGGGACCCCCTGCGCACCCGAAAGCTCCTCGCACGCCCCGGGGTCTCCCGCTGGGGACCCCGGCGGGAGCGGGGAGCGTGGGGGGCTCCTCCTCCTGCCGCGGGGGGCGGCTGCGGGCCCTGCCCAGTGTGGGCGGCTGGGCCCGGCTGCGCGCTGGCTGCGGGCGGTGCCGCCAGTGAGGCTGCGCTGAGGCTGCGGGGCCGGATGGCCGAGCCGCCCGCCCCGCGCACTCGGGCGGCGGCCGGCAGCGGGCGAGGACACCGGGCGAGCCCTCCCTGCCGGGAGAGCCAGCCCTGCGGCACACGGCAGCGCCATGGTCTCATGGATCATCTCCAGGCTAGTGGTGTGAGTAGCTGCCGCTCGGCACCTGCAGCGTGTGCCCGGTGTGCCCGCGTGTGTGCGTGTGTGCGGTGTCCGCGCCGCCGGTCCCGCTCGCCCCTGCTGTGGATACCGGGCTAAATTTAGCGAGTTGTTGTCGGGGCCGGGGCGCTCGGCTGCCCGGCGGGTGAGGCAGGAGGTAGGTGGGTCGGATGGGATTTTCCAGCGTGAGAAAATCACCGCGGGGTGGAGGGCAAAGCGCTGCCGCGCTGCACAGCGCAAGGTGACAGGGCAGAAAGAGAGCGGGTGGCATCGCCCGGCGCTCGGCGATGGACGGGCTCGGGGTCCGGAGGGGGAATGGAGCATCCGCGGGTGGGAGAATGGACATGGATTTGGGCAGCGGCGCTTTGTTACCGGGCTCGGCGCGGCCGGGGGCTCGCGAGGGGGCGTGGGAGAGGCGGCCTCGGCGTCTCCCGACCGCCGCCGCCGCTTTCTTGTGTCTGTTTTGCAAAAGAAATATCAAATATTCCTTTCCTCTTCGCAACTTGCCGCCCACCCTCTCGCTCTCCCTTTAACCTGTCAGCCCGGGAGAAGAAGCGTGTGGCGCTTTGCACTTGTCCTACAGCTTTTCCATGGTTGAAACTGCTCTAGGTGGGAATAAATGTAAAAATTCTCTGAAATTCTTCCCAGGGAACAGGGGGAAACGGGGCAAGCTCGAGGTATATGTTTATCTGCCTCACCTGAAAAGAGGTTTAGTGAGAAAAACGCATTTTTGATGCCATTTGGAAAATTCGTGGAGGAGGGGGATTACAGGCTTAAGGTGGGGCAGCAGGATGGCTGATCTCCCTTCTGGAAATGTGACTGAGGAGGGCTAATAGATGGCATTAGATGTATAATTTGCCAGTTTTCTCTGTCACGTACATATAGATTCATCTCCTGCAGATTCAGAAGAACATCTGTTGTGCTCTTAAGTTCTTTTAGAGGGTTTGCGAGGCCCTGTCACTTTCTTTGTCTGAAAGAAATGTGCCATGATGTTGCACCATCAGCATGTTTCCAGAAAAGCATTTTCAAGGTCTCTTTTGCCATATGAGATGAAACAGCAAAAGGAAAACTCACCTACATCTTATATATGTCTCTGTATCAGTAAGACATTGAGTGTCAGATACGAAGATTTTAGGGGGCTCCAGAGTTGAATTTAGCCCCTGGAGGTCTGTCATCTGGATTCAGCTGCAGCTAGCCGTTATTCGGTTTGCACTTCATTCTGGGAAAGCAAGTTAAATATTTAAAAGATTTAATATGAATGGTATAACTGTGCAGATATCTCTGCCAGCAATGTGAGACGTAGCGTGTATTGTCTAAGGCAGCTTTCCTTTCTTCTCTACTAGACTAATTTCCACTTTGAAAAACACATTATCGTGTAACCCAGCTAATCCTCAAGAACAAAGAATGTCTACACAGAGATGGTAGTTTAACTTGTCTCAGCACATGCATATCTACACAGATGATTTCATCTAAGATACATGGACTGGGTAAAAATCTGATAGGGGCAGGACCTGGAGCAGTTGACCAGTCAGGTAATTAGCAGAGCACACAGACCTTCCTGTTCTCTTCAGTGTTGTCTGAATAACTTGTCACAGCATGGAATCAGCTGTGCAGAGGGCGATAACAATTATTTGTTATGCTGCATTTTCAGTAGCAAATAATAAATGTGCAGTGTAAATATTAATTATTTAGTAGTCACAGTAATAGGCAAGAATTTTGCAGGGAAACCTAGGGCAAACCAAGCTTGGTCACCACTTTCTTTCTGCTACTGAGTGTACATCCATCTTTTAAGAATGATTTGCACCTAGAAGTGCTGGTTTGTTATGATCCCAGAAAGAAACTTGGACTCTTTAGTGTGTTTCTTAAAACACCATTTGCTAGAGGTAGCATTGTGAAGAAAAAGAGGAGAGTATAAATAATCTTACATTCCATCAGATCCTGGAAAACCTGAGGTGCCTGACATGGAAGAGCACCCCAGTCTGACGCAGCACACCATGCAGATCTGTCTGTGGAAAGGTTCCCTTACACTTTGATCTTTTCAGCTCTCAGAACGTTTTCTTTTTATTTCTAAAGATATTTCCATTCATCACTCCTACTTCCAGATGAAAAGGATGTTCACAAGAGAGCTCATTGCTACACTTAGATGAAGGCAAAGATGGCTTAATGTCAGGTGATGAGTGAGTTGCTCCTGCATCCAGGAGGTATGTGCATCCCAACACAGGCCAGACAGCCAGGATACACCTGCAGCACAGCACAGAGCTGCACCCACTCAGGGTAACTCTGACTTGGATCCCTGACTCCTTGGTGTGCAGTGGTCTTCAGATTAGGATCATGGCAAAGATTTAATCTACCTAATCTGGTTTTCCCCTCTCATTATAAATCACTAGTTGATCCATCAGTACAGATAGCTGTGCTTTAAGTAGAATGGCCACCTGGTCAGGCTTTTTTCCCCTCTGCTTGTGTCTATGTAGTTGTTTTTTCATTAAATCTTATTAGCTGATAAGGATTATGAGGAAAGTGGTGTGGTGTGGTTTAGTCACACTGTGAATATTGCTTTGTGCTTGTATGACTTCTGCTGATCTCCACAGGGGTTATGTCTGATATGACTCAGCTAACAGAAAGGGCTTTATAACAAAAAGCAAGCCTTTGCTTTGTCTCTTTCGTGCTTTGCTGCTTCCACTGTCTCTGATTTGGTTGTTACAGGCTCTGTCCTGGCAGTTTCTATTTCTAAAACATTGCTGAAGGAGAAGAACCTGTGAGCACTTCTTGCCTTTTTCAGCAGGAAGTAAGGCTGCAAACCTCTTACCTCATTTCACCTTTAGTGTTTGGGCTTTGTGTCCAGAGTGCTGGCTGGTTCTGTTCTGCCTGCAGAGCTGGGTGCTCGGAACCCTCAGAAGAGAAATAATAACTTCACAGTAGCATCTTATACTGCTATAGCTGTGTGTTAAAGTCAACGATTTTATTATGTTCAGCATCTGCACTAGGTACTGTACAAATGCAAAACAAAAAGATAATCGTGGCCTTGGATATCTCTTTCCTCTGAGAGCTCAATTCTCATTCTCCTGTGGTACTAGTCCCAGGTAGCTGTTTCACTCATCTCAGTGAGAACAAAATCAGGTTATTTCTTTTCTCATGGCAGTGGATTACGTTGACTTTTCCACCAAGGGATGCCTGTGATCACTGGAATTGCAATTGTTGCATCTTGGAGTTACTTGTTCCTGTGTCTCTCACAATAACTGAAATGGGATAACATCATTATTCATGGGTTAATTACAGCCCCATTTTTATTCTTAATTTCTGACTACATCTCTAAGGACATCCTGGAGCACCTGTATCTCAGTTTCCTCATCTGTGAAGTGTAATGAACGGTTCTGAATTTATCTTCCCTGAGGCAGACCAGAAGAGACCAATGGTCTGTCCTACCGGCTGCAGGTTATTGCTATTCATTTTGAAGGAGATTCAATTTGCCTCAAATGGTAGGGGCCTCTCTAAGAGAAGGACTTGGGATCTGTCTTCGTTACTGCGGACCAGTTCAGCTACAGTGCACAGCACTGGCAGTCTCGGGTGGCTACTTTTGGCTGTTGTCTACAGGCACTTTGAAGTTAAAAATGGTGTATATAAATGAAGCCTGTTGTATTGGCATGGAAATCCTGTTCTTTCTCAGAAACGTGAAGCTTGGTTCATGTGCTTGGGATCACGCAGAACAGAAATAAAGGTTTTTGGCTCCCATTCTGAAAGTTAGGCACATCACACAGGCTGTTGAAAGCCTTTCAATCTTGGCAGTAACACGTGGTAACACATGGCAGAGGAAGGAAATGTCAGCAGGAATGAGCCTGGGTTAGACAGGTTATCAGTAGATGAGATGATACTGTGTGATGACTTAGGCATTTAAATTCCTCCAATGAGAAGCTTAGAAGTGCATTACAGATTATAAAATGGTTAAATATGTTCTTCATGGTGAAAATCCACAGCCTTAATTATGCTTTTTTGCCTGCATTTATTTTCTTTTAAATCAAAATGACATTAATGGCCTCTCTGATCTCTTGCGTTTTGATGTGAAAGAGAATGGCAGCTTTAGATACGTTCACTGGGAATTCCTGTCCCTGTGTGGAAGTAACAGGGATTTGGGGATCTGTCAGAGGCATCCTTTCTTCCGGCTATCCCGGGAAGTAGTTGGATTCTGAACAAAATCAAAGGGTAACCAGACAATTCTTTTAACTGGTGCATGAAATTTCCTTCCCTGTCGCAGTTTGCCAGCTTTCTCTTTCTTGGTTATTGTGATGCTGTTTTAGCGAGGCTGTGTGAGATTGGCCACCCCCATCCTCATCTGGTGTCAATCCATAGTGCTACTGAGTCAGACATCGATTTCATCTTTATATCAGTAAAGTGTTTCCATTTTAGACAAACTTATCAGATCCTTCCTCCTCCCGCCTTTCATGTGTATGGGAAGCCTGAAGAAATTTATGAATGAAACAAAACCTGGGAAGTCATATCTTGATTATTATCTGATGGTAGAAAATGATAACTTGTGTTTTCTTTATGAGGGGCAGAGACAGGATCCACTCAAGCAGGCAAGGGCTGCTCTCATAAAAGCAGAGCACAGCTTCAAGCTGTTGGTTATTGACATGTCAGCATTAGGTTTCAGTTGATATATATCATGTATTGGTTATTGATACATCAGTATTTGCATTTCAGTTGACATACATCACACATGTGAAGGTCCTTCACAGCCTGCTTTATTTACTTGGTGCTGGCAGGTGACATGAAGGATTCTGGTGTTCATTGCTCTCTACAGGCCTCACACCAGGAGTGTAAAATTATCGGAAAATACAGCAAGGGACCCAAACTGCAGCTTGAGCTGCCGGTCAAGGCTGTGGGATGAGTTTGCCGTAGACTCTTCTGTGCTCTGGAGCTGGGAAGTGGGGAGGGCAGGTCACCTGCCATAATTGCAGAGTTTACTAATAAACTTTACTTATAAAAAAGGTGGTGTAATCCCTCCAAAACGGAAGCTGCAGGCTTGCACTGCTGCTGTCCTTCGTGTGAAGAGCATGTGGTCTCTGTGGCTGCCAGCTCAGTTCATGTGCATCCCTGCTGCAGCCTTTGGCTCTGCTGAGGGGGCAGAACCTGTTGGTGACAGTAAGTGACAGAGGAGCGCCCAGCGCAGGTGCGACATTTGCTGTGCCCTTGATGTGAAATGTGACCGTGTGATCACGCTGCAGGGGACAGCACTGCCTGCTGCTCTGGCAGCCGTGACCCAGATTCTCCTGCCCAAGCACAGATGTGCTGGAAACGCTCCTGGCCCCAGCAGGGAAGGTTTTCTGGTGTGCACATCACAGATCTTACTGGTTCTGGTGTGGTAAGGAAGGATGTTTTCCTTCCAGCTACCAGCCTGGAAGCTATGGAATGTAGCCAAGGGGCTTGGCCTTTGCAGCTGCCTTAGTACAGTATTTTGCCTTTGTGGGACCCTTTCCATTCACTGTATTAAAGCACTTTGAAGCATTAATTTAGTGTTGTGTCATTAGAAGGATTTTTACTGCCATTGTACTGGTAAGGGTGCTGAGACACATGGACATCAAGTGATGCCTGCAGTATTCCACAGAGTAACAGGTAACATATTTCCTCCAGGCTCCCTGCTCAATAAATTAATAAAAGGGAACCTGATAAAAGGAATTGGGAAATGTGTGTGGCTTTTTGTACAGATTTTTGATGGTTGTAAGAGATAGATGCTACCTGAGGTAGTCAAACAACCAGAGGCTGAAGTATTTTGAATCATGACCTATTCCCTTTCAGATCCTTGTTGCTGTCCTTAGTGTCGGTCAGCAGAAAGCAACAGCCAGACTGCCTAATGCAGGCTACTAAGTCAGGCATTACACTGCCTAAAATTGGTTTCCTAGTCACAGAAGGGAGATTTAGATCCAAGGTACTTGAGCTGTGGTTCACAGATGGCTGGCAGTCCACAAAACATCAGTCAGTGAGTGGAAATTGTTCAGCTCTAAACCAGAAACCCTCATACAGGCAGTTATGTACTGACTGATTTAGACAGAAAATACCATTTTTTACTTTATTTTTTTAGTTACAAGTTTTGCAATTATATCTACTGAAGTACAGTTTTGCAAAACATTAACATTTAAACATTTTGTCTATTCCATGTAACTTATTATTTGTCGTCTATCCTTAAGCAGCAGTCGGATATAAAATGAGCTGTGTGTTTCTCTTAAAGGTTTGCATGGAGTGAATAGGAAAGGTTGAGAAACGTTCTTCTGTGCTCTTACTGCAGTTAACAGAGGGAGACTGGCATCTCTCAGGAGCTTCCATTAGAGGTTGTGTGTTGCATGGAGAGCTGTTGGGTCAAGGGGAAATACTTGGTACACATTGGACGAAGGAGGATGACACAATCATGCCTCCTAGTTCTTGAGCAGTTGCTTCTGAGTCCTGAGCACTGCATTTGTCTTTCTGCTTCCATGTCTCAGCAGACAGAGCTGATATCTTGGAAACTTTCAGGCTAATCCTAAAGGTGGATGAAGATCTGAGTGCTGCAGAAGTATTGGCCAGTTTGGATTGCTGCAGAACATTTGTACGACGAAATTTCTTCTATGTCCTCATTAGGCAGAAAGGATCTGAGTCTATATTTCCTTTTGTTGTCTTGTCCACTTGGCTGAATTGGGGACACTCAGATTTCAAGTAGGTCTTGTGAGGTGAAATGGCCAAATGGAGGGATGCATCCATGTAATCAGGCTCTTTGCAAGCAAAACACTCGTATGGCAAAATCTCCCTTAGATCACCTGTGTGGTTGAAGTTAATCACATGCTGCTTTTTGCAGGGAAGGTCTCGCATACTTTTGTTATCACTGGTATGCTACTTAAGTTGCAAACTCTTTTGAGCAGCAAGTTCATTTAGTATTTTTAAATGAGCAAGATCATCCAGTATTTTTTATCTTACAACACCTAGACAGTGGGTCTAGCTGGTTCTTCTAAATTCTGTAGTAATAGAAAAATAAATAAGGTATGAGTACATGCAACTCTGCATTCTAGGTGAATCATTATTGAGACTGATCCTATGCTCCTCAGTAATTTCTCTGTGACACTATTGCTGGTACAGCGTTCATGCTCTGATTTGGCATTTCACGTGCATGTAGTAAGGCAGATTTTAAACTGATAAAATACAGGCAAAACAGATGGTAAGCAGAGTAGTGAGAAAGATCTAGAAGAAGTGACAAAATGAAGACTGTGTTTTATCTTTCCATGACTTGTGTGCTTTTGAAGAGAATGACAGGTAACAGGACACGCCTGGTCATTCCACAGGTAGGACTTGGGAAGGCACTCCAGACCTGGAGCTCCATGCCAGAGCTGGAAACATGGGTGGTATTTTCCCAAGCTTTGTACACAGAACCACTCCATCTTTTGCTGTGAGCCTCAGAACGGGCATAACTCCTTAGCAGAGTACCCTGCTGTTTGTTTCTTGCAGACACATTTTGCAAGAGAAGGGGAGGGCAAGGGATTTTAATTTGCTCTGGGTGGTAAAGCAGCAGCCTGCAGGCTGGTAAAAGTGGTCACAGAGCCAGAAGGGGGGCAGGGATGGCATGAAAGGAGGAGAGAAGCTGGTTGTACAGTAAGTAGAAATGAAGAGCAAGGATTATGTTTCAGAAGGGACACACATTTATATGGAGGCAGAGGATTGGGTGTCAGGTTGGAGATTTACTCTTGGCAGTGACAGGGGGACAGCTGGTGTCACGCTTAGGAAAGGCTTGTTTCTTCAAATGCTACTTGCTGCATCCCATACTGCTCATGTACTAATTGCTAATAAATAAATATCCAATTTCAAAGAGGGAATCAATCAATTGTCAATAAAGCTGCAGTCTCTCTTTTCCCTTTCTCTCTCATGGAGCCAGTAGTAATATGTTGCTTTCCAAAAATGGCAATTTTTACAGGAGAACAAAACCAATATTGAAGAACCTATTTGTGAGGAGCTACAATGTATGCTCCTCATGTCTGAATTGTTGTGCCTTTTTGGATGGATCCCAGAGATGCCAGGACCATGTGTGTACCTGCCTGTGAATCTACCAGGTGATCCAGTGCTCTCAGCATCAATGAACAGTTGCAGCTCCTGCAGAAGAAACACTTCTGTTCTGTTGGGCTCATACTGCTGCTTCCTTTCATTCAGCTCATTTATTCTCTTTCTTGTTTCCAGCCTATAAATAAATGTTTACAGAGGAAAGCAAAAAACTGACAGACATTTCTTGCCTCATGTTTTGGAGGGAGGCTTATAACCAATAACCAACCTCATACATGGAAAGGGCTTGTGCTGCAGATTTTATATGAGAATACCAAGAGCCTGGATTCAGTGCAGTGCTATAAATTCCCTGTGGGAAGCGGGCAAATTATTTATTCTTTCCTGATTTGGTGTCTGTAAAATAGTCTTAGTGGTAATCTCTGTCCATCTAAACTACCAGTTCTGTTTTACACGTGGCAGACCCTGATGTGGGAATGAGGTACCTCCACTGGAGCAGAACTGGAGGGGCAAGGCAAATATGAGTTCTGAGCTGAAATTTCCAAACCAATGGCCAAAAGTCCAGGGATGCTCTGGGATGTTTTACATAGACAAGCTTCTTCTGTGGCAGAGCTCTCCCAGCTGTCAGTCCCTGAGGAGCACTCATGGAGAAGGGAAACCAGGAACCTTGTATGGTATTTCAGGAGGAAATCTATCCTTCCAGGGAGGATAGATGGGAAACACCTGGTGATGGTAAAGAGCAGAGCAATCACAGGAAGATGACCTTCTCCATTCACCACAATACTTCATGGTCACCTTTATCTTGATGTCTTCAGCACAAATGCTCTGACAGTTGCTGTGAGCATGTGAGGAGAGCAGCTCTCTCCAGCTGCAGGTCACATCAAACAGCCCTCGTGATGAGGTGGTTGTTCTAGCTTGGGCAGTTCCCACAGGACTGCTCAGGGCCATGCTCTGCCTTAGGCCCTTTTGTGGATGAGCAGTTTGAGTCTCTTGAGCCTCATTCAGCTCATGGAAGGGTTCTGCTTGTCCTGCTGCCTCTTCTGCTGTGGACTTGGGAGGACATGGTCTGTGCTTATCTAAACTTAGACCTCTGAGCCACTCTGGTTATGTGACCCACAAGAAACTATCCCTGGTGTTAGATCAGGCTCAATAACACCATCTGGCTCCTGAATCTACCTGCAGAATTCATGGTGACATGTGAAAGAGAGATGGATGCTGGAGCTGCTCTGAGGCTAAAAGGCTTTGGGTTTAGTCACATATTTCATGGGAAAAGATTGTGTAGTTTGACTTGAGAATGCGTGCAAGACAGGTGGTTATATGAAAAGGAATTGATGGTTAGTGTTTGGATTCCACTGAGCATGTCCCTCTGCAAAAAAGCCCACTATCCTAGCTGGTGTTTTTTGCTGGAAATCACAGCAGAGAGGCCAGGGGCAGCGTGGATACAAGCACTGAATGAGACTTTGCCCCCTTCCGAACAATTTGGCTAGGTCTGAGTTGAAGCACGTTGTCAGAGCAGCGTGGAGGCTGTTTGCATTTTCCCTGGCTTAATTATACCTGTTTTGTAGCTGAACAAAGGACTCTGCTTTCCAGGTTTATTGTTTTCATTCTGCTTATAAGGATTTTGGTCAAAACAGAAAGATGTTGCTGTTTAGAGAGAACATTAATAATTAAATTGAGATACTCTGGGGAATATACCCCATAAGGCTGGATTTGTTGAATTTAAGTAGATCATAATAATTTCCATGGCAACACACTCTGCTGTCCTATATACAGAAAGGGTCTTTCTCATAGGATCAAATGCAGAGAGGAAGCTGCTATTTTAAAATATACCTTAAAAACACAGACACTGAACTAAGAGTAAATTATTTCCTACATAAATATTGTAGGAATTTTCTCATGCTTGTTATACTGTGCTCACCTCTTTTCATAGCTGTCAGAGTGCAATCAGTCAAACCAATCCCCTGCTGACTCTAATGATTTATGGAGAACCTGAGGTCTAATGATGCTTTCTCAGGATATAATCTATCTAATAGTTCTATCCATATCTGGATATTTATATAGCTGTAACTGTCATGAGCCTGCAACAGAGACTTCTGTGGTCATTTTGAACAGGTCTACAAAAATCCTTGTGTTCTACTGCCTTTCCTGGTGTCTGCTTGTGATCTCCCATCTCACTGTGCTAAGCAAAGCTGGTTTCATCAGTACATGGACAGCACTGTGAGACCCTTGTGTATGGTGTGTCCTGTTACAGCTGACTCTACAATGGGAATTCTTAGCACCTGAACACTTAGAGATAATTGAGGAACCACACCTTCACTTAGAAGATTTGGAGATTCTTCAGTCCATCAGGATTTGCACAAACTCTTCTCTCTAATCTAGCAATTGAATAAGAATGTCATTTCATGTGCTCAAAAAAGCCTGACAGCCACATGATCAGAGTTACAGAATCCGTGTGAAATGAAGTGTAATCATCCAAACAAAAAAGATGGAATTCAATAGAAAGCTTCTTAATGTAACTTTCTAAGAAAGAAGTCACCATACATGAAGGGAAAAAAAAGAGTTTGTATCTGGAGTAATTACAGCTTCTCTATTTTGTGCACATAAGTAGGCTAAGTGGTCCATTGCCAAATTTTAGCAAGAACTGCCACAAAAATTCCCAGTCCTGGTTTGTGGTAAACCTGAAGAATTAAAGCTGGATTTTCTGCAGACAAAGTAAATAAATAGCTGAAAAATGCTAGTTCAATGCAAACCTCAATAATTTTCTCATCCCTAAGGCAATACCAGAGCTTCAAGTTGTGTCAACTAGTGCAACTTTGCTGAGGTCAGTGAACAGTGTAAATCTACCCAGGTGGGAGACCTAAGGTTGTGTTTGTAGCTCAGAATGGTGAGGGCCTTGTAGAGGGTGCCAGCTGCATCCTAGAAAATTGAGTATCAAAGGACAGAAGCTGGCCAGTTCAATGGAGGACTTGTGTTCTTTAGGACCTGCAGGTTAAACTGCCCTTTGAGGGGTGATAGATCGAGGATAGAGGGCTCCTAAAAGCATGATTCTGTCAGGACAGTTCTTTTATCCTTTCATTTCAGTACTGGGAATTTTGTCACTAAATAGGAATATGGCTTTACCTGCACTTCAGCAACCAAAGCCAATTGAATGCGCCATCCCAAAGCCCATAATCAAGACACCTCTGACCTCACCTCTGCAGCTCTTGTGAGCTTCACTATCGAGCTTTTTCTCTAAGAAGTGTTAATACCCACTGAAAGCTGAGGGTGAAAAGCATGACCACCTTCTCTTTAGATTCAATCTAAAGAATCCTAATGCCTTATTGCACCCTAGCACATATATTTTTAAAGCTAATTTAATCATATCAGACAGGTAGAAACTCCGTGATCTCTCATGATTCGTGCCTGTACCCGTGTGTGAAGCCCTGTTACAGAGGGTGCTGGCGAACCATGGCTGCTGCCATTAGCTCTGAGCTCACATCCCTGATCCTGGCTACCTTAAACCAGTGCTGCTTTGCAGGTTTTCCAGAACTGGGAATCCCAGCAGCTCACCGACAGCCACTTCCAGGGCCTGAGGGGGTGTGACATATGTGATTGATGAAACACACCCTATGCCTGTTTCTACATATTATTCCTAGATCACTGCAGAATCAGCAGAGCTGCTTGAGAGACTGCAAACAGCCAGTGAAAGATCTTGCCTGCTGTCCAGGAGGCAGGACATGCATTTTAAGTTTATAAATACTATGCCTCATTTTGCATGGTGCTTTTAAGTGAACCACTCTGCTTTCCGTGTAGTTTGTGGAAATTCATATTTAATCTCATGTAAACCCATTCTGTAAAATCATACCCCCCACCCCCAAGGATTTACTTATAGATTAGATATTTTTCATCTCTTTGATACAGTGTGTCCTGAGGTTTTTGCACTCAGATGTGCTATGCAGCCTCTGGAATAGCTCAGCATTCTTTTTCAATTATTATTCTGCTGAGGTTTGCAGATACTTGGCAGTAATAAATCAGGTCCCTATTCAAACACTATTATAATTTATGTATATTCTTGAAACCAAGAAACCTCACTCTGGGCAGCCAGGCCATAAATGGCTGAAGTCTGTGTAAATCCAATTCTCCAGACACATTTTATACAGCTACATGCATTTGAAACAGTTTAACCATTTCATTTCAAAATAGCAATGCTTTGTTTAGAGTGTCACTTGCAACATTGTCATCCTTCTGTGTGAATCCCCTTGCTTGGGAAAGAGAGCAGACCCTGGACTGTGGCATTTAAACCAGCAGTGTTAATGAATAAGAAATGATGGAAATCATACATAAGCTAGCACACAGTGTGGGCGTTCCCACAAAAAGTACAAGCTGCCTTCTCAAGCAGCTGCTTATTTAGAAATCTCTGAAATGGTCCTAGAAGAATTGGCTGTCTCCCCCTTTGCGTTCCTCTCAGGTTATCTCTGTGAAGTCTCCATCTGGCTCCTAGGCCTCAGTTTATATTTTATTTTATATTTTGAGTAGCTGCCAGCTGAAAGGTCTATGTGTGAGAGGGAAGGTGAGAATGGAAAAGAGGTGAAGTTGCTAAGCCAAAAGAAAGAAGAGAGGCAAAACATTTTCCGTTCAGAACTGTGCAATGCACTGGCTTTTTAGCCAAGCCCGAGACAAAGTGGTATTCCTCACGGTGTAGGAATGGAGCTGTGCCTGTGCCACAGTCTTTGATCTGAACACATTTGTGTTTGGGGAAATGGAGACTAGAGGAGAGCGGCATGACTTATCCCTTTTACTTTCTAAGGCTCTCAGCTAAAGCCTGAAATTCAGAGACATGAGAAGTCTGGGAGAGATCAAAATTGAATGCAAATGGGAACATGACATCTTCTGTCAGAAGGAGCATTGAGTATCTGGATAGCAATACTGCTGTCTTGAGGCATTAAAAAAACCTGAGTCAAACCCCTTCATCCCTTCACCAAATTGTGAAACTGGATTTTAAATCCCAACTTTTATAATATGTGCATGTATTGCATATATCTGTGGGCATCAGATATTTTGATTTGTGCTCTGAAGCTGCAAGGCTGTGTGCATGCTCTTTTCTGAGAAACTATTGTCTGATACTTTGTTTTGAATGGAAATGTTCCTGTAATTGCTTCCAAGAAACCACCTGACGAGAATAAATGAGCGAATGTGGGAATTGCTAAGATGTCCTCACAGTGAGATTTTCTCACTGTGTAATGATGGAGGTGGCACAGAAGCAGTGCCTGAAAACTGCGGCTTCTCTTTCTAGATCTCACACTGCCTGGGCTGTGACCAAGCTGCTGATTTCCAGTAGTGAGAGCCACTTAATTTCCAGCATGGTCAATGGAATGTGTAGATATTTGTCATTTCAGGCTTCTCTAAAGGTTTTCACCCTAGGTTTCTATTTGTCCAAAATCTAGAATTGTCAGATGTAAAGCTCTCAGTATGAAGTGCTGTGCCATGAAATGCTTCAGCAGATACCTGTCCTCACTGGTGAGTCTCACCTGCACTTCAGGCAATAGCTGGTTGTTAAAAAAATGTCATGTAGGTGAATAGTAGTTGTGCTGTAAAAAATTGGTGGAAGTGGAAAGAAACCCCTTTCTCTCTCTTACCTTTAGTTAAAGACCCAAACGTCACTTCCTAGAATATTACAGGGATTGAAATCTAGTGTTTGGTGTCACAGGAAAGTGTTTAACCTGTTACCCTGCAGGGAGAAGCTATGGTAAGACTGGAAAATATCAGAAATTAAAAAAGAAATTGAATATTGGTCAAGGAGTAAAAAAACCTGGAGGTACTTAACAAGATAAAAATATTTGGGTGGAGTAGGGAAGGAATTGTCTTTTTGTAGCAGAAATGTACTCAGTTGTGAGGTGAATCATGATGCAGGAAAGTTAAAGAGATGTAGAGAGATTTCAAAGTTCAGAAGAGAAGCCTTGCATTTTAAGAAACATCCCAGAGTGGCTGAGGAAATGTGTCTGAGTTCCAGCATTTCTGTCCTGGTGTGTACACACTTGTACATATGTACTCTTTGTTGGGCAAAACCAAAGATATTTTAGAATGCTCTGTACAAGCTGCTTGAGTTGTATCTGTCCCACGCACCTGCAAAGTGAACTGCAAGGCAGAAATATTTAACTTGGGCTGCAGTTCGGGGCAATATGCAAGTGTTAGTCAGGGGATGGGCATGAATTTTGGAGGCTGGGCAGCTGAATCTCCACCTGGGGTACATTAGTCCGCCCACACTGTGTGCTGGTATGCTGTGAGCCAGAAACAGTGACAATATCCTGCCCAACCCCAGCAAGTTAAAGGCACAACAGATGCAGGTTTTGTGTGTCAGCACTGCATGGTGGATGTCCAACCAGGGGAATGCTCAGCTGGGCAGATATGGAACCAAAATGTACAATGGGGATCTGAGAACTCAACTATTTCCCAAAGACTTGGAGAGAACTAATTGAAGATGGTGAGACTTACAGAGAGGTGCTGGTATTTCTGTGCCTAGGGTACTGCTTTGTGCTTAATTACAGTCCTGAAAGGCCTCTTTGAATGATTAGATCAGAAAAATTAAAGATTCTTGGACCCTGGAATGTGTATTTGTCCTGTTACTAACATAGGTCAACCCTTCGACAGTGCTAAATATAACTTTTCTTAGGATCAGTTTCATTTAATCTTTCTTCATTTAACCTGAAAATACAATTCTCCAACTTCTAAAGGACGAATTTGGGGGCTCTGGAGGAGATTGTCATTTTAGAAAACCCTTTAAATCAATTTTAGCTTGATCAAGGCTTTGCAGCCTCTGATCCTTTTAAAAATTATCATAGCATGACTATTAGCCATGTATGGGTAATTTACTTTCCCTGTGAGGTTCCCACCTCTAGCAGAAGAAAGGATGTGTCATTTTATCTCTAGATATGTACCGTGGGCCGTGGTGTTTGGCATAGGGGTAAATAAGCTGATGATGACCTCTCTGCTCGTGGCTTTATGTAAGAAGAGATCATGCAACAACATTACCATAAAACCATTATAGTAAACTGCACAGTTAATGACACAAAGCCTTGTATGTGAGTATGTGGCTGCAGAGATAAGGGAAATCTAGCTGTTCCTCTAGCTCACCAAAAATGGCTAAGCAAGAGAATTAAAGCAGTGTTTGTAAATATTCATTTCATCTCCCTACCCCTCTTTTTGGAGCTCTTTGCTAACAGTACCCGGTCTGTGTTAAGTCCCAGAGTTAAGACAGCATGGTTCTATTCTTCACATGCTTCCCTTGGCAATCAAGTAGGTATTCCCCCTCTTATCTTCTTGGGGACAGCACCAATTGCAAAGGAAAGGGTGTGGTGGGGCTGAGGAAGAAGGCTCTCCAAGCAGCAAGGAAGAATCTCCTCATCATTCAGGGAGTGGATCCCTGGTGCTTCTGTACCTCTGATCATAGGAACGATGCAGTGCTGTTCTCTTCCAGGGACAGACACAGGGTTGGGTTAGTAAGAGGATTATCCAACAGGTTGAAGAAAGTGATTGTTCCTCTCTGTTTGGCAACTGTGAGGGGATGTCACAGTTGCTGGCTGGAGTAGAGTATCCCATTTGAGTTTCCCTGGTATAAGGAGGGCCCTGACAAAGTGCAATGAGTCTGGTGGAAGAGGACTGGAGCATATGGTGCACCAGGACAGATGAGCGGGATGTTTGCTCAGCAAGAAATGGTGAAGGGGAGATGTCATTGCTGCCTTCAAAAAGGTGGTGGATTGTAACAGAGAAGGTAGAGCAAGGCTTTTTGTGGAGGCACAACAAAAGGGTGAGAGGCAATGGAAACAAGTTGCAGCAAAGGAAATTCTGATTAAATATAAAGAAAAGAATTCTTCAAAGCACGGGTAAGTAAACACAAACAGGAGTCCAGAGATGGAGATACTGAAAATTTGACTGGATGGGGCCTGGGGCTCGTGATTTATCTCTGGCAGGGGATTGGTGCTGCTCCTTTGTTCCTGGGTGAGTCTGGTTCCTCCAGATTCCTGGAGGAAGTGCTCTTGCTCTGCAGTGAGCACTACTGATGGAAGCTCGGAAGCCAAAGTGCTGGTTGCTGGCTGTGCCATATATTCTCCAGGAGAAATTCAGAGTTTCACGAGGTATTTTACCTCATGACCATTGTGGGTGAGTATGTGAAGGAGAAGATGTGAAACAGGAGGTGCCACTGTGCTGTCATTTTGGTGTGCTTTTCATTTTGTGTGTGAGCCCTAGTCCACTGTCTGCCCACGCATCCCATCGTGAGTCTCATACCCCTGTAGGTACTAACCACCCCCAGTCTGTGAAGTGCTCTGGGGAGCCTCTCCCATTAACGTGTCGGGATGGGTGTCACCCCCACGGGGCTGATGCTGCCCTGGGACAGCCCTGAGAGGTGCTGGGTCGGGGTATTATTTAGGCTCTCCCACCTGCTGTTTTGTACCACTTATCCTAACACCATGGTTTAGGATTAGCCGCTAAATGGTCATTTTTCTTCTAATTTATTTTAATTAGAGGCAAATAGTTGTCTTCCTAGCTGAAGCTGAATTCAGAGGTGTAACCAGCAGGTCTGACTGATTATTCAATAATGGCCTGTGTCTTCAGAACAGAGGAGTGTTTCCTTCTGCTTTCTTCTCCCTTATGTCTGGGTTAGACTGGAGGCTGCTCTGTATCAGTTCAGCTCCAGCTGGAGATCTCTCCTCTTGTGTTTATCTCAGTTGCAGCATGCATTTCGTTACAATGCTGTTATTAGGTGTATAAAATGGAGGGATTAAAAAGGATGAATGAAATGAGAAAAGACCCTGGAGGAACGAACTCTGTTAAATTCATACTAGAAACCCTTGTCAAATACATGTGAGAAAAGACTAGAAGTCTCTCTTTTTCAAGTTGTATGACAGTTTCTTGTTTGCCTTTGTTTTAAAATAAAAATTATGCAGGTCCTAGTAAGAAAGCAGGTGCCCAACCACTCCCTAAAATGTTTATAGTACCCAGAAGAAATACCAATATGTGTCTGTGGGCCAGAAAGAGAAACTTGGTCTGCATGGCCTGTGAACTCCCGACAATGTTGCAGCTGTTATATTTAGCATGTGGCATTCTGATACCCATGCTAACCACACCATGGAGCTGGGCTGAATATTCTGAAATTACCTGTAGAATCATCTTGCCTTAGCTTTTCTACACTCTTGCTTTAAAACTGGAGTTGAAAACTGGGCACTGTTCATGATCCTGATGTGAGCTTCCTGCATGATTTTAATAAGTCTCACTTTTTTATCAGTTAAAATAGACATAAACCACTAATGAAATAGAAATAATCAGAAATCAGTAGTAATGCCACCAGCTTTGATATTCACATCAATAATATTTATACTGCACTTTGAAATCCTTCTTTGAAATGTGTTATCAAAATGAGAAGAAATGTTTTAAAGATGTGTGTGGGGTTTTTGTTTGTTTACTTAACTAGGAGGTAGATATTGGCTCTGGAACACAGAGGTTACAACTGAGTTGGATCCCACTTGTTTTCAGAGAAGCTGGTCCCTCAAAATATCTGGTCTTCTGGTTTTTCTGCTTAGTGTTCTGGAGTCCTCAGAGATGTAAGGAGGTCAGTTCCTGATGGAAGGAGTTACTCTGTTTACTGCTAATTTACCAGCATCCACCATATCCACCATAGTAGTGGGAGGTGTCCCTGGCTATGGTCAGGGTGTTGGAACAGTTGTAAGATTTCACCTCAGTCTGTTTTGCACCAAGCTGGCCATGACCATGTCTGATACCTGTTTCTGTACCAAACTGCTCTCCTTGGCTAGGGGAGAGATCTGCCCTGGGTGTCCATCTTCCTCCCAGAGCTTCTAGAGAGCTCCAAGACCCAGAGGTACTCAGAGCAGCCTTGGGACTGCTTGAGTTGTTACAGTGGATTGAACCATTGGTACTCCATGGAAAGTCAACATTTTTCATTGCTTTAGCTGAATATTTGGGCCAAAGAGATCTTCTGGTTTAATTTTGAAATTACATTGAGCTGAAATATTCCTTGCATTTAATTGAGCACTTCTAGTAATGTTCTGTCCCTGGGAAGCTGAAGTAACAATACTCTAAGGAGATTATGTTGCAATTGATTTGGATGTGTTATAGTTTCATTTAATTTTTTATTCCTGTTTTCTGTCCCATGAGTACACCACAAGAAGTCTAAAGCTGTCTTTCAGCGAGGGGTAGATGAACAGGAGCTTTTGTGTTTCTTGCCACTTCCTCAGACAGTGGTAGCGCTTATGGTTTGATGGTGGAAGTCTTCCATAACCTGAACTGAGTTTTCAGATACACAGAATGCAGTAGGATGATGCTCTCAATTAGGATTTCTGTACATGGTTACACTTCCTAAAAGGTGATTCACATAGTATCAGTCAAAATAATTCCAAAATAATACTTTCAGTGTGATGTGGTTTTCTCTGAAAATAATGCAGGGCTTCTCTGTTGATAAGCAATTCATATTTTATATCTTTTTTTAGCCCAGAAATTAGTTTGGTTAGGTTATAAGTTTTTCTGTTCCTTTTCATATCATGAGCCTACCATAAATCTGTAGGCTAACCCACAATGCAGATTTTGGACCATCTGTCATCTCTGGAATATAATATCAGTGCTTTGAAAAAAGCCTTTTCCCACATAAACATCCCCCTCTCCAGAGTCAGGAAAAGCAGCCCTTCCCATCTAAAACATACCATTTAGTTTTCAAATTGCCATTTATTCGGCTTGGAAAAAACCAAAGCTCTCAAAGCCAGCACTATACGGTCAGTACTGGATAAGGAGAACATCAGGGCACACAGACCCTGAGCCCTGCCTTTTTGGAGCAGTCAAGCTGGGTGAAGATCTGACCCGGTCACAGAACAGGAATGTTTGCTTCTCTAAAAGGCACAGATTTTATTGCCCTCAGTATCACACTTCGATGAATTATTTCTTCTTCCCCAGAAGAGTGATGAAGCCGTGGGCTGTGCCAGCGCTGGGCTGGGAGTAAGCTCAGTGTCGTGGGCTGTTTTCTCCTGCGGTGCTGCTGAGCTGGAGCACGGAGAAGGGAGGAGCAGCGGCAGCGCAAGTGCCTTTGGCAAGGCCCACGAAACATTATCTCTCGAAGGCAGCTGCTCAGAGCCCCTTGGGGCGTGCCAGGCACAGTGTTTGTGTTGACTGCAGCTTCTCACCGTGGGTCAGGGCCCCGCACCAGCCCCACACACTCTCCACACAGCCCCCCTTTCAAACATTGTCTCAGTGACAACAAATTCCCCTCCCTCATCAGCGCTCGGCAGCTCTGCTGAAGGCAGAGTGAAGTAGAACAGAGCAGCTTAGTAAACCTCTACCTGCAATGGATTTGCTTCCTAAAATAGCTGCAGAGTCGTGGGGTATTTTTATAGCAGCTACACAGGCGTTTTCTGTTCTGAAGGACTGGAAGAAAACTTTAAACTGTTGGCTTGAGTGTGACTGGAATTCTGCCTGAGTTTAAAGAGAGTCTGGAACAGTAACCCTGGGAAGGGTTAAGTACCTGCCTAATCTTGAATGGACTTTAAATATGATACTCAAGGGTGTCCATGTAAACATAACCCTGTGAGGACCCTTCACTCACTGCTGGTAGTTTTACTGGGAGTGTCAGGCTTTAGCAGGCATCACGTGCATTATCCTAACAATCCCACTATTTAACAAGATCTCTCCATCAGTCATAGAGTTATTTTAGCATTTCTATCTTCTTCCTGTAACAGGAGGTGTGGAAAGGGGAACAGTGAGGGCAAATTTATCTTCTTTAGACCAGTGTGAATGTAGGAACTCAACATGAGTAAATGTAATAGTTCACAGAATCACAGCATCATTGAGGTTGGAAGAGACCCTCAAGATCATCCAGTCCAACTGTCAATCCAGCACAACCATACTCACCCCTAAACCATAACCCCAAGTGCCACATCGAGATGCCTCTTGAACACCTCCAGAGATGATGACTCTACCACTTCCTTGGGCAGCTTCTCCAACACCTCCTTGGGCAACTTATTCCAATGCCTAACCACTCGTTAAGTGAAAGTTCTTTTCTAATATCTGATCTGAACCACCACTGGTGCAACTTAAGGCCATTTCCTCTCATCTTTTCATTGTAGGCACAGCAGAAGAGACCAACCCCACCTCACTACAACCTCCTGTCAGTTCTAAAGAGCAATGAGGTCTCCCTGAGCCTCTTCTTTTCCAGACTAAACAACCCAAGTTCCCTGAGCTGTTCCTTGTAGGACATGTCTTCTGAGCCCTTCACCAGCTTTGTTGCACTTCTCTGGACCCACTCCAGCACCTCAACATCCTTTCAAAATTGACTGGCTCAAAACTGAACACAGCACTTGAGATGTGTCCTCACCAGTGCCCAGCACGGGGGGGACGGTCACTCCCCTGGAATTGCTGGCCACACTATTGCTGATACAGGCCAGGATTCCATTTGCCTTCTTGGCCACCTGGGCACACTGCTGGCTCATTCCCAGCCAGTTGTCAGCCAGCACCCCCAGGTCCCTTTCTGCTGAGCAGCCTCTCAAACCATTCTGCCCCCAAATGTGTGGGGTTGTTGTGACCCAAGTGCAGTTGTGTGACAGCTCCAGGCTGGCCAAGGCCAGTTCCTCACCTGTCCCTGCTGCTATGTCTTTTGACCTGTTTGTGCCTGGCCATCTGCCAGCTCCTGTGTGAGGAGTGCCCTGGCTGAGGAAAACCAAAATGGGTCCTGTCAACTGGAGAGGAGTATGTGTTGCTTTGGGAAGATGAAGACTGCTTAAATTAGAAGCATCAAGGATAGTCCTTGACTTGCTGTTTCTGCTGGAAGGCCAGTCAGGCGTCCCTGTGCCCCACAGTCACGCCAGGAGAAGTGATTGGGTTTCGTCAGCCGTTAGGTTGCATTAACCAAGATGAAGTTTCACTTTGCTTCTGTAGTAACCTGGCTGAGAAGTCAGAGGTGGATCTGGGTGGCAAGCAGAGCATCTTTGTGCTAGACACAGAGCTCTCCTGGGTCTGCAGTCTGCTTCCTTGATGCTGTGGGTGTGTATGGTGCTTTGGAAGTGCAGATGTGAGGGCATGGTCTTAGCAGGTCGGAAGAGCTAAGCAGGTCACCCACCAAGGAGGTGCAGAGGGATGTTTCCCAAAGCAGAGGGATGTGCTGGGTGGCTGTGCAAGTGGAACTTTACCTGCAAAGGCAGTGCATGACTGGCTGAGTGGCATGGCCACATCTGCACGTTTGTCCTTGGGCACTGAACCAGCCCCATAAGGATGTTCGATTCAAGTTGCAAGTGGAGTTTGAAGTGAGCCTAATCTGTCTTGGGGGTATCAGGACCCGGTGCTTTCCTTGGAGGTATTTTTGTCATGGGTATTTTTGGAGTGTCTCGGGATGTCAGTCTGGCACGGTCAGGTATCCACATCTCTTGGGGCCCAAGGTGGGGATGGTGTCAGCTGTCACCCTGAGGGTGAACAGGAAAGTTTCTGACTTCCCTGGAGCCACTGTTCTGCTGCATGGTGACCACAAAGAATTTGCAGGAGCCATGTCCTAGGGAATATCAGCCCAGAACCTCCTCTGCACCTGGTGCTTCCTTCACCCCAGCCCCTTCTTGAATATCAGGCATTTGGCCTGTCCAGGGACTCAAATTAACCCTTTCCCTGACCTCGTGCACTGCTTATTTTCATGTCTCTGACTGCTGGATTTCAACTGGGAACCTTCAGTGCAACGGCAGTGCCATTTATTTTTAATCTGTGGCACTGTGTGAACATTAATTAGGACTGATAATAAGGAACACAAACCTATTGGCACCCTTCTTGGTGATATCATTGAGGAATGCTGGCGTGGTGACAGCTCAGCTGCTGCTTTGTGTGTAAGAAGCACACACTAGCCAGTGAACATGTTGAGGAAATAGGAAATACCTCAGTGATTCCTAAACGTGTCCATCCCTGTGAGCAGAAGTTGCCATCTTGGCTGCTGTGTGCCAGTGAAACGGGAACATTAGTTATTTATGGGCAAAACAAGGGCTGTTCTATTTGTGTTGTGGTAGTACAATGTTTTAAGTGTTTGGGCAGCCCAAACACTGCTGGTGGCATGGTAACCAGAGAAGCAAAACTTGGATGGCTTGGGATGTAGACAGCCCATGCTGGTATATTTGTAACAGCGGGTTACCACCCAGAAAATATCCCTGTGGTTAAAAATGCTCGAGGGAGTGGATGTGGAGGCATTTCTGGAGGTAACCTGAGTCCTGGCAAGAACTCCTGAGAATCACTGAGAGCCCTTCCTTTTATTTCAGTGGCTACTTCATGGAGTGTGAGAGTTAATTTTGTGGGTAAATGACTTTTCCATGAGGAAAGCAGCATCACCAAATCAGAACTGAAGGTGTCGTGTGGGACCCTCCCAGGTCATGGTAGCAGCTCTGTGGCTGTTCCCCAGGCTGTAGGCTGAATTCTGTCGGGAATACTGTCACATCTGGGATAGCCTGTGCTCTGGGATGGTCAGATCACTGGTCCAGTAGATCCAGAGAAGGAACAGAAGGATATAATAGCCAGGTCTGACTGTGGCTGTCCTGGTAAGTGGAGACAGAAGGAGCTTTGGTAATGGTGCAGCTGCTCCCCTGGAATATGACAGGGTTTCCTCAAGAGGAGCCAACAGTTCAATTGCTTTACCATTCCCTTGACAATCAGGAAACCCCACAACATGGCAAGCTTCATTCTTTCCTGTGTCATTTAATGGTAAACTTGAATAATGAAAACCAAACCCCAAATCCTCCATAAGGTAATTATATAAATAAATGCAGTTCATCCATTCCACATATCTCTTGAAGATAGAGGGGGTTTCTCCCCTCCTTTTGCCTTTGTTCTCTTTATTGAGTTGAGCATCCCCTTACACTGCATCAGGAGGAGGAGTAAATAACCTCAGTTATTTGTCTTTGTTTCAAAAGAAACAATTACAGCCTTTACAGTCCCTCTTATGGATCTTTCCCAGTGCACTTCCACTTTCCGTGTCTTTCTCTTTCCCCTCCTGCCTTCTTTTGTCCCTTTTGACAAAGAATGACCGGAAGCACATGTAACGATCCAGACTGGGGATTGCTGCTGCTGAGCTGCCTAATAGGATTATGAGATTTTCAGCATTAATCCTTATCCTATTCTTTAGGCAGACTAACCTTTTACTTAGATTTTTGCCTCCTATTGCACAATTATTTGACTCTTCAGTGATTTCTTTACAGCTGCTGTTTTGTCCTTTTTCAAGGTGATTGTAATCAGTGTAGACCTCCAGCATGGAGCAGTGTGAGAACTGCCTGCTGTTGTGGTTATTTGTTTAGTACTGCAAGTGAGATTCTCCTCACTCACTGATGGATGTCAACACTTCCTTGCCTCTCCCTATACCCTGAGGGTGTGTGTTTGCTTCAGCCCAGACTACAGAACATTTCTGTAGCTTTAAGTGTTGTGGCTACTCTACATCAAGCTCTGGGAGTTTTGATGATCAGGATATCTGCTTCTGCAGAAAAGGTTAAAGGGCCAAGGCTTTCCTGGGTACACAGCTCATTCAAAGGAGCTTTGAAAGATGGAAATGGGTGGGGAGTGGGTTGATGCTGCTTTCCTAAGGAAATGAGACTTAAGTAGTCTGTTTTTCCACTGCTGCAAAACTTTTGGATCTGCAAAGTGGTTGTGGCCAAAATAGATGGGTCAAAGAGGTCTCAAATACAAATTTTCTACATTATTCCTAAGAATTAGCTGCTGGATAGGAGATTGTCTCATAGCTCTGTCTGCTAGGAGGTAGAAGCTGCAGTGCTGACTCCATGGGTAGGTCATTAATTGGCTGGCCAGCACCAGGCAGACAGACAGTGCCTGTGATACAGGAGGAGTCACAGCACATCTGAGTCTCAGGTCAGCTGGCAGCCATGGGAGGGAACTGCAGGGCAGTCCTGTGATTTTGGGGATGTGTGAAGAAAGCTGAAGGTCCTGTGGTCTGGTTCAGAGAACATCAGAAGTGTTGCAGGAGAAGAATATAGAGGTGAGGAGGACTGGAGGATGATATGGTTGGAATGGGTGTGACTTGGGCTGCTGCCTCTCAAACTGGCGGCTGTCAGGATGACTGCCAGTGAGCAGCTTGTTGTGGAGGTGATGGACTGATGGGCAGTGGGGGAGCAAGGAGCACAGGAGCTCCAGGATGTGGGAGAATAATTACAGGGAACAGCAGAGGGAGAGGGTGGTGGCACTGCAATCATTAAAGGAGGGAAGGGACCAGGGTGGGATGTGATAAAAGAGCAAATCAGCAGTAGTTAGGAACAACGTTTTTCAGGCATGGAAAGCAAAGACAAGTTACTTCAGCTTGTTAGACTGGGAGTGGGGGTGATGGGGACAGGGGAGAGAAGTTTAAACACTGGTGCATCCAGGTGGGGTAGAGACCACACAAAGGAGGTGGAAAGGAGACTTGGACAAGGAAAGCCTTTATGGCTTAGGCAGAGGGACAAAGGATCAGCCTCGAGTTTGCGTATAGCGTGCAGAAGGAGTGATTTGGCAACAGTGTGAGCATGGAGATGAAGGAAGGCAGGAATCAACAATAACTTTAATTACACAGGAAACTTGGATGAGGGAGAAGTGAGAATCATTGTCTTCAGCAGGGTAGAGGAACTGAGGGAAGAGATAGAGAATTGATGTGTGTGTTTGAATCAAGTCAATTGTACTCAACCCTGATCCAAAGCCAAGTGAAGACAGTAACTTCAAGAGACTTTTTGGAATACCCCTATATGCAAATATTTGTCTTAAAAACCCTGAATATGCTTTACAGAAATGCCCAGACATCTTTTGTCTTCCATTTGTAGAGTGTGCCCAGAAGGTAAGTGACCCCAAGCCACTTAGTAAGCCACAGCAGTGACAAGACTGGCTTCCAACATTCCTTAAAACAGTTTTCAGTCTGGTAAACCACAGCAGTAATAAATGTGCAAGGCAAATCTGTGAAACTCTCAATCTCCAGTTTAGGGAGATCACATCACCTTATTAACTGTTCCTTGCTCTGCACATGCAAAATTACTGCAATTTCTTTCCCTCACGGGACTTTTTTTCCCAAGTATTTATTGTCTGCAACGAATTATTTTCTAGTGTTCCTATAAACCATTTGCTGCTTCAGGAACCAGTGACTTTCTGTTACCAGCACAAACTGAGGAAATGAATATCAATCATTCAGTGATCATTTGCAGGAAATAAAAGCGTGAGATAGCAGCCAGCCCAGGCCAAGAAGGAAGAACAGCATTGCAGTGCTTTTAATAAGGAGAGCCAAAAATATTATTCATGTGCTCAGCTGTTATTTTCTGAATATTGTAGCTTTCTTCCTTTTGTGAACTCTACCTTCTTTGGATTAGGTCCTGCTACCACTGAACTCGGAATGTTTGTTATTTGCCTCAGTGAGAACAGGATCAAGTCATTGCCTGTGTGTTCGCCCTTGCCTTAACCCCTGTTGCTGTTTGGTGGGATACTGCAAGGGACATAAACGCTTTTGGTTTCCCAGAATCTTTCTGAGTGTTTGTATCTGATCCTTGCAGATAGCACAAGCCCCTCTGGGTGAAATAGGTTCAGAGCTGACTGTTTCCAGCAGAGCTTTCTGGAGCCAGTGTGAAGCCTCTGTAAGATGTTGAATCTCCTCACTCAGTGGCTGCTTTTCTGAAGTCTGCATTGTGCTTCAGGTTCTGCTAAGCCATGCTACAGTGAGCATGATGAATAGCAGGCAAATTGCCTTCGGTCACTGCTTTGGAAATCAAGATGTGTGCTGGCTCACCCCATTCTTTCATAAATACCTTCTTCGGCTCCGGGAAGTGCGATGGTGCACCATATCCCAGAGTGTTAATTTTTAATGTCTTATGCACGTAATGGACTGGACTGTAATTACGAGTCCCACGGCACACAGTCACTGCTGGCAGGATGGAAAAAGATGACTGCAGGTCCGTGTGGCTCCACAATTAGGGATTGAAACATTGATCATTTTCATTCCCAGGAGCAGAGGAAACAGTTGTATGAATTTAAAGTAAAAGCTTCAGTGGCAGGATGGGTAGTCGCAAGCCAATAAACATTACCCTGCAATCTATTAAATTTAGACTTTGCAGCATCATCCTCCTGCGTTGAATAAAACTGACTGAAACCTGGGCAGGGCAAAGTGGTTTTGACAAGCCTGTGCTTACGTCCAGAATAATCCAAGTGAATAAGCATGTCGGCAGTGATGCAGAGAGAACCGAGGATAAAAAATTCTCCACGTTTTTTTCTCAGTGGTCTATTTTTAACTCACAGATCCTTGTTTCCTCCTTACATGAAATCTTGAAGCTGACAGCATCTCTTTCAGGCTTGAAAATGAAAGGAAGCTGTCTGAAAGAGCAGCAGAGCTGGGGTTTTTAGGCCTGATCATGTTGGCATATCTTGGTGGGCAGGTTCCTCCTCCTTTCCTGAGCAAAAATTGACTTTACTGAACAGTGCAGGGCTCTTCCCTATACCAGGTTTAATGTAGGATGAGGCATCCAAACCCTTGCACGAGTGTGAATTGGATCCTGCTTTATCATCTGCCAGCTTTTCAGAGTATTGAATAGAGGTGGAAGGGATTTTAGACAAATAATTCTCTCTCTGAAAGCAATACTCCCATATTCCTGGTGTCACAGTAGATTGTTTCAAAATCAGATTTTTAATTTCCTTTAGAAAGTGTGGTGGTGGCCTTTTTTGTTTGGTTTGGTTATTATGTTTTGTGTGTGAGTCATAAGGTACAGCTTTGGAAACCTTTGCAAAAGGAAAATCAGCCTGAATCTCTGCTCTTCATTCAGCTCACTGGCAATAGCTGCTCTGAATTCAGTGATGCAAAATCACTCCTGGACTGCACTTAGTGCACTCAAGCTTAAATCAAATCCTAACACTTTTTACCAGTGCAAAAACCACATTTAAAACACAGGAAAAAAAAATCTTTCCCTGTGACAGGAAATCAATTTAATCCGTTAATTGTTTGTTTGTTTTTTTCCAGGCTTATATTTGGCACACTTTACCCCGCGTATTATTCTTACAAAGCCGTGAAATCAAAGGACATCAAAGAATATGTGAGTAATGATGTTTGTGGCTGTGCTGGGGGGTTGTTTTCCAGGATTGCTCCTCACCACGTTGTAAAGGTGTTGCCTGTATTCTGGGAAAGCTCATAAAGCAGTGCGAGGGGCAGACTGGCCTGAAGGTGGGCTGGCTGACTGCTGGGCACAGATGAGACTTGGGTTTGTGCTTCTGGCTCCTGTGCAGAGCTGATGTGCTCCTTGACAGATGCGTGCTGTTCCTCTGGTGGTGAGATACACAGCCGACTTAAAAGGCATTTGGCATCCAGAGCTTTGTGTGCTCTCCTTTGTTTCTGAAGAGCAGCATAAATCAAAGCCTGTTCAAAAAGCCTTGAAGCTTTAGCTGCTCATTCAAAACAAGGATAAGAGGAGGCAACTCGAAGTACATATGACTGAATCCTCAGACAGAAACATCCTTCCTTGCAGAGCGACCTATTTACAGGCAGGTCTGGCAGCTGGGTGTGCTCTCTTTTTTCTTTTTGCTGAAAAATCTTCCCTGGGCCCTGATTTCTAAAGGCATATGGGGCCATCAGGGAAAGGGAAACATGGGAGAATCAAAAGCACTTGGATGCTGTTGGGGTCCTGTAGGATTTGTAGTACCCTTCACTCCCTGAGCTCTGTTAACTTCATGGAACCCAGCTCAGCCTCCAGATCTTGACTCTTCAATCCTCTCAAGATCCCAGGGATAACAAGCCCATTTTCTCATCTGGATAACAGCATGGGATGTCTATCCCATTAAATCTTTAGTGCAAGCTCAATCTGGGACTCACTGTGGCTGCTAAGAGTTTTGTTTATAATTTTCCTCCTTCAGAAAGTGGTTTTGGGTATTTTGAGAATCTGTGTTACAGCAGACACTTAAGGCAAAATGTCTCACCTGTGCCTCTCAGGGCCTGCACACGCTTTTCTTGAAAATGCTGGAGACGTGCACAAGCATCTCCAAGCAGTGTCTGCCACTGATACTTAACGTTTCCATAGTCCCTTTCTGGAAGGTATTTTGTTGAAGGGTCCAGTTCCTGTTGGAAATTTAATTGTAAAAGAGGAACTCACATCAGACACTTGTGGTTGTGACGCAAATGTGAGAGCAGCTGATCTAAGACCTGGTCTGCCCTTACAATTGATTTCAGTTTAACACAGCAGTTGTGGCAATGTATCCATTAAGGCCTGATTAAAAAAAAAAAGTAATAAAAAAAAGAAGTAATAATTTACACTGATACAGGAGGAACCTTCATTTATTAGTCAAAACTTATATCACTCTAAAGTAATTTTATTCTGCTTGGTAGTACTAATTTTGATAAATGTTTTAGGCTGATCCAAGCCCATCCACACCAGGTCTTGTTTTGTGTTTAAAAGTTTTGCTGGCAGTAATGTCTAACTGAGAGAGCCATGCTGGCACTGAGGCTCTGAGGAGTTAGTTATGTAAAAAGTCTGGCAGAAACTGCCATGGGAAGATGATGCTCTCAGGCATTTGGCAGTGCCATTGTTGTTGTAACACTAAATAGAAATATACACATAAATATAAATCCCAGGAGGGCAGTTATGTAGCAGAGTGATAGGTGCTCAGGGAATAATTCCAGTACCTACAGGGAGATGGAGACTACCAGTACTGTTCCCACTGTAACGGGGAGAAGATGGGGATATCATTTCCAATGTGGTGAGATCCGGATTTGTTGACACCTCCATCTTCCATTCCCCAGGGCAGCACCTGGTGTAGGTGTCCCTCTTGTTCTGTCTTCCTTCCAACCTCTCCTTAGTCTATTGCAATTATACCAGCCTTAGCTAACATGGTCCAATTCTCTAATTCATGGATTTTCATGGATTTTAGTTCCTTTCTAACATTCCAGCAAAGCTGCTTAGGGATCTCCATTTTCAAATACACCTAATTAAACAACAGTTGCCAGTTAAATTAACAACCTTTGTCTGACCATCTTTTTCCATCCTAAGAAGGATGGAAGTACTACATACACGAGACTAGTTGAGCTGTGCTTTTCAATGCCATTTAGCGCTCGGTGACAAAAATTCCCAAATTCCTGAATTATTTGAGGTACTACGGTTTATCTGACCAAGTCACCATCCCCAAAGACCCTGTTGCTGTGACTCCAGAAGAAACCATCCATCCATGGCAGTGCAGTTTCCTTAGTGGAACAGAGACATCGTGGCACATGCTCTCACTACCAGTGTGAGGTAAAACCCTCTGCCCTAAGCCCCAGGCAAGGGACTGAAGCTGTTGCCCTCGCCCTTGTCACTGCACTGGGTGTGGGTGGGAGCAGGCACAGCTACTCCAGGGGTGCCCCCTGATTCAGTAAGTTGTGGTGAGTTGATTGTGCTCCTGAACCCTGGATTATGGGATGGGCTGTTACCTCTTTACCTGTTCCTGGTTATCGATATTATGTAAGTAATTACATTTTGTCTTAACTGGAGTTTGGCCAACAAATTATATTAACATTTGCTATTAACACGAGCCAAGTGAGATTTTTAATGCCCTGTGATAGGGCTGTCGTGTTCTATTGGCCAGTGGAGTTTCTGTAAGGACAGAGTCGGGCTGCTCTTCTTTTCCTGAGACCAGTCCTAAAAGCCACAGTCACCTTCCCAAGGGCTGTGTAAGTCTGACAAGTGTTATGTGCTGAAGTGGGGCAAACTGGCACCTTCAAGTCCACAGTAATTGCTAAATACACAGCGGAGAGGGTGAGGGGGTAAGAATTTCCTTTCCTGTGAGAGTTACTCTGTGCACTTGTGCCTGTAAGAGATAGTTTGAGACTGTTTTTGTTTACCAGGTAAAATGGATGATGTACTGGATCATATTCGCGCTCTTCACGACAGCAGAGACATTCACGGATATCTTTCTTTGCTGGTAAGCACAAGAGGGGAGAGGCTCTTTGGCACGAGATGAAAAGAAAATGGAGATGTTTGCAAGGGGAAAAAAGGCACACAAAGGTGCACTGACTCCTGTACAGGGCTTCAGCAGCTTCAGGTGGATAGAGGGTTTTTGTCTGCGGGAGACATGCTTCCTTTCTCAGTGCTGTCACAAGAAAAACAAAAACGGAGTGGAAAGGCTCAGTGGTATCTCATTAGTGGGAAATCATTACTGGAGTCTCAGGCCCTGCCTGTCAGAGAGGCACAGCTGACTGCCCAGTTGGATGCTTGCAGAGGTCATCACATAAATAACAGTTGATTTAGCTACAGGCAGAGTTCTAGACGTGCCTGGCTGTATCCTGCAGTAAATACACAGTCTGTGGATCAGGTACAAACGGCCCTGCAGCACAAGCCTTTGTAGGATGCTGGGTGGGTGGTTGTGTCTGAGCTGTTTTGCCAGACCCATTCTTGGTTAGGCTGGTTTTCTGGTTTGATGGAGGGCAGTGACAGTCCACAATGATGTGGCTCTCTGGTGCCACTGGAAGGATTCCTGGTGACCTCTGTCAGGACAAGAGCACATAAATGCCCAGTTATCAGATTCAGTTCCTTTTGGGTGCTCAGGTTTGGAAGTGTTTGTTGCTTGGTTGCCCTTTATAGTAAGGCCTTTCTACCAGAAACCAGTGAGATCAGTAGACTTTAGGATGAAAATTTAACTGTAGTGCATGGCCCTTACTTACAGCCTGTTCCTGCATAGCACTGCATGCCTTGAGTGAGTCCTCCTGACAAAGGAAATCAGGAGAACTTGGCAGCATGTCAGATCTGTTGAAAAGGAGATAAAAGACATTATTCTCTACCTAATTTGCATGCAGATCTACCTCTCCTGTGTTCATCTGGAGCTTTGTTTTTTTTGGAGGATGAATTATGTGGGTCTGTCAGGAGAAATGGCAGAGGGCTTATCCAGCCTGTGAAATCAAGTGTGCTGTGGAGATCCTCAGTGAGGCTGGAGATCACCCTGGCACATCCATGCTCAGAGTAGAGCATTGCAGAGCCTGTTTGGGTCAGACCTGGGTGCTGGCAGGCCTGGCTGGCTCGTGACAGGGCTGTGTGGCACAGCAGGGGCCTGTCTGGGTCCAGCTGGGCTGGTCCACAGCCACCACAGGTATCTGCACTGCTCTTGCTTGCCCCTGCCTACAAAGGGTGACAATCATTCATCACGCTGCTGGCAGCAACGTGCCTGCCCACATGAAGGTACTTCTGGCTGGCCAGTCTTGATCTCTGGGCTTTGTCCTCCAGAAAAGAGTCTGGGTAATTTAATCTCAGGATGTCCCTGGCTGCTTGTTACAGCTAAAGCATGTCCTGTTGGTAATGTCCTCCATATTTTGCAGCCCCACCTGAAAGTCAGTATGAATCTGCACCTTTATGTTGCTTGGACAACAAAGGTTCTTGTATTTCAGTTTCAGTCATGTAAGTGTTATCTTAAAAGCTGAAAGGCAGAGAGATGGAAAGTGCATCAACGTATCAATGAAATATTGGTTTGCTGGTTTGCTCTCTCACAATGACTGGGGATACTGTGAAGGCAGCACCTGTGATCTTTGCATATAGAAAGCTCCTCTAACCACGCAGCAGAGTCTCTTCCAGACCATGAAATAATGGTCCTGATAACCAAGCAAAGATTCACCCACATGCCTCATTGAGATGTGTTCAAAACTGAGTCAATAGGCTTTAATCTTTAGATTCTTTGGTAAGCAAAATCTGCCTTGAGCTAGGCTGGCAAATCCCTGCCTGTGCTGAGCATCTCTAATTAAGGGCAGTGGTTAAATTTGGAGTAGACAGTAACCCTCTTTTTCTTCTAGGTTTCCATTCTACTATGAACTCAAAATAGCTTTTGTAGCTTGGCTGCTGTCTCCATACACAAAAGGCTCCAGCCTCCTGTACAGGAAATTTGTCCATCCAACGCTGTCTTCAAAAGAAAAGGTAATCACAGGTGCCTGGGTCCTCTCTGGGTGGAACAGAACTATGGTGTGTTTACTCCAGTCCCTGTATCATTCATTTTCATGGAAGGATTGGGAGTTGCTGATTCTCTTCCTCTATCATTTGATCCCCTCCTTTTGGTTGGTGTTTTTGTTCTTTGTGGTTGTTGTGTTTTTAAATACTGGCATCTGTTCAGTGCACCCACACTTATTAACTCATCTTTGTGCAGTTGAGAAGTTGGGAGGGAGTGGGATAAAAATGCCTCCTGAGCTGTTTGCATGTACTGGCTGATTATAGCTGGAGTGCTCTGTTGTGGTTGGATATAACAAATAGAGAAACTTGGTCTGGCAGCCAGGACTCCTCAACTTTGTTCCCAGCTCTGCCTAAAACGTTGTACAGCAATGAGACAGACAGCCCAGGCAGTCTAAAATGGGCTTAGCAAGCATATGCCTGGCTGTGTAGTGTGGTGAAAAAAGGCAGGTAGCATGTTGACATCCTGGGTTAAAAAATGTCTTGCTCAAATTAAAGATGCTAATTTTGGGAGGGGGACATTACAGCTTGGATCATTTGCCTGCCTAGGAGATTCCTGTGGCTGTGAATGGGACACTGTCAGGCAGATCCATTTGGCTCATGTGAATAAACAGGCCAAGGACAGCTATTGGTCACTTATCAACATGCAGACTGCTGAGTAACTGTTTCCTGCACTGGCAGCTTGGAAATGAAAGCTCTCTCCTTGGCCACAGGCAGTGCAGGAACAGTTGGATCTCAGTCCTGTCCAAGAAGGACAGTGGGGACCAATCCCCTGTCTCTGCTTCCCTTTGCTTGTGCTTCTCCCAAGTAGGGCTCATGCATTTTGAGTTGCCACCTCTGACCTACGGGGAATAGGGAGAGCAGCCAGCAACTCCTCACAGCCTCCAGTCCCTGCTAACCCAGCACATCCACCAGCTGAGTACTAGGAGTCATTGCCATCCTTATCATCCAGACCCCAGTGTCTTGAGGGAGGGAGAGTAAGGGCAGGAACCTCCCAAACTGTTTCACTACATATTGAGCAGCATCAAAGCCCAGAAGCTCTGGGCCTACCAATTCTGTGGGCATCTGAAGCTGGGGACTGCTGTGATGTGCAGAGATATCCCAGATATTTCTGAGACCACCTGTCCTGGATGCAGGGCAGTGCAGCTTCAGCTGCCCAATGTGATCATATGATTATTTTTAACTATGAGGCAATCCCATTTGTCTTTAGAGTGCATGGTTTGCAAATGGCTATCAGTCCATGCTGCTCAGGCAGATTTCTCTTGCTTCCAGGACCCCAGCTTTGGGTGCCAATCTTCCATTTATAGAATAGAGTTCCCAAACCCTGCAATGGGAGTTACTGCCCCCCAGCAAACTTTTGCTCTTTGCAAATGTTGGCTGTGAACTTCTTTCCAGCCACAGCGGAGGAAGTGCAGGACATCTACCTCCATAAAGTATGACCCGACTCTACCAAGAGTTTGAGGCTGGGAACATAAGCCTGAACTTGTCCTTCTTGTGCTTTTTTAATTGTTTGTTTTGTTGTCTGCTCTGTCAGGAGATCGATGACTGCCTCATCCAGGCAAAAGACCGGAGCTATGATGCCCTTGTGCACTTTGGGAAGCGGGGGCTGAACGTCGCAGCCACGGCAGCCGTCATGGCAGCTTCAAAGGTAAAGGAGCAGGTCAGGATGGTGACTCATTAACATCTTATCTGCATCCATTGCCAGCAGCAGCCACAGTGTGGAGCGGGGGAGATGGTGGGGGTAGGGATTCTCCCACTGATTTTGTATAGTGACCTATAATTTGTGTAGTGGCAGGAAAGAAGATGAAGTTCATGAAGGCAAAAAGTTCTTCTGCGAGGCATACACGTGGCATAACTGGTGTATAATTCTCTGCAGAGATGTTTATATAAGAGTGAATGGGAAGTGCCAGTAGCTGCTTTTGCAGGACGAGTAGATATTGGATGAGGGGTCTCATCTGAAGGGGTGTATCCTGTACTCTCTTCCTGGCTTAGAGCCAAACCCGGAAAACAGCTGTTATCTGTTGCTCCTTTTCTTGCATAAAAGCTGCAAGGACTTGATAACTGCATTTTGTGGTCCTGCCCTCTGGCCATGGGCTATCATGGCTTAGAGTCGATGTGCACAGTATGTTTTGGGGGTGAGGCTTTGCTACAACACCTGCTGCAAAAGGATAGTTAGAAACATGTGGACAAGGAGGGTACTGCTAGTAGGAAAAACATGAGAATGGGAGTTGAAGGAAGTTATTTTCCTCTGCCAAATGCTTTTCCTATGACCTCAGGCACATCACTTTAGTATGTCTTGGTCTCACTTTCTGTAAAAATGCATAATGCATCCTTGGGAGGCCAAATACCATAAAGTCTGTAAAGCCTGTTGAATGCAAGGTATTACAGAAGTGGGGAGCCCCAGGAGTATGTCCTGCTCATGGGATCACAAGGATATGCAAAACCCAAAAATTGCCCCCCTTTTCCCTGCCTAGCATTGTGCAGACTGTGTTGTCAGGCCTGTCTTCTCCTGAACTGCTGTTCTTCAGTAGGAAGGCCCTTCTAACCCAGGGACTTTGAGATAATCCAAATCTGGACTGAAACCTGGGATATATGTGGAGCTAGGGCAGTGCTGTGTATCATATGCCCAATGAAATAACATTTTTGTGATGCCTCCAGGACACTTAACACTTTTGCTGCTGCCATGTAAGCCTGAAGAAGTCACACTGGGGACATAATTAGGCTCTAGGAATGCCAGTTTTGCAGCACTGCCTTTGCTCTGAGCCCCTTCCTACAAGGTGCTGCAGACTGTCTGTGCTAGAGCTGTTTTTAGGACACAGTGAGAACCTATGTGTGAATGCTGAAGGAATTCTGGCTCCTGTCTAGGTAGCTCCTGAATATGAGAAGCTCAACAGTAACCCAAACCCACAGTGCCAACCTGTTCCTCCGTCAGGACTGCAACAGTGTCTGCATCAGCTGTTCAGCTGGAATGAACAGTCAGCACCACAGTTTTCCTTCCCACTCTTCTGTTTTTCTGGTGTTTTTCTTAAGAATCTCTCTGCCTTGAAATGTGGCTCCAGTGGCAATGGGGGAAAGAGGGAAGAGTCTCCACGGTACAAGGAAGCCATTGTTTTCTATAGTTGATGAAACTCCCCATTCAGTGGTGGAAGAAGACAACTCAGTGACTCGTGTGGTATTGTTGTATTGCACGTCTGCTAACACAGCTTGAGAGAAAACTGTTCCGAAAACTGGCAACCTGTGAATGGGCCAGAAGAGTCTGTCCTGCACACTGCTTTGGACAGGGGAAAATGATTTGTTAATAAGATTGAGAGGTTGTTATTGAATAGATTGATTTTTACAACAAAGCGAGGACTGTTCAAGTATTTCCTTCAGCCTTGACATTTAAATTACTCTGAATGTGTGAGGAAAAAATAGGACCCCTGGCTTCCTTCACTACTTTGGCTTGTGGCCTCCAGCAAGTTGCTTGTTTCTGTGTGCCTCAGGGTGCAGATCCAACAGAGTGTGAGCCGATCTAACAGATCTCCTCCTCCAAAATGGGGTAATGCTCCAGCTCCCAGTGTGCACTAGCACTCTGGACCCCTCAGGTTATCTCTAATCTATTAGAAAGTTAATCCTGAAAGAAAAAGAAAGGAGTATGGTTTTTTGAGCCCACAAATGTATCTCGAGTGCCTGAGCCAGCATAAGGAAAGAGGTTGAACTTCATTGTGAGGAGCATGGCCAGAGGAAAGGAAAGCAAGATCATCCCGTCCTGGTCTTGGGAAGCAGACAGATCAGCTGTGCTGTTCATGGAACTACACCCCAATCTGTTCCCAGTGTGATATCCAGGAATGGTTAAAGCAGCTTCTGTCCCTTGCCCTTCTGAGATGGAATGTGCCGCTGTTGTGGCAGGGAGAGCTGCCTGGTGTGCATTACAGCCCTGGTGCGTTGCAGTGCAGAAGTGCTGAGCTGGGGTTCCTCAGGTATTCAGGATGTGACTGGGCGGGTGTGGACGTGTCTCCATGTAGCTGTCCCTGCTGCTGTGGAGCGAGCTGTGTCCCAGAGAGCAGCAACACAACAGGCAGGGGTGGGAACAGTTTCTGTTGCCTCGGTTTTCAGCTGCTGTCAACTGCATGTCAGCGCCCTTACTCGCTCACTTGAGAAGGTATAACTGAGCCAGATTATCCTGCGTGAGAGAAGTTTAAATGACTAATTATCTGGAAAACGCTTTCAGCAGACAGATGCCAGACCAGACTGCAGTGCTGTCCTTAGGGGGAAGGAGGAAAGAGAATACTGTTTCTAAGGCTTATCATGGCTTTTCCAATGCCAAGATTTAAGGGTATCCAGCTAGTGTGTGGTAAGTGTTGAGTGTAGATGGGAAAGCAAGCCATTCATTTGGTTTCAGCCTTTAAAGGATTGTGTTAAAATTGGAACCTATAGAGATGATGATTTATTCAGAAGCACTCAGCTCCTGCAGCTTCCATGGAAAACATGGCTTTTACTAGCAAGTGAATGTGAGGATTATTTACTGCTTCGCTTGGATTACTGGGCGAGGAAAAGATGCTTTTGTATGCAGAAATGGACCCTCAGACTGCAAATCAACATCATGCAGTGGTAATAACACAGTGAGCTGCTGGGCTGAAAAGGGACTCTGTACAGACCCGTTTTCAGTAAATTAGCTGAAATCTAAAGGCTCCTGTACCTGGAGAGCACTCCCACTGTGTGTAGCCCTGTCCTCTCCTTTCTGTCTGAGCTGTGATCCATCATGGTCTTTTGTCTTTCATGATAAGATCTTTGGGGAAGGCCCATCTCTTAATTCTTTTTATCCATCGTGTTTTTTATCTATTATTTTTGTCCATCATATTTTTTTATCTTTTTATTTCTGCAGCACAGTGTGTCTGGCTCTCTGTTTATCATTTGTGTGTGACAGGCTGCTGCTTATATATTTACTGCAGGCTAAGATGCTACAAGCTGTGCACAGCCACACCTTCCTTATCTCTGATTCCCTGGCCCTTTCCCTTTTCTGTCTTAAACATCCTATGGATTCAGTTAGCCAACTGCAGGCTTGTCCTTCCCCCTCCTCCTGCTCCCTTCCTCTGCTCTGTTTCGCTTTGAAGCCACAGTTGTGCTAATGCTGGCACAAACCTGTGCCAGTTCATTTTACAGGCTGAGGAGCTGTCAGTGTCCCAAGCACCCCAGTCTGCCCAGCTGGCTCACTTGGGTGTTTTCTCTCTCTCCGGAGATATTTTTGATGCTCAGCGGGCAAACAGAACATTGGATATCTGGTCTTATTACCCCTGCTAGGTACTCAACACAGATCTTTTCCCTGCCCCCAGCAGCTCACATCGCCAACAAGGAGCGTAATCTCGTTTGGGGCTCTAATCCTGTCCTCATCACTTGGTGATTCTGTCACATGTGGTGACTTCAAGTGGGTCAGTGCTAAGTGGTAGGATTAAATGACCAGGCAGTAAATCCTGCTGCTCTTTGTGTGTTTTCAATTAGCTCCAGCTAATTCAGCCATTTCCATTCCTGAAGAGCCCTGGGCACTGACAGCCACCATCTTTCCAGCTCACCTTGGTGGGGAGAAGAGAAGGAGGAAAGGAGCTTGATTTTGGAACACAGCAGAAGGGGAACAGCAGCAGCAGGGCTGTTACAGCCCCAGATATGGGGCAGCTGCAAGGCCTTGGCCAGGCAGTGCATCCATCAGATGGATCCTGGGCAT
The DNA here is from genome assembly GCA_013400235.1 of Oriolus oriolus. Classification (NCBI taxonomy): domain Eukaryota; kingdom Metazoa; phylum Chordata; class Aves; order Passeriformes; family Corvidae; genus Oriolus; species Oriolus oriolus. The sequence goes on along the minus strand of VXBT01008205.1, from coordinate 1,590,440 downwards.
AAGTGGGCTTTTCATTGCCACCAGTCAGGTTTCAGTGTAAGCAGCTAGGACACACATGGCTGCAGCAAGGAGAGGCACCAATGGCTTGGAGGCAACACCAGCCCTCTCCAGCACACTTGTATGTGCTCCCTTGCTGTCACCACACTCCCAGTGACACTCCCACTCTTCCACCTGTCAGCCTGAGCCTCCTACCACCTGTGGCTTTGCCATGTCCCCAGTCCCCAGTTCTTCTCTCCCTGCTTGCCTTCCCAGGAGCTGCCCAGCCCTGCCATTGCTTCCTCTCTTTCTACAACCCACACATCACCAGTTTTACACACTTCCCCTGCTCTCTCACTCTCAAGCTCCTGGGTTTCCCAGATGCTGTTTGGACGTATCCTTATTCCCCACCCTGAACAAACCAATTCTGCCAAACAGACCAACATCTTTCCCCACCTGAAGACAAATCCTGCTCCCAACCACTTGACCATCTCCAAGCTGTGGCCTCAACTCTGCTTTTCAGAGGAGATGTGGAGAAAACACCCCACTGCCAACAGATCAGTGTATTCCAGAGGTTTCTCATAATGTACCTTCCCCTGCCTTTCTCCTGCCCTTCTGTGGGTAATGGTGGCAGAGCAGCTGGTGCTGTGGCCCATTGCGTGCCCGCTTTTACGCAGGGGAGTGGGGCACGGCATGGTGCTGGCAGTGGGCGCAGAGCCTTGGCAGGAGAAGATAAATGAGGTAGAGGGAGCAGGCACGCATGACTGGTGTCAGTGAAAAGCCCATTTCTGCCTAATAAGTCCGAGAAACAGTCCGGAGGCCTTTCATGCGTGGGGAAATGTGGCTCGCGGTGCTGCCGGAGCCAGCAGTCGCTCCGTGTATCGTTAAAAGGAGCAGGCACGCGGACAAGCAGGAGCGTTTCAGGATGTGCATCCACCTCCTTAACTAATGCTCAGGAGTGCAGCCTCAGCGGGTCCCAAACCACCTGTCTGGGCTGGCATTTCTATTCTATTCATTTCTATTTCCACCTTTGGGCTCACCTTCCCCTGGAGAGTTATAGCTTCATTACCTTAGGGCCCCTTAGCCCAAGGAATTTATCAGGAAGTTTTTCGCTACAGTTGCTGGTTTTTAAACCGGGACACTGGGAGTGAAATGCTGGTGATGATTTAGATTTTATCCTCTTTAGACAAAGAGCATCTGTTAGTTCATTTCTAGTATCTGGCTGGTATAGCCAGTGCAATTGCTTGAAAATCGATATTTAGATCCCTAATTTAGCATGCAATTTTAGCTCTATTTACTGTGGGAATTGGGAGAAAAAAACTTGTGTGGGAGAGACGTGCTGCCTTTTGTGGCATAACAGTGGAGAACTGCACTTCTACTTGAATTGGGAAAGAGGAAGGCAGGGGGTGGGGAGCATCCTTTCCCTTAAGATTCTTGATAAAGCCTCTTTGTAATGGTTAGATCCCACTGCTCAGAGGGAGAGTGCTCTTTTGCTGATCAAACATATGGGAGCACAGCTCTGACCAATCTGCTTAGCACCATATCTCTGATGGCCACATCATGTGCCCTGATCAGTAACGTGGCCTAGAGCTGCAGAGGTCAAGAGTGATTTAGAGTTCACAGTTTGAGAAGCCTCTGGGGACACATTACTGTTATCTCAGAGGTGCTGAGCTTGTTGCTTTTGAAAGGAGCTTCTTTTAAAGGATCTCCACTTGGGATCCAAAATCAAAGATCTTGGAGCTATGTTACACCAATAAAGAGGAACAACAAATGGCTTTCTTAAAACATATGGTAGCATGCCACTGATTACAGTATTTTGTGAAGTATTCTTGTCATGTGTGATGCATCTTTTATTCAGAAGTCTTTAAGAATTTGTTTTTCACAAATCTATGGAATCCCAATGCTGTTTGAGTTACAATCCAGGTAGCTCTTTCCAGTTCCTCTTTCATGTTGGCTGTTTGGTTGGTGTCTCCAGCAACAGTCACTGCATGCACAGGACAGCAGAACCAAAAAATAAATGTATACAGAGAGACTAGTGTGGGAGAAACAATAACAAAGAGCTCCCAGGAGAGGAAATGAACTGCACAAACAAAAAGGGTGGATGAAATTATGTTTCCACCATCAACATTAACGTCAGCTGGTTTCCCCTTTGAGTCTTTTTTACTGTCTGACATTTCCAAATAGGTAGCTCTTCCAGACCAGGCATGGCACACAGGCCCTGGCCATAAATAAGGATACTGCTTTTAAGATATTTGTGTTCATATGGTGGCAGAAGCAATTTATTCCTTCGCTCGTGCCTGTGCTCAGACCATAAAGCTGATGGTTTTGCTCAGGACCTGCCTGCAGCCAGACACGAGGAAGCTTCTGTGTGCGAACTCGTGCTCACCGCTGTGAGCAATTCCCCTCTGTCATCCTACTGCTCGGGAGAACTCAGTCAGCAGGACTAAAAGGACTGCCACGTGTCCCTCACATAATCCTGAGCTTAAATTAGTCATTAGGCCTGACACCGGGGATTTCTCCAGTGGGAAGCATCAATCAAGTGCAAGGAGTGGAGTAGCAGCCCATTGTGTTAATAATTTGCTTTACTCTTTAAAAACACCTGTTAGGTGACACCTTGTCAGCTGGGGTTGTGGAGTGGTTTCTCCATCTCTCTGGGAAAGCTGAGGAAGGGAGAACTTCATTCAGAGGTGTAGTCCAGGGGTGGGTGTCCCTGCTTTTTATGTGTACGTGAGTCCCTGCACATGGTGCCCAGTGTCATGCTCATGTCTCACCTCGATTACTTATGCTTCAAATAGATCTTATTCTCAAAGCTTTTGTGTGTGTTGCCACAATAGCTCTCTTTTTTCCCTTGCTAGGTCTCTCAGCTACTCCATTTACACTTGTATTTGGACCAGAAAAAAGGGCAGGTAATCTGCTGAGTGCTTTCACTAACCCCTAACTAATGTTTGCTCCCCGTTAGACTGGTTGTTAGACTAGTTTGGACTGTTTTCAGCTGAGATTGGTCTGAGGCCAAATGCTGTCTGCTCTGCTTCCAGTGGGTAGATCCTGCGTGCTGAGCTTTAAAAGCCTGTCCTTGATCTCATCAGCAAATTGCCTTCCAAGTCCTCTGCTGGCAGTCGAAGAGACTCCAGCAGCCAGGCAGGGAGCTTTGTACACAGAACACTCATTTAACTCAGGCGGTTGCTGCTTCATCGGCCAGGCTGCTGTGTTTGCTGTTTTGTTCTCACTAATGGATGAAGGGAGCCTCTCTCCCTCTGCTGTGATCCCTGTGAGGATGGTTGGGGTTGCAGTGGAGCTTTTGAAGCCAGGATCTCTGACAGGTGTGGTTGGGGCAGTCCTGCTGACACCATAGGCATAACAGCCTGGGAACATGCACTACACCTTGTAGTGGGCACTGGCAGGATGGAGGCTGCAGCATGCATGCAGACATCTGTGGAGGAGGACTAACCACAGTTACAGCAAAAAGAGAGGAGAACATTAACAGATTGAGGATTGTGCTGAGTGTGACGTACTGTTCCCTTGCTTGTCCATTAACTGCTGATCCTAAGATGCAAAGGGCCAGGAGGTGCCATCCTGCATTAACACTGATTGTATTAAAAGCTTCTCTTTTGTGACTTGGCAGTTTTGGGTTCCTGATTTGTCATGCTGTGTCATAGTTTCCACAGCTGCAAAATGGAGTTTGTAGGTATTAGAGGTGTTTTGAAGCCTAAATAATGTGTGCAGAATTCTTTCATATTTTCGGACTGAAGGAATGATAAAATCTAGACACTGTTATTTGTTTATATTTAGATCATATTTAATGGGACTGTTATATAAATAGCAGATTTTTAAATTATGTGCTTAATTTTATTTACTTCAGCTCTAGCTACCTACATATTTGAAGTATTTATAATGAATAATTCCATTGAATGCAAACCCAATTTTTCCTAAATGCATCCCCCTCTAAAAGGTTTTAGTTCAAATGTGAATGCAGAGACTGATTATAAAGTGGTAAAGAAACTAAGACAGTTCCAGCTCTTTCTGATGGAGTGCCTTTTACAGTGCTTGTCACAATAGAGATGTCAGTTTTTTGAAAGAATTTCTGATCCTTCCAGGCAAATACTGGTTTCATCAATATTTGTGCTCTTTAGCCAGAGAGGCTGATATGTGTTTCTGGAGAGGATGATGGTGATGTCTGCAACATGAAGAGGAAGGCAGTGGGCAGGTTGCTGGCTTTGGAAGTTCAGTGTTTTAACAGTGTTTTGTTGTACTCTTTAAAGCAAAAAGGAGAGAATGTGGGTGAGGAAGGAATGTCTATACTACAGCTGTCAATTTGACCAAATCAGGCAGGTATAAATTAAATTAGTTTTAGATTAATTACTCTGCCACATGGATGGGAGCTTTAATGTTGCTTAGAATCACAAATGAGCTTCTGCAGCTTGTCTTGGTGGCCAATGCCCTCATACTGTCCGTGCAGCCATAAATCTAAGTAAGGTTGATACCAAATGATAGCAGTGACTGGGCAGTGCTATCACCATGTCTTTTTTAGTATTTGTCTTTTATCCTGTTCGGGTAGCACTGAACCCTGGCTCTTCCCTGTAAAAAGAGAACTTGTGAGGTTGGTAGATCCTGGGGGAAGAAGAGGCAAAGGAAACTCAAAGAGCTCCACTTTCAGTTTGTGCTGTACCTTCACTTATGGGCAAGATCAGAAGAATTTAGGGGCAGATACATCATAGTGATCAGGGAACAGAGAGACACCGGTTCCCGCCTGTAGCCACCAAAATCTCACCATCTAGCAAATTCACTGTCTGTAAAATCAGAAGTGCCATGCCCACAGGGATGATCCATGTGATTAAATGACCAGGATGAGATACAAGTTGAGTCTAGGCGGGGAGTCTGGTGCCCAGGGAAGTTAAGGCTCAGTTTTCCAGCACCACTTCCTGCTTGTGTCCTCTAAAGTCCCCAAAACACAGGTCCCACACTGCCAGCACAATCATCCGGATGATTGTTGGTGTTCAGTGAGGAAGAGAGAGAGGTGGTGTCATCCTTAGTCCCACAGCCCTCCCAGTCACAGTTTTCAGGAGGCTGTGTAATAACATCGAGCTGTTTTGCTGTTGGCACAGTGAGATGGTGTTACTACAGCTACTGCCATGGTATTACTGCTGTCATGCTCTCTAGGATAAAACTAGCCCAGATCTCTGTGGATGTGCCACAAACACAGCTTTGGCCTGTAGCATAGGCATAGCTTCAGGACCTGGATCCTCTCTCTGTGCTGAAATTCCTGGGATATCTCTCATGTCTGTAGCAGTTGGAAGAGCATCTGCATGATCATGGCCACAACAGTAAACAGAAATCCCCCAAACAGCTGCTCTTCATCTTCCACATGATTGTTTTAACAAAACACAGCCCAAAACATGTGCTGTGCTAAATCTATTCTGTTGAGAAATAAAGCTGTTAACTTGTTATTTTCTTTTGCTAATAAATGATAAGTCTTTTTGTGGAATAATAAGCATTACATCTGGATAAAATCTTAATTTCTAAAACATAGCAGTGCAAACCCTCAGTATGCTGGCTTTTCAAATGTCTGTGATTTCATATACACCAGCTGCTTATGTGGCAGGGAAATGAAGATTTGTAAACATTATTTTCCATTTTACTCTGAAACCATCCTGATTCTGTGGTAATTTCTGTCACATTTCTGTTTGGGGTCAAGTAAAAATGTGGTAACTGGGAAAGAATTGTGAGTGTTATACTCTGCTCTAGGAGCAATTAAATCGAGTCTATCCCTACAAAGACCAAAGGTGCAGAAATTGGAAAGAAAATGAATGGAACTCATCAGGTTTTCACAGGCGTTCAGTGCCTTCACTTAGCCCAGGCCTTTGCTGTTCTTGCCATTTCTGATATTTGGACAAATTGTTTCATAGAATGGTAGGAACAGTAATATTTTGCTATTACCCGTTTTATAAACAATCTTTATTTTTGCTGTTAGAAACTCAGGTTAAATTAACACAAAAATTAAGAAAAGGCAATTTTAATTCTTTTTCCCTGGAGAAAGTCAAAGTTGTTTAGCTCAGCTGCTTCAGTCTGCACTCAAGGCTCTGCATTACACGCTGATGTAACAGACCCACAGATGACAGGCACGTATCAGGCCCTTGTTTCAAAGCTCTCTCTGGGGCCTTTGATCATTCTATGCTGCTATTTCACAAGGTGCAGTGCAAAAATATTAACACATCTTCTTCATTTTCAATGTGTTAGTGTCATCGTCCCTGCCAGGTTGGTCTGACACGTGAATCTCGTCTCTAACCTGACTCATGTCCACATACATAAATTGCTGGCTGGAATGAAATGGAATTTGGGTTAGCTGGCTGAGCAGAGCAGCTGGGGGGAGGTGAAAAGCCTGAGCCCTGCTGATGCTTGAGCTGGGGGTGAGGGAGGAATACAGAACTCAAGTTACAGTAGTTCACCAGTTGCTAACCCCCTGGCTTTGCTGGCCCAGGCATTCTGCAACAGCAAAATATTAATTAATGGTCAGCTTGCACTCACTGGAGATCTGTCTGTTGTAATCAGGCTGCAGGGTAGGATATCTTGTGTTGGCTTTGAATCAGTCACTGAGAATAGGGTGTCTGTGCAGGAATTCAGTGCAAGCTCCAAAACCCATCCAGAACTGCACTGAGCTCTGGGCAGCTAAGATCTCACCCAGCTGACCAGCCATGCAAGGCAACTACAGTTACCAGCCCAGAAACATTTACAGAGTAAATGTACCTTACACTGGCCCAAGAGGATTAACTGGAGATGCCTCTTGGAGTGAGAACATACCCCAAGAGTGGCTGAGCCGCTGGCAGGAGGAGCCAAAATTCAGGCATCAACTCTTGTGCCAGGTTGGAGAGCACGATGGCAGAGCTGAGAGTTTAGCAAAGCATAAGTTCTCAGGACTCCACTGCTGTGAATATAAAATCAGCAACGTAGTATGTCTTGGTATATAGGCAAAGAAGCCCCATCCATTTAAAATACTTTCAAAAGTAGAATAGGCTAGTGGGAAAGAGCAAAGTAAGTCTGCTGCTTCTCTGCAGGAAAGCTAAATGTGGAGTTGAGAAGGAAGTTTGAACCCATTTTTCTCGTACAAAAAGCTTCAGGCTGAAAAGTTGGGAGATCACTGGTCTGTCATTTTTCTTGAATATAAAAAGTGCAGACTGTCACAGTGATTGTAGTTATAAGCACCTGATGCCCTCTCTACTTACACACCCTAAAAGTAAAGTGCTAAGGAATTTGTATGAGGTAGAGGCACTGATTTTCCTTTACTGTGCATGCAGAGTTTCTGAAGTGGTGTTGATAAGTCAGTAAGTAAATTATTGCATTGCCTTCCCAATGGATCAGTGCCAGTGCATGGGGCACAGGTAGTGTTGCCTAACAGCTTTAGCAAAGAGTGTGTCCCGTCTTGCCTTCAGTTGTGGATATTCAGGGTAAGTCCTTTCTCTCTGCCACACCAGCAGCAGAGTGAACTCTCCACTGGCCTTGACCTGCACACTGGGTCAGGATACTCCAAGCTGCAGCCCAGGAGGGAGCAGCGATGTGCTCTGGTCCAGCCCCAGCCTAAGTCCTCTGGCAGCGGTCAGGTTGTGCTGCTTGGACAAATACAAGTCTAGATGAAAGTGGCTGGTGAATTGCTACAGTGTGCCTTATCTTTTTGTTAAACAGGACAGCATTTACTGTCTGTTATTTGCCATCTTTCTGATTTCATCTCAGTCAAAGAATCCATTGAATTTTTCCTAATTTACAGTTGCAGAAAGAATGTTAGAATCAGGCTCTAAGTGTTCACTTCAGTATTTTTTCAAGACTATATGCTCTGAAGTATCTTTCAGATCCTCCCCCCTCAATAAAATGTTAAAATGTAAATGTAATTTTTATCAGTTATGCAATTTATATTCTGAAAGTCATTTAACGTAGCTTAAAGGTCTTTTCTGACCTCAACAATTCTATCATTCTGTTTGGATTGAATTTTCTGATGTTCCTACTTTATGGTTGTGCTGTGGCATGAGGGTTACAGAGTCAACATTTTGATGGGATGCAGTTTTAATGGAAAGTGTCATTTAACCAACCCATCCTTTACGAAGAACAGTTACATTCCTTTCACCAAGGAATATCTTTGCTGTCAGATTGAGAACTAGTGTAAAAAGAAAGAAAAATATTGCATCAGTTTATTTCTTCCTTAAGCTGCATGAAAAAAAGCATTGTTATATTTCATGGAATTTAACAATATCTTTTTATTATTTTAAAATTTCAGATTTTTCTGTGCTCTGGAAATGTTGTGTATTGCTGAGAATGGCTGGGTGAATATCATCACAGATGACTAACTTTAAAAGGGAGTTATTTTGATCCAGGGCATTTAATTGTGGTTCTGAAGCCAAGCATCTGCTTGGCTCATTCCTAGTGAAGAAAAGTGCCTACCAGAAAGATACAACAACATCCTGCTCCTTTACACATGGCCAGGGCTGCTCTGAGCCTGAGTCACTGCAGTGAAGAATCAGAGGTGTTTGCCATAGAACCACTGCACGAGGAAGATCCAAGAGAGGGAATGATGCTTTTAGCAACTCATTTTTGCCATCTCTAGGTTACTGGACCAGGCAATTTTTTTCTCTTCCTATTGTCCTGATGGATTTCAATGAGGAACAGAGAAAATAGTCTCAAAATGTTGGATCTAACTTTGTGTTGTTTACTTGCTTGTTTAACTAGGGACAGGGAGCCCTGTCTGAGAGACTACGGAGCTTTAGCATGCAGGATCTCTCGACGATCCGTGGAGACAGCAGCAGCACTGTTTCTCCTTCAGTCACTGTACGAACAAGTAGCAAACAGAGCCAGCCAAAACCATCCAGAAGTGCATCAGAAGGCACTGGCAGCTCAGGTAAGTGCCAGCGTTATTTTCAGCGTTATTTGTGTTGTCTGGAATATCACACCGTTCAGTGAAGTCATGCCCTTGGCAGGAGCAGAGAGAAACAGACACTGCAGGCAGCACATACCAGAATTCCCAGGACACAGACATGCTGTTGAGTCTCTTGGCACTTAGGAGAAAAAAACAGTATCATCATTTGATGGTTACTATTCCTGGCTGGTACCAAGGATAGGACTTGAGCGTGCAGGGAAGCCAGACTCAGTCCTTGCAACCTCAGCTGGAAAGTTGGGCTGGGGGCTGCAAGCCATGCTGGAAAACTGTGTCTCTTAAGGGCAATGGTTTGTTTTCTAATTCTGAAAGAACAAAGGGAAGAAATATCATGCTGTGAGTAAGATCCATTCCTGAGGATTCAGTTAAAAGATTTATTTCAAGCTTGGTTAAAGAAATCTTTTTGAGTCCAAATCCAAAACTTTAATTGGAGATAGCTTTGCGGATTAGATCTCAAAAATTGAGACATGGAGGGTTATCCCAAGCAGGTGGCTCCAGATGGCTTCTGGGATTCCCACACACCACCAAAGATCACTCAACTCCAGTGCTGTGACGAGAAGCCACGGAAAGTTGCAGGCGTGTTGCACTTGGTAGCTTGTGAAACATATGCTGGCAAGTTGGAAATTCAGCAGTTTCAACTTGTGTGTGTTGAGGTCTGTGCAAACACTTGCTGTATTTCAAGCCTGTGTAGTTGCTACCTCTTCTAATTTGCTTTAGTTTTGGAATGTATTAGAAATGTCTTGTCTCATCTTTCCTAAAGAGCCTTTTACAAATTCTGAGAATCAGACCTCTTTTTTCAAACATTATCTGTTGAATACATTTTCTTTATGGGTAAACTGAAATGTTGGTGCACCGTGGTTTTATTCTCATCTTTATAATAAGGTCTTGTGTACACTTCTCTTGAAGTAATCAATCTGAAAACAAACTGTTCACACACAGAGTATAACTGTCTTTAAAAAATCATATATTTAGACCAAAATAATGTCACAAGTAAAGCATAACTCAGTTATCTTAATTCCATTTTGAGCAGAGCAGCCTTTGTAGTTTTGCTCTTAAGACAGTGAAGTCAGCTCACCTGGCCACAAACCCCTGTCTCAACACACAAAAGTTTTTGGTTTTGTTCTGGTTTTTTTTCAATACTGTACAAGGATCTCTCAGAATGAATCTCTGAAAAATTGTTGATAAACTTTTCAAACTGAGCCTAAGTGTTTATCACAAATTTTTGGATCCAAGTAATTTGAGATTTTGTGTTTAATTTTTTTTTTAATGAAAACTGCACAAATTTGCAAAATCTTCTAAGAGCTCTATCTGTCCCATCGCAGTTGGTGATTTCATTGAGGTCCCTAATTCTCCACCTGCAGAGAATATGGACAGACTCCTCTGGAGGGCGATTCCACTTGCAGGTGGTGGTACCGTGCTGTGTGAGAGACTCCAGCCACAGCTTTGCTCTCACTTCTAACCACATTAAGTGAAAAATACAGTTCTGGTCTCTCCAGTCCTTGTGCTGTTTTGTGTGGGCAACATTTTGTATGTAGTCAGAATGTCTGGAGGGGAGAATTGATCAGAGTCGGCTGTCGTGTGTGTGTGTGTGTAAGAATGTGATGTGTCACATCCTGAGGGCCATATTCTGGTGAGGTGACACTGCTCTCAGCACACTGAGCCCAGACATAGTTCCATCATTCCACCTTTCATATTTGTTTAGTTGGAGAGTTGGACATAAGCGGGGGACAGACAGAATTTGCCTCTGCCCATCAGCGTGCTACATATCCATGTAATATATGCATATATGAGAAGGTGCATGAGCAGTCACTACGGAACAGCAGACACACAGCTCTTTCTCCTGTCTCAAAGCCCTCCTCAGATGACATAAATGTCCCTGTCAGATGTCCCCACTGCCTCACAGAAACATCGAACTCCTCTTTTTATTTCCTGTTTTAGAGATAGTGGGACGTAGTCAGTGTGACATCAGATGGAGTCAGCAAAAATACCCCAGACTACATGTTTGGCATGAGGGTATTAACATTTTAAATAGCCAACTCTTCTTAACCTTCATTGTACTTCTATTTTCTTGATGCTCTATCACCTCTTACACCACCAACCTGTCACCCAAAGCAGACTTAAAGTAGATCTTTTTGGTTTGATTTTTTTTTTGCTGTTCAGAGGTGTTTCCCTCTCTTTTTTCCTTCCGTCCTAGTCTCGCTGCCAATCCACAAATTATGTTAGCAACATTAAAAAAAGAACCAACAAAAAAGGAAACATCTTACCCTTTCCTTTGCAAGTGTTTTATTCCTGGTGTTTTAAGAGAAGCCTTAAAATAGGAGGATAATGATTCCAAAAACAAGAACTAAGGTTTTATATAATTCAAAGAAGGCTTATGTTGATTGTCCTTGACTGCTGCCAGCTAGAATTGTGCCTGCTCCTTGATCTCTTTGTGACCACACTAATTAAGGGAATTAGCTGAGGGCTGAAGTTAAAGGTTATGCTTACAGTGAAGAACACAGAGCCATGTTCTTACCTGGTGTGTTTTCTTTGACTGACAAGAGAGCAGAGCTCAGTTTCTGAGGGGTAACAGCCCCTGCTATTATGGAATTTTAGATGAAGCACTCAGGAAAGAAAAGCAGACCAAAACCACCATCCCTTTTTGATGAAAGCTCTGAAACTCATATGGTTAGAATTAAGGTGTAGCTGGAGCAATGATGTCTCAACATAAAAATGCACAATAACTTAATTAGCCAATAAAAGCTAAACCCCTGTCGTCACAGGGGACCCGTCACGGAGGATGCTGAGAGCTGACCCCACTTGGGTCTGCTGCGAATACCAGCCAGAAGTGGTGGCTGTGCACTCTGGTAGTCCCTTTCTCAAGTGCTGATCTTTGCTCTTTTAGGCTGAAGAGGGTTTCTTTGGGTTTTATATTATTGTTGTTATTGTTATTATTGTTGTTGTTATTATTTTCATTATCATTATGTCGTCAGGGGGGATTCAGTTGCACCTGACACTTAGCATCTCTGAAAGTGTCCAAGGCCAGGTTGGAAGAGGCTTGGAGAAACCTGCTCTAGTGGAAGGTGTTCCTGCCCATGGCAGGGGGGTTGGAACAAGATGATCTCTAAGGTCCCTTCCAACCCACGCCATGCTGTGGTTCTGTTAGCCCATAATCTGTCTTGGTGATGGGGTGATGGAACAGCCCAGCTCTGGCTACTCAAGCTGTCCAGTAGTAGAGAGCTGTGAACTCAGAGGAAGAAATCTTGAATTTGATGCAGATTAAAAATACTTTCTTTTACTATTTTTGAGTCATCATTTTTAACTCAAGCAAATTTGCTAATCTGCCGTATTGGAAGCCTCCAAGATTTCTGTTTTGGGAGACTTTGAGGGACATATGAGATCCAGAGGCCAGGAACTGGAAGCTCCTCAAGCCAGCTTTGCTGCTGGACAAATGGCACATGGAAGCATACTCTGACTTACAGCAGTGGGGCAAAGACAAGAGAGGGCTCTTTAGGCTGAGCTTACAGTTGTTTAGGTGGGTCCCATTCCCTGAGCAGTGGAAACACAGCCAGACCTGATATGGGACTTGGTGTTGCTGTTTCCAATCCTGTTGTGTGACCATGTTTAAGAGCAGATGTGATATCTGAAAGAAAGGGATTTGGACAGACAGGGGCATAGAGAGAGGTCTGTTGTCTTCCCTGCACAGAAGAGATTGCTAAAATTCAGTTTTGTTGGTATTAAACCCCCCAGTCCCCCAGTGAGCACCAGCAGCAGTTCAGGTTCTGGTTTCATAACTCTTGGGCATGTTTCCAAGCCCACTGAAGCACGTGAAAAGGCTCTCCTGACACCAGTGGGCTGTGGCTGTGGCCAAAAGCTGGCTGCAGGACCAGCCTACACAAACACTCAGCCTGTTTCGTTTCCACTGTTGTTATTTTTATAATGTGAATGCTGCTAGTTAGATGGATTTGTGGCTCTTTGAATCCCCTCTTGACACTGTGTGAAGAGCTTGGCACTTGGTAACGACCTCATGCAGACACAGCAAAGGTTTATTTCTGCCTGCTGAAGAGTGTCTTAGGAGGCCAAGGAATACAATAAGCAAGAGCTGCCTTTGACACAAGGGGAATTGCTCTTTTTCCTCTGCCTTTTGCTGCTTTTTTTTCTCCCCTCTACCTTTTGCTGTCTTTGCTGCCTTTCAGTGGTGCCTATCCATTGTGCAGCCCTGCTGTGAGGATGGTCCTTCTGCAGGCATGGGACTGCTCAGCACACAGTGGGCTCTAGGTGTACTCTCACTCACCCCACAGAAAGACCCTTGTCCTCCTCCTCACTCCCAGTCAAAAGCCACACCTAGATGACACAAAGAGGCAGATCATACTTTTGCCATGATTTGTGGGTGGCTGCCAACCTCACAAACAGCACATCCCATGTGGCATCACCACTGCTGCAGGGAAACGTGCACACCTTCCTTTGACAGGCACCGAGGACACACCATGATCCCCTTCCTCCCTGCAGCAGGCCCACCATCTCTTCATCTGATTTTTCACTTCACTCTTGGTTCAGCATTTCTCAGTTTGTGGTCCTGGCACCCAGATGATAGACTCTGCCATTTTAGCTTCGATGCCTGTTCCAACCTGTGCTTTTTCCACAGGCAGAGCTGCCTCTTTCCTTTGGGAACTGTAAATGTCATGTGGCTACTCATTGTTATGGAAAACTGTCAATTCCAGAACAATATTTCCAAATATTTTTCAAGGCGATCCTGTTGTTCTGGCAAGTGTCCAGTAACAATCCACATACAGATGTGTCCTTATTAACAGTGAGGAGCTTTTTCACTTCTTAACTTTATAGTATTGCCTTAATTTGTGTTGCATCACAGGACAGTCAGTGTCCTGAGCTGATGCTGCCTGAGCCAGAGGATCACAAGCAGTGGAGCCACCCTCTGTATTGCCCAAACCCAATGTTCTTTCTGCTTAAGCTTGCCCCAGGCTGAGATCATTCTCATCTGGAATGATTTCAAAGCAGAAATGGACAGTGTGCTTTCTGATACTCTCCGTTCCTTTGAGCAGGAGAGACTCAAGGCTGCTTCTTGGTCTTGTGCTGAAGGACCAAAGGCTTTGCAGTACAGAACAAAGGTGGGGGAACATCAGCAGTCAGGATGTGTTTGGTTATTCCCCATCAACCAGAAAGATGTGTGAGAACAACACAGATACACGTTGTCTGAACTCCCAGAGAATAAACTGTCATAAAACTGTGATCAGCTCCCTTCTGTGTAAAATCAGAGGCTGAACCCACAGCAGATCTCTGGAGGAAGCCCATAGTTTCACAGCAGCATCCAGCCAATGTGAGGCAGCTGTCCCACTGGAAGGGTGTAACCCAGCTGCTTGCTTTTGGCCAATGCTGTCTTTTCCTTTGGATGTATTTAAATCTTATTTTTACATGCTAACCCCAGTCAAGGAGTGGGTTCACGTTAAATGCTGTCTCTTGCTTCCAGGTTGCTCTTGGCCTGGGTCAGATCCTCAAGCCAGTAGAGAGCAGCAGCACAGACATCAGCAATGGGACAAAGAAGGTGGAGGCCAGAGTGCAAGGGACAGTGGGACATCTCCTTTCAACAGCAGCACTGGTTTGTGCTGCTTTAAAATGACTGTGAAACTATGGAAGAACTTCCAGTGTCTCCAGTGCACAACAATCATAACTAAAAAAATCACACAGAGCTCAAACCTTTTCTTCTTCAAAAATTTTTTTTCATGTGGAGTCATTGATAGCACTGTGTGCATTAAACTGAAAGGCTCAAACTGGAAATTTAGGCTGTTCCCTGGAACACAAACTGTGCTCAAGATGAAGCTGTAAACTTCACACTTTCATGAACAGTTGTGAATCACCTGCACTTGCGCTGAAGGGTGCAATGCAATTCCCTTGCTTGCTTTCATTCTTATAGCAATTCCATCAGGATATTAATTCCTGTAGGACCCTCCTGGTTTAGGAAGATCAGGGATCTGTGGATAGTTTTCTTTAGAAGCTGTGTGAGTGATTGCAGCAGCCAGACTTCTTCTACAAGAAGTCTAAATCTACTGAAAAAAGTCCCGGCAGATAGCGTTACAAGTCCCAGTATTGCACCCTGTGTTTGTTATCACACAGCCTTTTGCACTGGGTTACCCATTGCTTATCCACACTCCCATTGCTCATCCACACTCCCAGATCCCTCCAGCAGGAGTTGCTTCTGTTCTGTGGTCTGAGAACAGAGCCAGGGAGCTGTACCTAACCCCATCCTTAACATCCATGTGGACACAGCCTGGGATGAGGCACATTCCTGAGTCTGTGCTCCGTGCTGCTCCGTGGAGACACTCATCTCCCTGTGCATACGAGGGCATTGAAGTCCACTTCAGAGTGGTTCCAAGTGTTTTCTAAGAGTGAGTGGCTTCACCTGATGAGTTCCTAACGCTCAGCTCCTCTTTCAGTGTGCACATGTTGCTCGGTATGCCGACTCCTCAGAGGTGAGTGCTGGATTTCCTGTGTCCTGGTATCCATGCATCCCTTTTGGGCATGGCTGCATTCCCCAGCCTGGCTTGCTCCTGATGCTCTTGCTCACTGGGTTTCCTAACACCAGGGGGACAAAGCAGGGGAAGGCCAGGCTGCGAGCAGGTTTGGGAGCTGTGTGTGTGAGCTGATGGCAAGAATTGCAGTGCTTCTCACCCTACTGACCTGTGTTACCCAAGGATGGGGACTGTTTCCCTGGAGAACAACTTAATTCCTTTCTCTTCTAGAGGATGTGCCGTGTCCTTGCTGTGCAGTGTAACTCCTCTGCCCCATGTCCCCCAGTGCTGGTGTAAATCCACTGAGAATGCAGCAAGAGCAAACCCTCCTCAGTCCCAGCCCTGTTTTGCACTGTTCCCCAAGGATTGGCACATTTCTCCATTAGTGGAGAGGACATTTGTGTTTGGGATGAGCCGGCTATGTAGCAAAGCCCAGTAGCAGAGCCTGGTATGAAAAAATAAGTTTGAACAGACTCTCCCTGCTTCAGTCTCTGGCAGAACCATTTTTGAAAAATGTCCCCACTGTCCCCAGCATTTATTGTGTTTACAAACGTCGGAGTGCAGTGAATGGTTCAGCTGCCGGTGGTCTTTTCAGTGCTGTGCCAGTTAGCTCGGTTGCTAAGAGCCCAGACATGTCACTTCTGCATTTTTTCCCAGTGGCAGATGAAAGGAGTGGGAGAACTCCAATTTGGGCATGCCAGAGGATGGGACTGCCAAGCAGCTTGTCTGGGGAGAAAAAAGAAATACAGACTGGCAGCATCTCATGTTCGTGGAGGCAAAAGATCTTCATAACTCCTTTTCTTCTCATCTCATGTGCTTTTTGTTTATTTTGCACACTAACCAACCTGGAGACAGAAGCAGAGGGGCTAAAGGATCAAAGTGCTGCCACCGTGCTGCAGCCACCTGTGCCTTCCCACAGCCCTGCGCCTGGTTCCAGAGCCCTGTGCAGTGTTGGTGCCTGGAGGCTGATGGTTCCAGCCTGACACAGCCTCCTTGTACCCTGCATGGGTGGCAAACCCACCCTCTTATCTGATTTGTTACCCTCCCTTTTCTGGGTGAGTGTGCCACTGTGCAGGACAATGAAGCGTGTTTAAGGTGATATCTGTTGAAACCACCATGAAATACTTCTATTCACAGGGCATTTTATTAGAACCCTTCTAATTTTAGCCTAAACCAATTTTATGGATTTGACTTCAAAGTGTTATTTATAAAAAGAATCACTGAATCCTGATGCGCTTAACAGTCATGAGTTAATCTCAGGAAAGTCATTTAATGATGCTAAAGCAGCAATCAGGCCAATATGTTTATGAATTGGATCCAAAGTAATTTTGATCTGGTTGAAATTGTGTGCCCTGTCTTTCACACTGGGTTGTTTTACTATTCCCGCCCCCCTCTCCAACATAATCCAGTCCCTCAGACCATGTCAATAGGGATGTGCCGAGGCTCTGTCATAGAGGGTTCATTCTGTCTCCACAGGCTGCCCTTTCTCTGTCTCCAAGGCAATGGATGCATTAATGCACTCTCAGACAGTGGCCTGCCATTAAAATGCTCCTTTGTAAGTGCACCTTTGGTAGCTTGGAGAGCTGACTACGTCATGTGAACATTTTTCAGTGCCACAAAAAGCTGGAGAAAGAAAGAATCTGATTTTGTTTAGCTAGGACTAAGTTGCCTTGAGCTACTGGCACTCGTTTTTCCTTGGTGAAAACTTTCGTGTAGCCAGTTTCCGAGTCCCATCATAACAGTTCTCATTTCCAAAGAGTTTATAATCTAAATGGGCAGATAGTCAAGCCTTACCTCAAGCAGGAATATTAAAATCTGCTTTACAGCCTTGGTGCAGCCTTTTTGGCAGGAGTAGATGCCTTAATGCTATTGCAGGTAAAACTCAATTATTTCCCTGTCTGACTCACAGAAACCTCCACAGCTCTTAGGAGAGCACAGGCTGGTGGAGCAAAAGGCTGAGCATTCTGCTCCCTAGACGATGTCCTGAGAGAAGGTGTCATGAGGATGAGGCCTGCAGGTGCCATGGAGTGTGCATTTCTGCAGAACCTGAAGGCCAGGCTGAGCACAGCCTGAGCCCCCTGGGCTGGAGCTGTCCCTGCCAGCAGTGGTGGTGGGCTGGGTGCTGATGGGCTCCTCTGTTCTGCAGCAGGTCTGTCCCTGCCAGCAGTGGTGGGCTTCTCTGTGCTGAAGCTGTTGGCTTCTCAGGAGAGCCCTTTCCTGCCCAGTTGGATTGCTCCCGCTGGCCTCACGTTCTGCATGTGACAAAGTGTTGATGCAATTCAGGACATTCATCCTCCTCTGCCCTGGGCAGCTTCACTGAAATACAAGCCTGTTTGACAGATGTACTCCAGCACATCTCTGTGATAGCTCCTATGCCAGCTCCTCTTGCTCTTGTTCAGGGCTTTCCAGGCCAGGCCTTTGCTGGTGGAACTCCTTCCAGGTCTTTACCCGAGTTTCTGATTTATCTTCTTTGTGTTCTGTGGGAAGTCAGGCTGCAGCATTCAGGAACAACAGTAAATTATGTAAGAGCTCTTTCTCCCCTTCAGAGAGGACAAAGTGAAAATCTCCAGGGATGTCTGTTTGTCTTTCGGCAGTGCCTGGCAAATGCTTAAACGCTGTTCAATATTAAACAATCTTGCTTGGGACCGGCATTTAAGAAGTAACAAATATTATGTTTGGTGGTGTTCTCTCAACTAACGTCTCTTAGGTGCTGTTGCAAAGACCTGGGGCATGGCTGAGAGGGAGAAACCATTCTAATTCTTGTGGAGAATAAATATATCTATCATGAATTGAAGAATCAGCTGTATATCAGGAGAACTTGGGACTGCAAGTACTTGAGGGGGCATTCAGTACTAAAATGCTGATCAGAAGCCTTAGGCAGTGTAAGAAATGTGCAGGGACATTAGTGATGAATGGGTCTGTTTTGGGTGTGCACCGCAGGGTTGTGCTCTGCAAGGTGACAGATCACACAGGGCCAGCAGTGCAGCTCACCAAGGACCTCGATGAGACATCCACTTAATTGTGTTTTAAACAAATCACCTTACTGGTCTATTAGCTGAATCCAACCCCTTCTTTGTGCTGTGCTGTGAACTGCACATGAGTTATTACAGTGGAAAGTGCTTTAAAAACACTAATTGACTTTGTGTCAAGGGGGCTGATTGTACATCTCTGAACTAATTCAGTTAAATGGTGTAGGTGGTTTTATTTTGGTTCTTAGTCAGTTTTGCTTCCAGCTCTCATTTGGGGAATTTTTTTTAACCTTATTGAACTTAAAGAACAAACAATTTTCTGTTGCTCTAGGCATTTGGTGCCTTAAAATTTCCCTTTACTAAATACGGAAGCAAATTTTTACCGGGCTGGTTTGCATCACTTTGCATTGGTACTTCTGAATGGCATTTTGTGATTTTCTCTTTTTGATATTTAAAAATAGTTTCATATTTATTTTAGTTATTTCAAGGAAGAAAAAAAATTCACAGAAAATCAGTAGTTTTTAAGTACATTTGCATTTTACCAGTAGAAAGTTAAAACATTAATTGTTTTTTAATAAACTCCAGCTGAACGACAGATATGATAAAAGCAAAGATGAATATTTCTGTGTTCTGAAACAATGTTCCTTCCCCCTCTGCACCCAAATGTTTTCTCCTAACAGTTTATTCTTTCTTTTTCTCTATGTAAATATTATGGGACTCTGATGTAAGTGTTACAGATTGCATGAATTTTCCTCTGAGGTGTTTGGAATAGACTAGCACTTAACAACTCACTCATTTGTGGGATGTGTTTTCATTAACGGATGACTTTGTTGATGTGATTAGGCTTGTTTGCTTTGGTTGCATTTGACTCCAACTTTGGAAAGGATCTCTGCCTCTGGTGGCTCCTGGGCAGTGTGTGCTGGTCTAGTTGGCTGCTCCTAACTCCTTGGTTTGGCAATGAAAACTGCTGGGGAAGTACAGGACTTGGGTCAATGTCTTTTGGAAATGATGGTGAATTTATCTTTGTTGCAGGGGAAAGAAGCTGATGGCCATCTTATAATAAATATCTGTTCTCCTGTGCTTATTAAATGGTGTGCAAACCTCTTTATATGAATGATCCCCTGGAAAGGCTTAACTTTGGAGTGACTTTACCCTCCATTACCATAATACAATACCTCGCTCTTTGTTTGAGTAGTCTGTGACTGTGGTTTTCCCCATTGCTCCTGAGGAATTGAAGTGATGGGAAGAAGAAGTATTGTGCCCAGCAAAATAAAGGCAGGTCCAATTTCTCTCAGAGTTGCCTGATTCCCACTGTAACTGTATTTAAGTGTCCAGGTTTTTCAGAGGATCAATATCGAGGTCATTTGCTCACTTTTACTTGGAGTGGTCCACGTCCTGACTTCTCTTGTACTCGTGAAAATCCACAAGAATTTACTACAGATTTACACAGCAGCATGGACCAGAGTCTGAACTAAAGTGGTTGCTGAAAAATACAGCCCACTACTGAATCCCAGATATTGCTGTAGAAAGAGTTTTGCAAGTGAGATTTCTTAGCCTTGTTGAGTCACAGAGATCACAGATTACAATGATCTGGCCCTACATTTCCTGGTCCGTGCTGGGTTGTTCCCTGTGGTGCATTAACAGCTCAGATCCCAACTCTGCAGAGCACTCACTGTCTACTTTAACTAGAAATGTGCCCATTTTCAGGGCTTCCCACACAATGTGTTGGCTGTATCAGTTCCCTTGGGAAGAATTATGATAGTATGATGGGAACTGGAATTAAGGGGTCCATTTCCTTAGACTGTTTACAGTCAGATTCTGTCTTGCTTTGGTGGAGAGAGGAGTGCAGTCTGGTCTGTGCACTGAAAAGCTGTTTGCAAGAGGCAGCAGCAGCTTTAGTCCTGCAACACCAGCCCATTTCCCACTTCTACAGCAATTCAGCCCCTCCACACAAAGATGTGGAGCCATAAATGTAACAGGTGGAGACAACTGAAACACAGCCCACCCTGGGATGGGGAGTGAGAGTCTTCCACACAGAGTCAGGGCAAATGTCTGGGGCACTATCCATGTTTTCACACAGCCACCTCCTGGCTGTGACAGTTCCTGGGGTTGTTGGCTGCTTCCCTGGAGCAGCACACGCTGTTGACTCTGCCACTTAGGGGACATCTGATAGTGACCTGAGGCCCCACAGCCTCAGATCATAAAGATGGCTCTTAGAAACACACAGGAGGTCACCCAAGGCCAAGTGCTGTCCTCAAAATGCACGCTCCAGCCCTGACAGCGTGTTTGCTCCTCAGTCTTTACCTTCTCCAGTAACAAACCTTGGTGTCCCAGAACCACTTCATTTACTTTAAACCTCCATCTCCTTTCTCACCCGTTCCTCACATGTGTGTTTGTTCTTCTGGTTAACCCCTTGCTTTACATTTTTACTCACTCTCTTGGTGTCAGAAAAACAGTTTTTTATCAAGTCATCACCATATTCACAAAAAATAACAAAAAACATCAGCGCTAGGGCTCACACAGCAGCCACCCTTCAGAGATGAGTTCTCTCCCATCCCACAACAGCATAAGCTTCCACAAATGTGGGACAGAGTCAGGCACCCCAAAGTCTGGCAGATCATACAGGGTTGGGTTGCTCACAATACAGATGTCCTTCCCAAGGCGGGATGGGCAGGGAATCCTCCCTTCTTGTTCCAGGTCTTAAGGAAAGTGCCCTGTGTATTCAAGATCTATTCTCATCAATGGCCAGAAAAGCTGTGGAAAGGCCTGGGATAGCCCATCTTCTTCCTTTTTCCACTTCAGTGAGGCTGAAGCAAAACTGGTTCCCATTTGGCTGGTTTTCAGAGTCCCACTCACAACGAGGTGGAGCAGGGAAGAAGAGGGTGTCAGCCCAGCTTCCAGGGGACTTTACAGACCTCTCAGCTGCAGGGATCAAAGCAGCAAGCACCAGTTTGGAGGTTGAGCTCTCCTCTTGATCTTCATGGAAGCAGCTTCAGGACATGGATGTGATGCTTGGACTGATGGGGAGAACAGAAGAGCCTGCAGGAGACTGTGCCTGCTGTGGAGGTGACATGGGTGGCAGAGCTCCCTCGGTATCTTTTTTGCCCAGCATTCCATTTTAGAGAGAGAACAGTAGTGAAGAAAGCAATGTATGCTGTAAAACCATGGGATTCACAGAAGCATTATGAGGCTGACAGTTCTTCTGTCTCCTTTTCCAGTGGAACAGCTGGTTGTAGGAGAAAGGGAGCAGGGCACGTTTACATGATCCTGTCTGCTCTCAGCCTCAGCAGCCAGTGTCTCCTCACTCTGGTCACTGAACACCCTAACTATGGTTCTCCAACACCCCTCCATCCTGTCCCATTCCAAGTCCTTTTTCCATGGGGAAAACCACTGTCTGCTCACAGTGGCACATGGCTGGAGGTGTGTTGTTGGGGCACTGTGCAAACCTCAGTGAGGCTGTTGAAAGAAGTCCTGACCCACTGCTACTAAACTTGACTAAATTTTGATTTGGCTTAGGGAGGCAGCAAAGAACAGCTTCCACATCCAAGACAGTCTAAGCTAGGCTGCTGCTGGGTAGCTCACTTCCCAAGTGGAGGGATAAAATAGCAACCCAAAACATTCCTGTACTGTTCTGCCATGTGGTCTAGAGAGCATTTAATTCTCCCCACAGTGCAGGTTTCACACTACAGTCCCACACAGAAGAAAAACATTTCAACATTATCCCAGGCCTCTCTGCAACATGACTATCAACACCTTCAGTACAGCTGGGGAAAAAGTCAGCTTCCAGCTCTTCCTGAAAATCTGCAGTGGTGTCATCCAGCCTGCCCATGTGAATGGTGATTAAGGGGTAAAACACGGGGTCAGTGGGCAGAGGTTGGTGTGCACAGGCTGCTGTCTCGAGCAACAGCTGCATCCTGTGGGCTGAGAGCAATTAGCTGCTGACTTTAATTTGGCACTGGAGAGAGCCCCAATAACCTGCTTGTGAGTCGTGTTGCTGCAGCCAGATCATTTCCCTCTGTCTGTTACCCAGCTGAAAGAGCTGTCGAAGAATTCAGTTCTTTTGGGCTTTAAGAATCAAAAGGGATTAGTAAGTATTAGATGTTTAAGAATCCTCTTTGGTTTCAGTCTTTGCGGTTTAGTCTTTGGTCCAGCAGACTCTTACGGTCAGGCTGAGACAAGAAGCGCAGAGCATTATTTCTAGGTATGTTCATGCAACAAAGTATAGACCCAGTAATTCTGGTTAGTGCCTCCTAACAGCAAATACTTCCACTCCTGCCGTGTTCCAGAATCAAAAAAGCCTTCTCAGTTCAACAGAGAAACCTCCAGCCCTGCTGGTAAGAAACTGTGGAGATGCAGGAAACTTGGTCATGTTGACTTTACTCTTCTGTACCTCTTGCTTTGGACTGGTCATTAAAAACACTGTCTCATTTACTGTCTGTATTTAGGCAGCAAATGGATTGTGTTGTGTAACATGACAAGTCCCAAAAAGATTGTGCCATAAGTTACAAGGATAAGAGCCACCAAGAAAGTGTTTGTGATCTGTAGTTATGGGGCAATAAACTGCCTTCAGATCCATCAGCAGAGCTAATGCTCCAACACATTTACTCCAGAGTGACTGGAAGAAGAGACTTTTTCCTGGACTGGTCTTCCAGCAACACATGCACGTGCTGAGGGTCCATTCAATGCCTGGTGAAGCTTTTTGTGAACTTCAGTGGATCTCAGACTGAGTGCTTGCCTTGACCACTCTCAGCTTCAAGTCTGTTAGTGCTGCTGTGTTTCCTATTTCTGCATCCCAGGCAGGTCTCTCTGTGCTCACCAGAGGGCTTCAACACCCATTTGGAGCCTTCCAGAGGAAGCAGTAGATGCAGGAACTATGGATGGAACCAGCTTTCAAGAAATCAGTTATTTTATTTATCCCTGAGCAAAAAAACCATCTCTTTCTAGTGTCAACCTCCCAAACATCAGAGGCCGTGAATTTAGTCTCATTTCTGTGTAAAATAATCAAAATAGGCTTTACAATAGCTTTGTAAAGAGGAGCCTTTTGATTTCTAACCCCACAGCTGCTATTATTAGAGTGTGATGTGTGTGACCCTTCTGCCTATTAATCCCTGGAAGATGCATGGCTTTGCAGTGAGGTGACTGATTTGTGTGAATCAAACCATCACTGATTTCCTCAACCTGTGTCTTCACATTTAGGCTGTAAATGGCTGTGTTAAATAGGTGAAATAAGTGTGGACATTAGGTATGAGAAGCCACCTGAGACAAACTGTGAAACAAAAGGCTCAGTGTTCTCAGATGACGAAGACAATGATTGTGCATCCATGAACAAAAGGCCCAGAAAGAAGGATCGACCCTTAGAGGTACTTCCATATTGTCAAGGCTCCTCCTTCTATGACACTCCTTGAACCTTCAACTGGAATCTTCAACTGAATAAACACCTCTCTTTGGTGTAAACTTACTAAATACACTTTAAGTTGCTTCATGTAAACAAAAGAACTAAAGGAAATGCAGATCTCACTCCGTGGTTTGCCAAAAGCAAATTCAGAAACACTTTGTTATGGAGGAAATAAAACCTCTGTGGGAGATGCTGTAGGCAAAAACTCCTTGCAGGTCTGGGCAGGGTGGATGGAGCCACAGCCAGCAGCTGAGATCTTCACCTGTGGGAAACTGGATTGTTCCCTCCTTCCCCTGGCTCAGTGTGAGGGAGCAGAGTGGTGTGGTTTGGTGAGCAGGTACAATCCCTTCTGTTGGGTTGTCCTGCCAGCCAAAGTCTAGGCTGCTCTATTCTAGCTGTCGAAAGGTGCAGCCTCCCTGGCTGCTCCCAGAGCTGCCCAGTGGCCTCCCAAAGGGCTGTTCATTCCCCATTTAAGAGTCTTTGCTGTGCAGTTAATGACAGCTTTGCTTTAAGAGCCACGTGCCTTCCCAAAGAGCAGCCTTCTCCCAAGCTGCAGGAGGTACTGCTCTAGTTGTCCCTGGGCTCCTGGTTTACAGATAGCTACTCCAAGCCAGCAGCTATGGAGTCAGGTGTGGTGTGGGATCCATTCCTGCCGTGCACAGCAGCTTTGCTCCTCAGCTCTGCTCCAGCTGTGCCTTTGTGGGTACAGCCATCCCATCCAGACCTGTTGTGTTGTTGGGCATTCACTGTGGGGACCTGGGGTAAGATTTCAGGCTTGGAAGATGGGCTGAAGATGGCTGATTAGTCCCACCTCACTGAGAAACTACTTTGGTTTACGGTAAAGCTAGAAAAGATGGGGATTTAGGTGGAGTCTAAACGAAACCTCACCATGCCGCAGTCCTTTGTCTATATGAATATTTATACCTTGCTGCATCGCGGGAATGCAGAAACATGGCACGGCCTTGTGTTTGAAAGTCCTATAAAACAGAAATGACAAAGCCCTCACTTTGGCCCTGTCAGGCCCTGACAGGTAAATAGCCTGATGCTGTCAAAGAAAACAAAGCTTTGGGTATTTAGGTAAATGGAGTAGAAGAGCCTGCCACACCTTGCAGTGTCACTTGATGCTGTGACAGGGCTCCACACGGAGAATCCATGCACTGTTACAGCATCTGATAATGGATTTTTGTTGTGAAGCTCACAAGGCACAAAGCCACATCAGAACTCTTCTGAGAGAAGAAGGCACTGCAGATTAGGGCTTTTTGTTTCATTTGTTTGCTAGCCTAACTGCTGTCTGTCTGAGTCTGGAGAACAGGGTTAACCACAGGAAACCAAATTCATGGGGTTGGTCTGCCTCCTCCTGGGCATTCAGGGCTCCTTGTAAAAGCTCTGCATCAGCTGACTACAAGGCAGAATTCCAATAGCTGGTTTCTAAAATAATTTCAATGGATTGTGTCTGGCCTCTTTTCCAAGCAAGAGGCTGATTTTTAAGAGTTCTGCCTCCTGAGAATTACAGGCTCAGTGTGTTTCACCTTGGGGACCCCTTCAGCTTTGTAATGTCCTGAGCTGTACCCACTAATGAGCTGTGGATGGGCTGGACAGTGCAGGATGGGCTGGGAGACATCAGAGCTGGCTCCCTGCCACCAGCTTGATCTCTTGATCCATGAGCTGCTGTAAGTGGCACCAGTTTGTCCTGTCTCTTTCAGCTGTTGTGTTATAAGCAATCTTTAGCCACACCTCTAACCAAGCACCAGAGGGGAAGGTGTTGGTGTAACCTGGGTATACAACAGGTTTCTTTAAGAGATTAGTCTTCATATGGTCATTCATTAATGATTTTTAGGGCCAAAATCTGCTTCTCCATTACTTCATGCCTGGAATGGGATCCTTGTCTCAGAGGTCCCACAAAGATGGGTGAGTTGTAAGGAAAAAAAAAATGTTTCCTTTTATGCCACTGAAGTTTTGTCTTGCTTTTCTGCAGGCACCGCCTAGGACCCTTAGACCTCGCTTCAGGAAGAAAAGTACCTCGTCCTCTGCCACTGAAACAATGTGAGTGCAATGAGCCAATAGCACCAAGATCCACAGAATGTCTCTCTTCTGCCTTAAAGAGCTACTCGTTCATAACATAGGAAACAGCAGGGGGATGGATGTGCTCTGATGTACAGCACTGCAGACATGGCCTTTCTCCCTCCTCTCTCCGCATCCTTCTGTGACACGCTGCTGGCGTTTGTCCCTGATGTGGGTTGGACAGTCTGGCAGGCACCTGCAGGTGAGGGGTCCTGGTTTGGTTTGCAGAGTGTGCACCCACCCACACTGTACATTTACAGTTTCATTTGTGTCTGCATAGCTCTTGCTCTGTGAATGCCCAGCAGAAACAACAATAATCAGTTACTCATGATGCTACATTGACAGTGTATTTATTTATGGCTTTATCATTGATGAAGTGGATTTGCAGAACCCATGGATTTCTCTTTCCTCCCTTCCTCCTCAAGACTGTGAATGATGTAACAAATGTCAAAGTACTTTGACTGTACAAAATGTCCAAGATTTGTTAGCGAAAGCTGAGTGCAACTGCGTTTCTCTTTCTGCAAGTAGATCACATGTTCTGAGAAAATCCTTGTGCTACACCCACAGAGACAGAACCACTTACAGAGGATGAGGAAGAGATGTGCAAGAGAAAAGAAATGGTTTCAATGATGTAATGAAGGGGGTGTCCTAATTTTGATCAGCCTGAGCCAGGAGAGTATTTTGTGGAAAATGATGGGTAGAAGAACTAAATCCCACCATTTGTGGCCAGTGTTCTACTGCAAGTTTTAAAATGTGAGCAAGCCAGGCTTGAGCAAGCTGCAGCAACAGAATTTAGAATCACTTTAGTGATGCATTTCCAGGGGAAAACACGCCTTTATTCCCTGCTGCAACAGTGCCAGTGCCAGCACTCTGCTCTCCTGCTGAGGGGCTGCTGTTCTGCTTGTGTGAGCAGAGGAGAGTGCTGGGTCTGAGCTGCTTTTTGAAGCCTGGAGTTTCTCCTGTAGCATGGAGTTTGGTTAGAAACACAAGAACCAGATGGAGTGGTGTATTTGTATCCATATATAAATGAGAAATATAAAAGAAGAGGAAGACACGGTAGGGTTTGTGTATTTGTGCTTCAAGTTGGTGTCTCTTGTAAGTGTTGAGCATGTGAGATTCACACATAAGTTAATTACGTGACCCTTTGTGTTTGCTCTTGGACCTGTCACATAGACTAGAAAAGCATTTAGCATTACGTAGGATGTGCCATCACCAGTGGATCAGCACAGGGGCTCGATGGTGGTCACCGTTCATCTGGTGCAGGTGCAGCAGCCCAGGGTGCCAACAGCCAGCTGGAGTGTGCCAGGCTTGGAGATAACTCTGAAGTGGCCTTTGAAACCATTTCTCTGCCGGGTGTGCATCCATATCCCAGCTGCCCATCTGGTGGATCCCTGAGGTCACCCCCACAGCTTCCTACATGTGTGGAGAAGAAAGAAATAAATTACACGCACACAGAAATGTTTATCTGACCTGGCTAGGAAATGGAAAAAGCAAGCAGGTATTTCCTGTGTCTGCCACAGTATTTGGCCTCATTACCTGAGAGTTTTATTTCCTTTACATGTGCTGATTCAGTCATATTTTGAAAATTTTGAAAAATTCTTCAGAAAGTAAATAAAAAAAACCCCAACCAAACAAACCTGTCTAAAGAGCAGTTACGGAAGAGTCAGTCCCTGGAAGATACTCAGCAAAAGCTTTGAGAAGCTAAGCTTATGTATTTTACTTCTAAGCAGCTTTAGAGTTTATTTGATTTCTTTTAGCTAATATAAAAAGGAAATAGAAAACTGCCTGCACTGTTAGCAGAAAATAAAATCCTGTTGCAAGCAAGCCATGTTTCCCTGCTATGCAATGGGCTGCTGTAAGATAAAAAAGAAGCTGACAAGTTTGCACTCAATTATGCCAAATAACCCTAACAACATAGAGCTGCATAACATCTGACAAGTTCTAATCTCAGACACGCTGTATTAACATTGATTCTCACTAAAACTATTTAATGTGCGTCTAATCTGCTGTTTTACTGTAAACTTGACTGTTTAGCATTTCTTAAGTGCTGAGGTGAAATGTTGACAAGGGAGTTGCCTTATATCTCTCAAAACATTCACTGTATAAATGAGAAAAATAAACCTTTTCATATCTCTGGAAAAAAAAAAGTATTAATTTATCAACGGAGCTGTATATTTGTGTATAGATAGACAGACATGTGACTGCCTGACCATGTGCACTTGTGCTCCTTGTGCTCCAGTGTTCTGTACAGACGAGAACGGCCGCTTGCTTTGATTCCTCACCTTCCTCGCACAGGTTGTTTACAGGGGCTGCCCCACGTCTGTCAGTTCAGTGTTAAGCCTACGTGTGTTCATCGGGATAAACACCACCCGTGAAGTCTTTTGTTCCAGCTTTTCTCTGGAGCCTCCACCAAGGAGTGAGCCTGGTTCCGTGAGTCGCCTTCCTGCGCTGCTGCTGACCCCTCCTGGCAAACCAGGATGTGCAGGACCCGGGACAGGAGAGGAGGCAGGGATGGATGGATGGATGGATGGATGGATGGATGGATGGATGGATGGATGGATGGATGGGTGGATGGATGGATGGATTGGTGGATGGATGGATGGATGGATGGATGGATGGATGGATGGATGGATGGATGGATGGATGGATGGATGGATGGATGGATGGATGGATGGATGCTTTCTAGGTGTGTGTTGGGAAGGAGCAGTTCTCAGCTCCCTTCCAGTTGCAGCTCTGAGTGTGCAGGCTGGCTGAGCACTTCCAGATGTCCCCTCCTAAAATCAAGCAGTCTTTCAGCTGATGATTTAAAACAGCAGCAGATCTGGCTTAGTTAACAAAGCCCAGTTTTGGGGCCTTTCAGGCAGCTGGCCCCTAGCATCAGTCCGGTAGGGCAGGCAGGCACCTCCTGATGTCTCAGAGAGGGACAGGAGAGTGGAACCATGAAGGAACAGGCCAGCCCTAGGAAACAGCCTTTACCCAGCTCAAGGCTCCAGAGAAATGTGCGTTATATTAGGCATGTGAAATTGAGGCTGAGGGGAAGGAAACTGCAGCTAGAGACAGTCTGTGGTAAACAGGCCTGCAAATTACCTCCCCAGTTTACCATAAACTCACTCAGTGATGAAGAGAATAAGCTTGGAGCAGCTCAGTGCAGCCCTCTGTGCCTCCTCTCCTGCCATAGGGGTCAGCGTCAGCACAGCTCCAGCGGTCGCCAACTGCTGAATCAGGATCACATCCAACACAAGACAGACTTCACTGTGTTCCTGTCACCCTGGAATGAACCATTAACCTAAATTGTGGCAGTGCAAACCCAGCACAGAAGGAAAGAGAATCGGGCAATTTATTCCTGGTAGGAGGGAGAAAGCTGCTTGGAGAGATGATGCTCCTCCTGTAAACAACCTGCTGCCTCTGGCTGCTGGCGAGTCCTCGTGTCGTGATGAACCCTCGTGCTCCTTACCCACAAGTCTCCTTTTTGCTGTTAGTTTCGGGTACCTGTTTTGCATCCAGCACCATATTTGAACTAGCAGAGAACACGTTGGGATTTGCATTTAGACAAACTATTTAAGGCTCATAATTGTGCACTTGGTGTGATTTCTTTCCTGTGATGGGTAGAAAAGGTCTGTGATACAATGGTACACTTGATGCCTCACAAGGACGGCCATTACAACAGTATTCCAAAGGTTGATGTTTTGCTGGTTTTGTTACACTGCTTGATATACATCTTGAATAAAGTCTTAATCTTTTCTTTATTAAAAAACAAAACAAAACAAAAACAAACATCTTTAGTCTGTTCAATGTATCTGGCAGGCCAGAATAATCACTTTGATCGCTGTATTATTTTTATCTGAATTCTGGCTGACTGTATATAGATGTATTCACTAAGTGCTGCATGTCCTTCAGAACTTTCTGTATCATGAACTGGAAAAAGAACAAAATACAGCTACTGAACACTCTGAGTAACTAGTGAATTCATTGCAATGCTTCAGCCCTGCACAGCAAACCACCTCCGCTATACAGGCAGCTCTGGGGCTGATACCCAGGGACTGTCTGCTCAACAATGGGTTATCAGGGAAAGCTTTAAAGCACTGCTTCCATACACTTGCTGGAGTACCAGCTTTGTAGAGAAAACATCTGATCCAACCCTTACCAAAACCAGGTCTGAGCTGCTCTGCACACTCCAAACAGACTCCATGATAAACCCTTGAGTTTGTTCCATTTACATGTGACCAGGAATGTGCAGTGTGAGGTGTAGTTAGGCTTAAAGGAAAAAGAAACAAGAAATTACTCTGACTTGTCTGCTAGAGGATGTCGTTCAGGACCTAAGGAATATATTCTACTACTCAAAAGCCAACAGAGGACACAAAATGGGAGTCCTGCAGCGAAGTCAGGGGCCAATACATTTTAAAATCAATGATAAACACTGCATGTAGCCATGAAAGTAGTTTTGGGGTTTTCCCTATGCTTTCTAGCATGGACACAAAGCAACAGTGTGTTATTGTGACAGGCAACAATGCTGAGATGGACCCTGCTCTTCTTTCTCCTCTTGCCCAGAAGACTCCATTCAGTGAGCCACCAATAAGTATGGATACAGCAAAATAGGTCCTGGGGTTATTTAAACATATTTCTTTTCAAGAAATAAGATTAAATATGTTGAAATATTCACTTTTAGTGCTGTTTAGAGTATATTCCTCCATGTTACACAATCATAGGTAACCACCAGACATCAGGATGTGCAGGTGACTAGCCTGACCTCTGCTAAGTAAAACACAAACTGCAGATTAAGATAATCTCGAGTATTCCTTTATTTTGGGCATTGATTCCCACAATTCTGCTCAGATGATATGCACATGTTTATTTAAAAAAAGTACAGGCATTACAGATTTACGTTCCAAAATTCAGACCGTGCCACATGACCACTCCCCCTTTCCTAGAGATGTGCAAAACCAAGATTTCTACGCACGAAGATTCGTGCGGTCGTGGTACTTCTGGTAGGGGTCATCAATGTACCAGTTCCTCCTCTTCCAGAAGGAAGTGGTCATTTTATCCAGGAGTTTGCACTGTGTCCTCGTGCACAACACAAACTCCCTCAAACGCTTCTTCTGGGCAGCTGACTTCTTCCACAGTTTCTTCTTATAACCAGACTGTCAGGAGAAA
Organism: Oriolus oriolus; assembly: GCA_013400235.1. Taxonomy (NCBI): domain Eukaryota; kingdom Metazoa; phylum Chordata; class Aves; order Passeriformes; family Corvidae; genus Oriolus; species Oriolus oriolus. The sequence goes on along the minus strand of VXBT01008205.1, from coordinate 1,559,471 downwards.
ACACACACACAAAAACCCCACTTCTCAGTAGGTCACTGCAAATACACAAACAGCCACACTGCTCAGCAAACCTGGATAAATCCCCCACTTTCAGGAAAATGGGAGTCTCTCTACAGAGCTTTTCTTAATTTCATATCAGCCACTACCCTCCAAGGGAAGGAAAACAATTACACTTTACACTGACTATAAAGAACAGGCTCTCATTATCCAAAAAATCTCACCTTTCTCCTAACCCAGAGGCCATTGTGCAGCCGGAGGAACCTTTTGACCACAGATTTCACACTTTTCCTCTTTCCTTTCCGTAAGCTGCAGTAGGTGAGGGTCCTTGCTGGCTGCTGGAGTAAACTTGGAAGTACAGGTGTGACACTAAAAAAACCAAACCAACCCCAAAACAATTGAAACACCTTTTTCTAAGAGTAATCATTGCCTTTATCACACATAGAGAGATCAGAAGGGCTGTGGCTTGTTTGAAGGGTAATGAAGACTCCTCTAACATTACAGCACAGCAACTAATGAATGCAGAATACCAACTTCAGGGCTGAACGCTTGTCAAAATTCAGCTCAAAGTCATTATTCCACACAGACCACCTTTTTTTTTTAATTACTAAAAGCAGTCAAACACTCAGAAGCCAATATTCAGCTGTTATTTGGGTTCAGAAATTACTTTGAGAATATTAATCACAAAATATGATTGAATTGGAAGGGACCTCGTAAGTCATCTAGTCCAACACCCATCAGCAGCAAGAGAAACAGTAGTGACAACAAGACTAAGTGTAAAATATGGCTGCAAAGAATATCCTAATCTACCTCCTGCTTCAAGCATTAATGGTGATGGAAGTGGGAGGCTTAGGGCTAACACAGACCCACTGCAGAGGGCAAAGGTGCCCAAGTGTGTCAGATTGAGGTTTATATATTGTATGTGTGTGTGTGTATGTATGTATGTATGTATTTTATATATATATGGGGGTTGGGGTCAGTCTCTTCTCTCAAGAAACAAAAAACAGGACAAGATAAAACGGCCCCAAGTTTTGCCAGGGCAGGTTTAGATTGACTCTAGGGAAAACTTTCTTTACAGAGGGGGTTGTCAGGCACTGGCACAGGCTGCCCAGGGCAGTGGTGGAGTCACCATCCCTGGAGGGATGTAGAATCTGTGCAGATGTGGCACTTGGGGACACGGTTTAGTGGTGGCCTTGGCAGTGCTGAGTTAAGGGTTGGACTTGATGATCTTAGAGGTCTTTTCCAACCTAAAAATTCTATGATATTCCTATATATATGGGGGAGTTTCAATATGTACACTACATACATACTACATATAATACTACAAATTATTATATAAAGTATAGACTATATTGAAAAAAATATAAAATTAATACACGATGCCACATTAACGTACTATGGATAATACATATACGAGGCATAAATTTATAGGATATATTACATATTATATGATGTGCGACATACAATAATATAAAAACATGTATAAAATATATTCTTAAATGTATTTATTGATGTAATTTTGAAAATGCTGTAACTTTAAAATTACTTATATTTTATATAAAATATACTATATATAAAATAGTAAGATATATAAATAAAATCTATAATAATTA
>VXBT01008205.1:1502193-1555948 GCA_013400235.1 Oriolus oriolus | reverse complement strand
GGTCTCGGTGTGTAGCGTGGGGACACGAGTGATGTCAGCGCTCATGTTCGAGGGGATCCTTCTGTCCGCACAGTGGGACACGAGGAGGACACAGCGCGAGATGCCGGGGTTGAAGTGCCCGTGGGACTCGTGCTGTGTGTCCTGGACCTTTGCCTCTCCTTATCAGCAGAGAGATAAGGATGATGATGTGCTGTGGAGCCTTTTTAAAGCAGTAGGCCAACTTTTGGACGCCACCGGGTTTTATAGGTGAGGGTGACTCCCCTACCAAGGCCCCACCTTGTATTTCAGCTGCCTTCTTAACTGATAAAAAATAACCTGATTAGATCACTTTTACATCCTGCTCTCCATGCCAGTGTTCATTACCCTCTGTTCACACGGTTTAGCAAAGGAGAAGCTGTACATTCTCCCCTCTAGAGCTCCAGCCTTTCCCACTGCAGCAGCTGCATTTCCTCTGCTGCTCTGTAAGGCTGGAGAGTCCTTGGGTCACCTGATACCACTGAAGAAAGGCCCTGAAGAAACATTTGCCGGGCTGTGGAAAGTTTCATCTGGAAGCTGAGAAGATGGAAACCAGGCCTTGGCAGATATTTATCACTTGAGGCTGTTTGCATGTGCTCGGCCCGTAGCAGAATGTGTCTGAAATGACTGTACAGCTCTGGAACAGCCAGGGTGGTGCTTCACAGCTGGAAGTTGGTCATTGGGCTATAAATATTTGATGGAAGAGTCACAGAGTGGTTTGGAATGGAAAGGACCTTAAGACTATCTCATTCCAAACCCCCTGCCCTGGGCAGGGACACCTTCCACAATCCCAGGTTGCTCCAAGCTCTGTCCAGCCTGGCCTTGGACACTTCCAGGGATGGGGCAGCCACAGCTTCTCTGGGCACCCTGTGCCAGGGCCTCACCACCCTCACAGGGAAGAATTTATCGCTAAGAATTGTGCAAACACAGAGATGCCACAACACTCTGTGAAGTTTGTTATCTGTACCAGAGAGCTCGTGGTGGAGACTGGGAAAACTTTATTCATTCTTTCCTACTGTGAGCTCTGTGCGTGGAGCGTCACTAAACTTGTAACAAGTAAATAGAAGTTGTGGCTTCGAGAGAAGGGGTTCTTCATCATTTCAATTTCAGAAATGTTTTCTGCTACATGTGCAGTGCTGCAGAGAGACTTTTCTCTTACTTGAAGTATTTTTGTAGTTTTCTTTGAAAAGAAACAGGGCTTTTAGTAAAAGCATGTGATATTTGGCAGAAGTCTTGAGTGACAGAAAATCAGAGTTCTGTGGTCAGATGTCCTTGTTGTACCTGACCTCTATCTTAGTGAAGACAAACTTCTCTGCAGTTTTTGGTTTGCTCTTTCTGTTTAAGTGCACTAATTCCATGTTGCAGAAATTCTGGATCAGGATGCTCAAGCCTGGGTGTCCAGAAGAGGTTGAACAAGGGTTGAGGGAACAGAGGATGATGTGTCCTGTCTGGTTATTTGAAGTTACACTTGAAGTATAAACCTGCAAGGCAGATTTTATTTGTTTAATGGTGTTCTACCGTGCTTCACCTGGGTGAGCTCACATGGATATCCTTAAATGCCCTTAAGTCACTGGTGCTCATAATATTAACCAGAGTGAAGGTGTGATGTGCCCTGAAAAGTGATTCTCATGATGATTAAATAGATTATGAAAGTAAAATAGTAAGCATTTAAAAAGTTGAGTGAAACAAATATTATGTAGAACTGCTAGAGGAGGAGGAAGAAATAGAAACAGCTGCCCTGCAGTGCCTTGCTGTGGGCATCCTTGCTGTCTCCATGCTGCCTCATCCAAAGAATTTTCTGTCTTCTGCATGACAGAAAGTGGTTTATTTCTGCCTTTTGCAGGGCACAGCAAAGCACATGTCATGTATTTCTCCCAAATTCTTGGAGGCATTATTACACATAAATAACAGGGGTCTAAAAATTCACGAACTCCTGGAAATTACGCAAAGGAAAGATTAGAAACTACCTGCAAGTTTCCAAATTATGGTGGTACAGCAAATATAAGCGACGTTATTATGGTGGCCAAAAGAGAGCAATGCTTCTTTCAAAACCAGTCTTTCAAAGATCAGTGATTTTTGGAGGTATTAATGTATTTGGATGTGAGGAAAGAAAATTAAACTTGGGCTTCTGTTCATAAAACATGGATACCTACAGATTTTCATTTGCTGTTCTGCTGGCCACCTGTGGAAATTTGTTGCAGTGTCTTGAAAGATGGAGTTGGTGAGGGCTTGTTTTGGGTTTAATTGTTCCTCCCATTGCTACATGTGTGAGAGTCCCAATGCCATAGATGTTCCAAGGCCTGTGTTTTGGTTCCTCTCATCTTGATGAAAAATAAGTAGAAATGAGGATTTGGCTAATTCTAGAACAGTCCAGCTTGGAAGAGATCTCGAAAGATCATCTGGTCCAAAGGGCATCTGGACTAAAATCAATAATGCTTCCAAAAAACCCCCCCTGGCGTTTAAAGCATAAATGCTGAGCTAAGAGAAGCAGGTGTTCTCTTCTGCCTTGGTGACTTCCTGAGCACAGCCTGATCCGAGGGCAGGAGCTGATGTGTTTGCTGAAGGTGTAGAACTAAATGGCTCTGGTGTTATTTGTCATCACTAGGTGTGAGTAGGGGTTTTAACCAACAAGGACAGGGGTGAGCTGGCCCAGAAGGCAAGTCCAGCCTGAGCAAGGATGTGGGAGTGACAGTGGTGCCGGGTGGGATAACCTCCAGAAAGCTTGGCCAGGAGCTCAGAAGTGATGGCTTGTTTCCAGGGGAGCACCAGGCAAAATAGCGTAATCCCAGAGTGTTGGCAGGGACTGGAAATTCAGTCTGAACTGATGAGTGGAAAATCAGGGGTTTTCTTCCCTTCTCATTTTACTGCACTGAGCTGTATGTGTAATGCTGGATTATTTTGCTCCTCCTGAGCTTCACAGTGTAGTAGGGAGGACATACTGAGAGTCAGGAGCATGTTCAAAAGTTGATAAAATTATTCGCGAGGCTTTTATTAGTGAAATTCCCCTTGAAAGGACCAGTGAAGCCTCAGTAAGTGCTCCTGCGGCAGTCAAGTCAGATAATCAAAAACATTACAGAATATATTTATTATTTTGTTGCCCGTTCTACCAATCACAATCCAGAAAACCAACCACAGAGCACAGTGAGGGCTCCTGAAGGTCTCAGGGGTACGAGGGGCACGCTTCCTCTTGCTGTACATGTGCTCCTGCTGCTAATTAAAAATGTTTTGGCTGCCTTTGTGGAAAGAATAAGAATGCAGTGTTCCTGCCCTTTCCTGTCTATGCTGTTGGACAGAGATGGGACCGAAACCGTAAGAGTTGTGCGTGTTATTGCCATGTGCAAAAGGGAATAGAGAAACTTGTCTTCTGGGGTTGTGTTGTAGTGAAGCATCTCCCAGGTTTTTCTTTTTGAAAGAAAAAATTCCCAGTTGGGCAAAATATCTCAACAGTGGGAAAAGTTCTTTTTGTGCCTTGTACTTTGATTTCTCATGAGTCCTGTGTTTCCCTGTTAGTAATTCCCACGTGGGGAAAAAACCTCTGAAGACAACAGTGTGTTTTCTTCTGTAGGCTTAAGAGTAGCTTAACCAGTCCTTCAGAGAAGATAAAAATCTTGGTAATGTGGATTTTGTTAATTAGAATATAATAAAATATCACTCTTCATATACTAATTTAATTTATATTATAATCTGATGTCTGTCTGTAAAGTGTACATGTTATTAATTCTTTTAAAGAAGAGGTCTTGGTTTGGAAGCTCAGGGAGAATTGCTTGTATATCTTAAGAATTAAAAATAGTTTTAAGCATTTAAACAGCTGTTGTTGTGTTCTGCCCTGCTCACACTGAGCCGTTCTAGTGTGTGAGATTGAAGTGCATCTGAAACTAACCCAGTTGTACTGCCCAGCACATAAATCAAAATAAATGCAGAAATAAGCTGGGTAGGGGTTTGTTCCTTCTCATTTTTCAAAGTGCCTAATGACTTCTTAAAAAGCCCCAAACCTGGAAGCTGCCCATGGGAAAGCTCTCCATGTGTTTGGGGAAAACAGTCACACGTCACTGTTCTAGTGCTGGTCACAGCTTTCCTACAGACACTTTCATGTTGTGGCAACGGAGCAAATCAGCCCAGTGCTGCTGGTGAGGGGGGAGACGCTTCAGTGTGCTCACTGCTGACCCCTGCCTCTTCCCCCTGCAGAACAGCCGGTGTGTGAGAGCCTCACTCCGTCCATTGCGGCTGTACCGCGGATATGCCACCCACTCCGGAGAGTCCGGGTACGTAGCGGGGTTTGCGGGGTGGAACTGGTTCTGCTGGTGCTTTGACCCCGAGGGAATCTGCTCCTTGGTTTCACACGAGAGCAAACTCCTGGCAGTGGGATTTTTGTGTGGAGTGACTCTTATTCTCATGGGTTTGTATGTTGCTTGTTTGATTCAGTCAGATTTAGATGAAGAAAATGAAGATGATTGATATTTATCAGGGAAGTTGTGGGCTGCCATCTTACCTTTGGGTTTATCACTAACCAGTGTTGTACTGGGGGTGAGGGTGATTTAAAGCAGGTACTGGGTTTGTTGGCAGGTCTTGGAACAGTGGTGGTCCCCAGCTGTAAGCTGAAGACTCACAAACTGTTTGATGTTTGCCATATAATATAATTTACATCCCTTTCACTCTTCTTTCCTCCTCAGTGTTTCTGTAGGCAAAGTCATTGGTGCGGGTCTCCTGTTCGTGGGTGGAGGGATAGGTGGAACCGTCCTGTATGCCAGCTATGACAAACAATTCCGGGAGAGCGTGGAGAAGGCCGTTCCCTACTCTGACAAACTGTTTGAGATGGCTCTTGGCCCTGCACCTTCCAGCACTCCAATGCCAAAGAAACCAGTAAGTGTTTCCCAATCACCCCTACACATTCATTATTCTGGTTTTTAAAGACAGTGTCTGCCCTTAGGTTTCAAATTCTGATTAATTTTGCTATGTGCTAAGAATTAAAAAAGTTTAAGAATTAAGATTCCTTAAATTGAGAAGGTTTAAGAATTACAAACTCAGTTACTACTTTGTGCTGCGTAAGTGATGCTTGTATGTTTCCCATTATCACCTTGCGATTGTGGTCTGTGGGTTGTAAAACTACAGTAAAATAATCTAATGGAATCCCAACTGAATAGCTGCTCTGCTTATACTCAGAAATAAACTGGGGAGAGAGAGAGGCAAGTGACAGGCTGGAATTTAACTGCTTTACTAGAGGCTTCGTGTTGTTAGTGGTGTAGTAGGATTACAAAACTTAGTCTAAATGAACTTATTTTAAAGAGGACTGAAAACATTCTTGAATGAGTAAAGATTTGAATGGTACAGAGCATGAGCATCATACTTGGAAATCTTAGTGGCACAATCCTGCAGAAAGGAAAATCTGATGCTGCCTTTGGCACAACTCTGGAAGTTGAACCTGGAAGTTTCTTTGTTCCTGCATGTGAAAGGAAACACTTCCCAGTTATCAAGAATACTGAAAATCTGCTCTGGCCATGGTTTTTCTGAGGTTTCGGAAGCCTTTTGGCTTTCAGGAAACCAGAAATATTTTTATTGGATTTTAAGAAAATTGTTCTTAATGAGTTGGGGAGTATCTGTCAGCAAAATTTTCTCTCTTCTTGTTTTAGCTACCCTTCGTGTGTTCATCCAAGCTCTTGGTGTCTCCCAGGCACTAGGGAATTTTGCAAACCAGATTTATCAGCAGAGTTATCACCTCCCCAGTCATGGCTCTAACCCAGATGTTTTTATTTTTACCTTGTGACTTTCCAGAATGGATATTAAGGGATTAATATCATAAAAAGTTACAATACTCTGTGTTTGAGTGGTATCTGCCCCAACCACCGCCATCTGAAGACTCAAAAGGAAATCAGTGAAGCCAAACTTAGGGTTTCTGCATTCAACACACTCAGAAGTGTTTGGAATATTTGAAGCATGAAACTGTCTTCTTTTTATGCATAAGTTAATAAATATTTGTTTATAGCGAAAACCATCACAACTCTACATGCAGTTTTGGAGAGGTGAAAATTGTAAAATTCCTTCTGTATTAAAAACCACGTAAAGAAATTAGATGGCCTTGCTCCTGTTTCCATGTGTACTTTAAAGCTCAGATTTGTGGTACACCTGGATATAGAAAAGTTCTTTTCCATTATACTGGAATTAGTGAAATCCAAGCTGTTTGAAAAACTGATGATGTATCTTATTTTTGACTTTCCAAGATCCATCAAGGTCCACTGAAGATCTCATCTGTAGCAGAAGTAATGAAAGAGTCTAAACAGCCTGCTCCCAAATCCCAGATAGGCAAACCAGAAGCTACTGGTCCTACAGAGGAAAAAGGAGGTAAGTTTATAGAATGTTATGTTTAAAGAAGCAAATGATCTAATAATCTCTTGTATCATATATGTTAGAGTAGATTAAAATTGTCCTTTGGATGGTTGAAGGTAAATGGTGTAATTTCTTAGAATTTATGTTTTTTTCTTTCCAAGTCATAGCACTTGCCTAAAATGGCTTTAGCTTTTTTTTCCCCCCATTTTTTTAGGAAGTGTATTTACTTTATAGGATATTTCGAATCTAAGATAAATAGTCAGTAACCTGCATAGTTTAGATATGAGACTCAGCAGGAAGAGAACTTAAGGTACTGGACTCTGAGGCTCTTGCAAGCAAAAGACACTTAATTTTGGATAATTACTGGGCTACTGTAAAGCCAGATCAAATGGAACTCGTTTAGAGAGGAGCAGTTGTGATGTCTTTTTACGTTTATCGCTAATGGCTCTCTGTATGTGTAACTAATATCATGTTGCTGTTTATCCAGGAAATCGTCTTCTTCTGGAAATAATAACATCCATATCCAATTAATACGTTTCTACAGAGGAAAAAATTAAGTCTTATATCCCTGTTATTACATTATAGCACTTGGTTTGCTATGGAATGGTATGGAAGGGAGCTTGAAAATCATCTAATTTCACCCTGCCAGGGGCAAGGACACCTTCCACTAGACCCGAAAGGTCCATCCAACCTGGCCTTGAGCACTTCCAGGGATGGGGCAGCCACAGCTTCTCTGGGCAGCCTGGTCCAGTGCCTCACCACCCTCACAATAAAGAATTTCTTCCTAACATCTAATCTAACCCTGCCCTCTGTCAGTGTGAAGCCCTTCTCCCTTGTCCTGTCACTCCACACCCTTGTCAAAAGACCATCTCCAGCTCTCACATAATCCCTTGTAGGTACTGGAAGGTATTAGGTCTCCCTGAAGCATTCTCTTCTCCAGGCTGAACATGCCCAGCTTTCCCAGCCTGACTCCATAGCAGAGGTGCTCCAGCCCTCTGAGCATCTTCGTAGCCTCCTCTGGACTTGCTCCAACAGGTCCATATCTTTCTTGTGCTGAGGGCCCAGAGGTGGATGCAGCACCGCAGGTGGGGCCTCACCAGAGCAGAGTAGAGGGGCAGAATCACTTCCCTTGACCTGCAGCCAGGACACAGGTGGTTTCTGGACTGCCTGTGCACATGACTGGGTCATGTTGAGCCTCTCATCCACCAGCGCCCCAAAGTCCTTCTCCTGGGGGCTGTTCTTGATCTGTTCTTCCCCCAGCCTGTGTTTGTGCTTGGGATTGCCCTGACCCAAGTGCAGGATGTTATACTTGGTCTTGTTGAACTTCATGAGGCTCGTACAGTCCCACCTCTTGAGCCTGTCCACGTCCCTGTGGATGAACGTCCCTTCCCTCCAGCGTGTGACTGCACAGCTCAGCTGGATGTCATCAGCAAACCTGTTGAGGGTGCATCAATCCCACTGCCCAGGATGTTAAACAGTCCTGGTCCCAACACTGACCTTGACAAACACATTTATCACTGGTGTCCACTTGGACTTTGAGCCATTGACCACAACTCTTTGAGTGTGGCCATCCAGCCAGGGCCTATTCCACAGAGTGGTTCATCCATCCGCTCCATGTCCCTCCGGTTTAGAGACAAGGATGTCATGCAGGACAGTGGCAAATGCTTTCAGAAGTTCAGGGAGATGATGTCACTTGCTCTTCCCTTATTTAGCAATGCTGCTCCCTCAATGGAGGGCCTCATCAACTCTGTCGTCCTGCTCAGGCAGCCTGTAGCAGACCCCCACTGTAATGTCACCTATCCCTGCCCTCCCTTTAATCTTGGCCCACAAACTCTTGGTTTGCTTCTCATCCATCCCCAGGCAGAGCTCCATGTAGTCATTGACAGAGAGGGTGATCACACTCCTCATCTCCCATGCCAGGCCTTCCAAAAGAGCCTTCATCCTTCCATTCCAACACTCCAGTCACAGGAGCCATCCCACCATGTTTGTGTGAAGTGAGGTTCCCTTTTCCAGGGTTCCCTCTCCCAGCAGCTTTGGTTTAAGCCCCTCTCCACCAGCTCAGGAGGCCCCTGGCCGAAGATGCTCTGGCCTGTCCTTCTCTGGCAGATGGAGCCCGTCGCCCCAGCTGTACTAACTGGTGTGTTCTGCAACTGTGTTTAACAGCAGGCAAGGCTGCAGCACAGATCATCTCTGCAACAGGGGTAGCCATGTCGGTGCCAGCTCCGGGGATACAGACTGAAGAAGGTGAAAAAAATCACGTGACTACACTGAGGAACACCCAAGTCCTATAGTTTCACGTGCATGCATTCTTGCTTCTGTGTTGGTATTTGTCAGTGTTGAAAAGTGTGAGTTTCTGTGCCTTTTGCAGAAAACTTCCATCATCTGTTAATAGATTTTTAACACAGTGAGAAGCTGAGATTGATGCTTGGGACAGGTGTAGGTGTGAGTACGAGAGCAAAGCCTGACTTTATGCTGAACTGAACTTGCACATTCCAGTTTGCCTCTGCTCTTGGTGGCTTTATGATTGCTGTTCAGAATAGCATCTCTGCCCAGGACCAAGTGAAGAAACTGTGTTTATTGTTAAACTCAACAAGAGACAGCAGCCTCTAGATGTCGGTCTCTTCCAGATGAGATTATATTATATTAACTCCTTTAGGTATCAGCACATTTCATAGAAAGCATGCCAGGGGTAAGTACATGCTACAGAGTAACATCAGCATTATTCAGAGGTGACCTGATGGGTTTTGCTGCAACTTGAGGCTGAGAGCTCTGGGCTCTCCCCTCAGTTCAGATGCAACTTGCTGTTGATCTTGAGAGCATTAGTTAAGTCAATTCTCACTCTTAAAGGCAATTTAAGTGGCCATAGGCAAGGGAGTAGAGTTTAACTGTGATTCACCATAGCCTTCTCACTCATCCTTCGTTGTTTTGGTTGAGCTCCGTAAGCATGCCAGAGGAGAACTGAAAAAAAATCAAGAACAGAGATTCACTTGAAATTTAAACTTAAGCTACATAGGTGTTTCTCACTTCTTGCTTTGCCTTTTACTTCTGAATCTTGTGTAATTTTGTAACTAGACAATGTAAAATCTCCAAATGCATGTGAGGTGTCCATGCTGTTGTCTTTAAGTTGTGAGAATGGCCTTTGCAATTATGGATATAAAGATTCTTCAGGTAGTTCCAGCATGGCTTTGAGCAGAAGTCAGATCTACAAAGTGATACCAACTATAAACATCAGTTTTGATAAAGTTACTTCCCTACAAGTAACCTTTGTACACTAATTTGGACTCCTCACTTAAACAATTTGACTCTTCTGTACTTCTGAATAGGTAAAGAGCAGGCAGGTTCCTATGCTATCAAAGAACGGCCACCAGAAGAAGTTGCAGCCAGGCTTGCCCAGCAAGACAAGGAGGAGCAAGAGAAGGTATCAGGTAAGTCCACACTGTCACTGTTCCTGTGTGTGCACGGGACAGAACTGTGGGATTGCATTGGCTTTAGAGTCCTAAGCTGCTTATACACCTCTTGGCTGTTGTCCCTGTGTTGAGTTGGGAGACAAGTGGTGGTGAAGCCTCTTCCACCCACTCAGAAGTAACTGAGAATTGAAGAATAATGGAAACTTTGAGGTTGGAATGGACTTCGAGGTTCGAGCATGATAGGAAAATTTACTTGTTTTGTCTTAAGAACCATTAGAACAAGTGAGCATGGAATATACCTGCATGCCACTGCAAACCCATGGGAAAGGTCTTCTGCTGGGTAATGTTTTGCTGTAGGTGCAGACTTGCACCTTAATACCCCTGCTCTAAATGAAGAGAGCATTTTGGTAACCTTGTTCTGTAGGCTGTTGTTCAGTTCCCAAACTGACCAGCTCTTTCAGGCCATAGAAAATAATATAAAGAGACACGGAGGCTGTAACATGTCATTTTGCTAATTATTATACTTACTATTTTACTGTTCTTTATGGTTTAGTTGACTTAACTTTTTTCCCAGCCCTTGCAGCAACTTTAGAAGGAGCGCTAAACACAACTGCTCGTGTAACCCTTCAGGCTATCACTGCTCAGGAGTCAGCTGTGCAAGCAGTGAATGCCCATTCTCAAATACTGAAGGAGGCCATGGATGATTCTGAGGTAAATTAGACAACTGGGGACAATTTTTTCTTTTTCATTGTGTTCAGGAAAACTTTAATCTCAATTAAAAATAAACTTGGAATCTTTTCTTGCAATGCCTTTACATTTATCACAGTTTTAACTTATCTTTCCACTCGTGAAATGTGGTGTAGTCAAATAATGTAGTGGTTTTGATTTTGAATTTAGTTGGGGTTTTTTTTCCCAACTCCTCTATTTTCTTTCTGCAAGAAGAAAATTCAAGTTAAGACATTAATAGTTTCCTCACTGTATTTTAATTAATTTTATTTTAATTCCCAAGATTTTTATTTACCTAGTTAAGGTCACGCTGTCCACCCCAATAATTTCATTGAACTTACTCCCTTTGCCAGCATCCTCTTGCTGGATTGTTTCTTGTCAGGAAGTAGGAAGGGGATGTACAAGTGATGACATTTGTGGTCCTGGTGTGTTCATGCTGGGGTTTGTGTGGAACTGCTGCTGCGCATTCAATTCTGGAGCAGAGATAAAATTCAGTTGTTAATCAAGTAGCAGGGACATGTGGGCAACCAACCAAGTACTCGAGACTTAATCTAGTAGTTAGTAAAATAACTGCCTTAAGAGATTGCTTTTAAGCTTAATTACTAAGCCTAATTTAAAATTACCCACTTTAAAGTATTATGGTACTTTAATTATTAAGCTTAAAAGCGATTTTAAAGTATTACAGTACTTCAATACATGAGGAGATTTCCCCATAATATGTTGTGCACCATATAGTGATCCTCATGTAAGCTCTTCTGCGTGGACAAAGGTCTGTGGCTCAGGAAAAAAACCAATTAAGAATAAAAAAAAACCAAAACAAAATGTTGGAAGAGAGACATCACTTGTAAAGCTTCCAGCTGTGCTGTTGAAAGGCACAAGAATGGTGCTCGGTTTGAGGGAAATATTCAGCGACATGTGAATCTCTGCAGGCTCTCCCTCTGTGGTAACTCTCTTGTTTAATGATTGTAATGACCCTAATGAGGAATCTGTGCTTCCCAGGGTGCTGGGGAGAAAAAATCCTCCCAGTGGCGCACGCTGGAGGACGCGCTGAAGGACCGCAGGAGAGCAGTGGATGAAGCTGCTGACGCCCTTCTGAAAGCCAAGTGAGTTGCTTGAGTTAAGTCTTGGAGTAATAAGTTCCATTGCTCATGTGAGGGCTGGCAAACACTAGATGAGTTTCTAGAAGGTCTAGAGTTGCCTGTGTTCATATTGAATGATCTGTTTGTGCCGAATCAAAAAACGGTTTAATGCTCATTAGCACGAGCATTTTAATTTGGGTGCCTCTGCACAAAGTCCTCCCTGTACCAGAGAGTCTGAAACAGTCCTGTTCTTTGTAAAAACTTGTTTATCTCCTTAGTACTTATATAGAGTGCTGATAAGTTCAAGTAAGATTAAAAAAAACAAAATCCACAGTCCTTTTAGTATTATTGTTGAATAATTTTGTTAATAATAAACCTATTGTGAGGACTTCAGCCTGGAGAAGAGAAGGCTCTGGGGGGACCTTCAAGCACCTTCCAGCACCTAAAGGGGCTACAAGAGAGCTGGAGAGGGACCTTTTACAAGGGCAGAACAAGGCTTCAGCTGACAGAGGGCAGGTTTCGATTGGATATTAGGAAGAAATTCTTCCCTGTGAGGGTGGTGAGGCCCTGGACCACGTTGCCCAGAGAAGCTGTGACTGCCCCATCCCTGGAAGTGTTCAAGGCCAGGCTGGATGGGGCTCTGAGTGACCTGGTCTGGTGGAAGGTGTCCCTGCCAATGGAAGGGGCTGGAACAAGATGATCTTTAAAGTCCCTTCCAACCCAAACCGTTCGAGGATGACTCCATGACTGCACTCTGTGTACTGAGTCAGTAACATCACCAGCTTCTTTTAGATATAATGCAAAATTAAACCTTGCAGCATCCTTTGACAGTTCCCTGTGTCCACAGAACTGCTTTTAAGCAATTAGATTTTTATTAAGCACATGTATAAGAAAAACTTGAATTCTGAACAGGAGCACTGCTCACGCCCAGGGCTCTGTAAAAACTGTGTTGATGTGCCCCGAGTGTGGTCTGCAGGCACTGGAGGAGCAGAAATAAAATGACAGACAGTATCTCCAAGATGCCCTTGTAATGAGGTTAGAAATAAATCTGGAAATCCTGTGATGCTTCTGAGGCTGAGAGGGTAACATCATCCTTGAAGCTGCGTGGTTGCTATCACATTATAAACTTCCCTTATCTTTGATGTTGCTGTGCTGACTAAAATTAGTGGGAGGTGTAATTGAGGTTTCATTGTTAAAACAAAGCTAATGCAAACCCCACATGCACCAGCTTTCATTCTCTATTGCTCTGCTGGATATCTTTGCTTTTATTTATTTTCTTAATTAACTTATTTTAAAGCTTGTTCCTTATTCTAATGAGGTCATTGGAGACCTCCATTGATGTGAATGGATTCGGAAAAGGAACGTTTTTTCCCTTTTTCCTTGATTTCCAATTGTGCTAAAGGAAAGCAGTTCTTTCCTAATTACAAAAAAACATAATCTATCTTTACAGAGCCCTATAAATTTTCTCCCATCCTCATTAATCTCCACCAGTCACCATGTCCAAAACACTTCTGCAAGCGTAAGCCATCTATATTAAAAATGTTGCTGCTGTTATGTGCTGGAAATGTCTGCTCTCTAATTCTAACCTAGTTTTACTAATACTAACTCTTTTCAGTGAACTTCCACCTTCCCTTCAGCTAAATCCTGAGGACTAATTGCAGTATAAATAATTCTTATTTTACATGGAATAGCCACACTGACATCTTTAGGTTTCAGGCTGTGGGAAAAAATTAGTCCTTAGTCAAAGCATCTTAGAGTTGGTAGATAGGAAGCACCAGTAGAGTTACCCAGTAGTTCTTCCTGTGAACACCAACAGCATAAAGTAAATTTTCTTCGGGGTGATAAGCCCTGTATGTGTTACATGTAGCAGCTGCTTCTCTTTTCAGAGAGGAGTTAGAGAAGATGAAGGGTGTAATCGAGAAGGCCAAGAAGTCTCAGCTGGCAGGAGCCAAACCTCACATTGTCGCTGCAGAAGATAATCTCCATCACATGATTGTGGACTTGGACAATGTGGTGAAAAAGGTAAAGCCTCCTCAGGCTGTTTGTAATTGCCTCTAGAGTAGGGACTCCTTGGCAGCTTGTGCCGACCCCCCCATTCCCAAATCTCTTGCAGGGGGTGAAATATTTCATAGTCACAGAATATGCTGTGTTGGAAGGGACACATCAGGATCATCAAGTCCAACTCCTGGTCCTGCACAGGACACCCCAAGAATCCCACCCTGTGCCTGAGAGCATTGTCCAAACACTTCCTGAGCTCAGACAGGCTCGGTGCTGTGACCACTTCCAGTGCATTGTAAAGTGTAAATCCATCCTCTTGTAGCTGTACTCAGTCTTTGAGCTGGTTATGTTGCCAGTAATCACACATAGCAAGATCTTCATGAGAACTTTAACTCTGTCTTGAAAGAGTCTCAAGGTGGCCTGATGGTGCCAGTCCTTTCTGTTGGCAACTTGAAATTCTTTTCATTTGATTCCAAGATGAATTTACCACGAGTTTAGGGAGGAGTTCAATGTGGCCTAATGATTTGGTGGGTAAATCACTTTGCAGTTCAGAAGACTGGGAAAGAATTGTACAGGTGATATTTATCTCCCTTTGCAGGACAGCTGATAATTCATCATGTGTGTTTGGAGTGAGTTTAGCCTGATAGTGGGAACATCAGAACTCACTGAGGAAGGCAGCCATCACAGACATCGCTTACTAGGCCTGTATGATGGCTGCAAGCAGAGAAAAGGAGCCGGAGATGTTTTAAGATATAAACGGAATTCAAGATACTCTTGGTCCTGTCCAGGCTACAGACTGGCTGTGTAGTTACAGTGGGCATGTGAGGCAAAATGGATTAGTGATAGTTCCAGCAAGTAATTATTGTGTACAAGAGGTTTAATATCACAGGGTGGGTTTTTGTGCTCTCCCAAGTGAGTTTGCTTTGGTTGGGCTGGGGGGTGATACGTGCCAGTATCCCAGGGCTTGGCTTTAAATTTTATGTGCCTTCAATTTCAATCTTTGCCTTGAAAAACAAATTAATCTCATCCTTGTTTGTTCCAGGTTCAGGCAGCACAATCTGAGGCCAAGATTGTGGCTCAGTACCATGAGCTGGTGGCTAGAGCCAGAGAGGAGTTCCAGCGGGAGCTGGACAGCATCACCCCCGATGTGAAGCCTGGCTGGAAGGGGATGAGTAAGTCTCCCACTGTGGGGTTACCTCGTGCTTGTTGCACTGTGGTTTGTAGTGCTTGGCCACTCAGTGTCCAGCATCCCAATTTCCACAGTATTTGGGTGGTCTGAAGTGAAGAAAATGATTTCACAACTAAATTAAATAATCTAAAGCAGGTGTTATGAAGAGGATTAGTTCTACCTGTGCTGTATGGGAAGTATCACAAAATGTAGCTCTTGTGTGATAAATATCATATGGTTGTCTGAACATCTCTCCCCTCCCTGGTATTTCAGGAAGGGAGCCAGGTCACTCCAGATTTCAGTCAAATCTGTGTTAATCAGCGATCAGGTGCTTGGCTGACTGTGTGATTAGAGGTATTATGAAACACCATTGTTACAGGGTGATAAAGAACTCCCTGAATTTTTCTACATCATCTCTGAAACTGAGAGGTTTCATTGCTCATACCCTGCCTGCCCCAGTACATTTTATTTCTGAATTAAACTGACAGAGTAACACACCTGTAACAACAGCCAGTGCTGCACAAAAGCAGTGAACAGTCAGCTCACCCACAGCAATGCTCCCTGAACACTCCTTGCCACAGGTTCCCTTAACTGCTTTCATTTTAAAGACAGAGCTGCAGAAGTGGAATGTGTGTGTTCACCATTACTGTGGATGAGCTCCTGCCAGAACCCATGTGTGGTGTGCTATGGAGCAATCACTGCCTTTAGTAGTTCAAAAAAATTAATTCCCTAAAAACCCCCAGCTTTCCAGATCTTTCCACTCAGGGTTTAACATAAATGTACTAAGTGATCTCAGACTTCTGTAGCTGATGTGTTCAGAGGCAGCTGTCAAGGCTTTATTTCTGAGTTACAGATTTTTTTATAAAAGTGGTAACTGCCATTTGAAAAAAATGTGGTGTTAGTATTGCCGTAATATTTTCTTGAAGAATGCAGCATTACAACAGACTTTCCTAATGCTACTTTATGCTTTAGAAATGTGGACCTTAGTGCACAAAATCATTTTCCTGGCTAAATGGATGCACCAGACCTTTGGAATGGTCAGTTTTCATTTGAAAAATAGCCAGCCACACACCCAGTATATGTGGGGAAAACATTTGAAATTAACAGATTGTGGAGTTAACAGATTGTGGAGTTTGCTTACTAGTTTTGAAGAATAATCACTTACTTAGGCTCCCTGGGGATCGAGCTGCCTTTCCTTGCACAGGATAAAAGGAGAACATCTTGGGTTTTGTGATCACTGCCCTTCTGTGGGAGGGAAGGGAAGCTCCTGGTAGCTTCCGTGTGCTCCATTTCTTACTGCTGTGTCCTACTGAAGCGCATGGGACAGCGTTGTTGGGGTCCCTGACTCCCACTGCCACTGGGAAATTTGTTTCTTGACCTACTGCTTCTGTTTGTAGGAACCTAGAAAAGTCAGACTAAAATCTCCAGTGTCCTGTTGCACTTTTCTACTTCAAACTTCTGTTCCTCACTTTGGCTGAACTTAAATGTCCATCCATGGGTTTCCAAGGGTGATTTGTGTTTGGGGTGTCTTGGGCTACATCTTGCCTGTAATACAGAGACTTTTATACTCCACATACTGTTCTTTCTGAATTCCTAAGGACTTGGTCTCATGTTTAAGTCACTGTAGATAAGCTCTTAGTTTTCTATTTTACCTTTGCATGACTGCCTTCCTGTAGTGAATGTGCATTAACTTTTCCAACCTCTCTCCTTTCTGTTGCAGAGATAGCTGACTTAGGTGAGTTGCTGTCACTTGTTCTGGTCCTGTGAAAGTTTTCTCTTCTCTTTGTTCTTTTTTATGTTTGTGTGGGGCATTATCAACAAAGGGGTGAAATGTGGCATTCCCAGAACATTTCAGGCTGAGGTGTGCCTTGGGATCCTTTCCAGTCATTTTGCACACCTGGCTTAAACTACAAACCGACCTGTTTGTAACACTGTTACATCCAACAGTGAGCTTGGTGCTGCTGGTCAGCTTTCCCACTGGACACGAGCACCCGTGCTCCAGGTCCTCTTGTGCCAGTCCTTTCTCCAGCACTCAAAAGCAAGGTGACCGAAGGACTGTGCAATTTTGCTTGCTTTAGACCCTGCAGGAATGCTTTCCCAGGTAGTCTCAGTTTTCCATACAGGTGATTTAGCTGGCAGGCAGAGCAAAATGAGATGCAGCGTTCTATAGAGCCCTTCTCAGCTCACCAAATGCTGCAGGAATAGCTTGGGTCCTCTTCCTCTCCCAGGTACAATGTGGTTGTGAATCCTGCTGCTCTTGTAGGCAAACCTGAAAGGTACAATCTGGGGTAAGGACTCTGATTAGGAGCAGTTGATCTAGAGGACTGTTGAAGAGAAAATGTAATTCTGGCTGTCCCTTACATTCCCTGCTGCTCTGTGTGCTGGCACAGGGGAAATAGGTGGTGGTGTAGAAACCAAGAAATGACAGAGCTGTTGACAGTCTCTGAGTGTGACATGGATATGGAAGTGTGAACTATAGCTGGGAATAATTTGGAAGAAACGAAGATAATTTCTCTCCTGGAATGAAAATACAGTGCAGAAAGTTGTCTTGGGTGGGCATTACCAGAGGTCAAGGGCTTGAAGTACTTGGAAACTTTCCCTAGAAAATTTCAGTGGTCAACAACCCCTGGGAGCCCCAGAGCACTCGAGTGGGAGGCGGGTGAGCAGTGCAGCAGTTTCTCTGGTTTCCAGTCCCTCCCTCATGCCCTGTGTTTCCTTTAGCTGGGCAGTTGTCTGCAGATGACCTGAACTCCCTGATTGCACACGCCCACCGGCGCATTGACCAGCTGAACAGGGAGCTGGCAGAGCAGCGCGTCAGGGAGCAGCAGCACATCGAGTCTGCCCTGGAGAAGCAGAAACTTGAAGATAAAAAAGCATTTGAGGCAGCCGTGGCCAAAGCGCTGGAGCGTCACAAAAGTGAGATTGAACTAGAACAGGAGAAGAAGGTAAAGTGGCCTTAAGCACCTCGTTAAATCTTTGGCTCAAAAAAGAGGTAGAAGAGTTAATGGAAATGCCCGGGACAACTGGGACGTTCTGAGTAGTGGGAGACTTCACATGGGTGACCCCCAGGCTAAACCTGAAAAGGAGATGTTAGTAAGGAAACTTCTGCAAAGTTAGAATGGTAAAAATCATACAGGGAATTACTTTGTCATGTTACATGTCTCCTGTTGGAGATAGGATTACTGGGTCAAAATAAATGATCTGGGTTGGGAGGGACCTTCAAGATCACCATCTTCCAACCTCCTGCCATGGGCAGGGACACCTTCCACTAGACCAGGTTGCTCCAAGCCCCATCCAGCATGATCTTGAGAAGGGATTGGGGCAGCCACAGCTTCTTGGGGCAGTCTGTGCCTCACCACCCTCAGAGAGAAGAATTTCAGTGTTGGACCTCATGTAGCCATTATAGGGCTATGTAGGGAGAAGGTAAAGTCTCTTTGGTTGGGAAGCTGGTTTATAAACACATGAGTGTCTCACTTGACATATTACTGTATTTCTTATATACTATTTGATAGCTGCACTAAGTGCCTACTGAGTAACCAGCAGCTACTGGCATGGCGGACCACGATCTATTCCTTAACATCTTTAGGGAAAGGCTCAGCTGTAAAGCTGGACCTCAGCAGGTCTTTTAAGATGAAAGCCAGGCTCTGTCAATGCCACTGCTCTGACACGTGCCCTCAGTAATCACTGATGTGATACTGTGACAGCATGTGACAAGCAGCTGAGCAGGAGTGGTGCAGTAACACCTCTCATGTGTGTCCAGGTGGAAGAGGTGCGAGAGGTGATGGAGAACGAAATGCGCACCCAGCTCCGGCGCCAGGCTGCCGCCCACACTGACCACCTCAGAGACGTCCTGAAGATCCAGGAGCAGGATCTAAAGGTGGAATTCGAGCAGGTAGGAGAGAGAAGGCCCCAGGGGAATTAAAGGGATATTTAAAGCAATGCACACATTTCATGCAACAGGAGTCCTGAACCACATTCCAGGAGATTGAAATGAGTGCTGGGGAGGGAAGCCAGCTTACCTTGAGGTGATAGAGAGTGCCTGAATGTGTAGGTTTTACTCAGACTGCTCTGAAAAGCTTTCGTTATAGTTGACAAATTTTTGACACAAGTGCAGCAACTGTTGAAATTCACACCAATAAGGTTTCTTACTGGTATATCGTATTTACTGTATGCACTGGCCGTAGCAAGGAGAACAGATTTATAGAAGTGTGTCTTAAAAATAAGGTAAATATAATTAACCAGCCGTTCCTGATCTGATACACATATTGCACTGTTGCAGAACCTGTCGGAGAAGCTCAGTGAACAGGAGATGCAGTTCAGACGCCTTACTCAGGAGCAGCTTGACAACTTCACCCTGGATATAAACACTGCCTATGCCAGGCTCAAGGGAATTGAGCAAGCAGTTGAGAGTGAGCACTGAATTCCTCTTTCATTAAGGACTAAAATTGTGATTCCCTAAAGGCCCTCTACCCAAACCTGGGTGTCTAAACCCAGGCTTAGGCATGTTGCTCACAGGCCTGGGTTTGCCACACTGCTGAGCACCCAGCAACTCTCAGACAAGCGAGTCCAAGGTGGTTCTTCCAAAAGTTGTCTTGTTCTGGCTCTGGCTTGTGGGACAGACTTGCCTTAGACCATGTGTGGAGGAGGCAGCTGCTTTGGAAAGCAGAGGGTGGAGAGGGATGGCTGTTGCTGCTTGTGCTCAAAGCCACATGAGCCCCATCTGAGAGTCCCTTTTTGGCTTCCCTTGCAGGTCACGCAGTGGCGGAAGAAGAGGCCAGGAAGGCCCATCAGCTGTGGCTTTCTGTGGAAGCGCTCAAATACTGCATGAGATCAGGCACAGGGGACAGTCCCATGGAGCCCCTGGGGAGCGCGGTGAAGGCCATCAAAGCCAGCTGCTCTGACAACGCCTTCACGGAAGCCTTAACAGCAGCTCTCCCGCAAGAGTCCCTGACGCGGGGGGTGTACAGCGAGGAGGCCCTCAGAGCACGGTTCTACACAGTCCAAAAACTGGCAAAACGAGTGGCCATGATCGACGAGACGAGGAACAGCCTGTACCAATACTTCCTGTCCTACCTGCAGTCGCTGCTGGTGTTCCACCCTCAGCAGCTGAAGCCGCCGGCTGAGCTCAGCCCCGATGACCTCGACACGTTTAAGTTACTGTCTTACGCTTCCTACTGCATTGAACACGGAGATCTGGAGCTGGCGGCCAAATTTGTCAACCAGTTACGAGGAGAGTCAAGGAGGGTGGCACACGACTGGCTCACGGAAGCACGGATGACCCTAGAAACCAGACAGATTGTGGATATCTTGACAGCATATGCCAGTGCTGTGGGGCTGGGAACAACTCAAGTGCAGTGAGCTAGGATTGGAGCTTTGGAGGCAGTTCAGCTGTTCTGTGCCAGAGAGAAATCCCACGATCTCCTGAGGGTTCAAACAGAGCTGTTGGCAGGGGCTGGAAGCGTTAAATCAAAGCACGGGTACCGTCTTGTTTCCTTGCACTGTATTTAATTTCACCACCTGTTGTATTTTTATTGGTTTTGAGTTGTCATGACAACCAACTTCAGGAAGCTTCCCTACAATTTGTGTAAGAATTAATGTTTCCCCATCTTACCAAGTGGGCTTGTGATCCAACCAAAATAATGTTTGTAACCTGCCATTAATCATTTGCCACTTTGTCAGCTGAATAAAACAAGACTTCAACCACTTGCTCCTGCTGTTTAAGTCTCCTGTTTAAACATCAACTACAGCTGGGCAGTACACACTCAGTCTTTCTCCATGACCTGAAGAGTTAAAACTCTGTTTTACTTCTTTCAATGAGCAAGAAAGCAAGAATTCACTGATGTGATTCATTTGTACAGCATTAAAAAAATAAACACATCTTTGAGTACAGGATATGTACACAAACTGGTGTCAGAGCACATCCAGTCATAATTTCTGCCCTGGTAGGTTTTTTGGCAGAGCTGCTCTACTGCAGTTGTAGAACACCAGGTATTTCTATCAGAAAGGCACACTTTGGTTCAACCACAGTTTTTGCTCAAGGATTATCAGAATACAGCCAGCTTTAATGTCAGCCATTTATTAGAGACAGTCTCCAGCTGTACAAAGTATAATTTAACATCTACACTCCAACACCAGTCGCAAAACACCAAAAGGATGAGGAATACTCACCACAGGTGCAGAGTATTGCATTACTTCAGTGTTCATATACAGAGTAAACTCGGTATTTAAGTTAGATGGGAAGGAATGAGATCTGGTGCAGGGTTGAGTCACAGGAGGCCCACAACAACTCTTGCTCAAGCTGTGGAAGTCTTGTGCCTGCCCAAGCAGCCTCCAGGGTGCACAGCACCCCTCTCCCTGTAGCTCTCCACCCCTCAGCGATGCCGTTCATCAGGAGCCAGCTCTTGCAGGGGTGCTGGGGAGGAGACCTGGGGTAGCCCACGCCGTGTTCCAATTACCAAGAAGATTTAACAGCTTGCAGTGGCGCACAAGGACGGTGTCTTGCCAAGCAGGTCCCACATCAGAACACTCCAAGTGCTCATCAGTGC
Organism: Oriolus oriolus; assembly: GCA_013400235.1. Taxonomy (NCBI): domain Eukaryota; kingdom Metazoa; phylum Chordata; class Aves; order Passeriformes; family Corvidae; genus Oriolus; species Oriolus oriolus. The sequence continues at coordinate 1,534,689 of VXBT01008205.1, read as the reverse complement.
TGCAGCACCTCCCAGAAGCCATTCCTTCAGTAACTCCACTCCTCCCAAAGCCCCCTGGCGTCACAGCAATGGTTGCTCCTTCCAAGAGGAAGGCAAGAGGGACAGCTACTCACGGTCACTGTCACTACTGTCACTGTCGCTATCGCTGCTGTCACCATCGCACTTGATACTCTCCAGTGCCTTCCTGCGATGTAAAACAGGTCAGTCATCAGTCACTGTTGTGACTTTTGCTTGGAAAGAGAGATCCCAAAACAAGGCAAACACAGAACTGTCTAATGCCTACTGTCCTCAAAGGACAAGCGCGCCCAGCATTTGGTGGAAGCTCATCCTCTTGGAAAAGCCAATTCCTTCAGTTCCCCTCAAAGTGGTGAGCCAGCTGTCAGGGGTGCTGGGCTTGTATTTATTCCCTTGGACCACGTCTGGCTCCAATGGTCCCTCAAGGCTAAGCCCTGAGCACTGTCTGAGGATCACCTGAGCTTGGCTGCAGCAGCTCCGCAGTGCAGCGAGAGGTGACCATGAGCCTCAGAATCTGGGAGCCACATGCAGGGCCATCCTGTACCACCCCCTGCTTTTACTGGGCTGCAGCAGTGTCTTCAGGCAGCCACACCCAGCTAGGAAAAGATTCTGGGAAAGAAAGGTAATGGACAGCAGGACTGAGCAGTGGGTAAGGCTAACCCCACCATGGAAAATTCCCTTCCCTTCTAGGTGGGATGGATACAGCATGGAACCAAATGCTGAGGGGCCATTTCAGTCCTGGAGTCAACACACCAGCACATCATTCTGAAGCCAGTTCTCTGCTCCCTTGTCAAAGAAGCCTTTCCAAAGAAGCTGCCTGTCCAAGACCCTGTCTACTGTAACCCTTCAGCAATAACATGAAATATTTCAACTTACTTCTGTGTTTCAGAGAGTTCAAATTCCTCCTCTATCCTGGTTTTCAGCCTTTGAGATGAAAGAAGCCCGAGGGATGCTGCCAGCTTTACCATCTTAATTGCCTCATTTGGGGAATTGGTTTGCTTAGCACAGTTCAAGAACTCATCCATCACCCTGTCACTGCAAAGGCAAAAGGTGACTGTTCTCAGGGTAACAGGAAAGGTGCCCATTAATTTGCAGCCTGTGCTTTAGAGAGGGAGAGGAGGTGACATTTTCAGATCACTCAACCAGTCCATTTCTGCTCCTGCAAGGAACATCACCTCTGGCACAGAGTGAAGGCTATGTGCTAAGTTTGGGAACTCCTGTCCCAGCGGAAAAGGGCAGGCACAGAGTGCCACTAGGTGTGTGGCCTTTGGTACCACACACTCTCATGGTGTTCACCTGGGCAAGCTCCAACTTTATTTAAAAAAAACCCACACCCAAACAAACCCCATTACTATTCCTTACAAGTTGTGTTCTACTTGAAACAATTCCCTGCAGAATCCCGAGACAAGCAGGCTGGTGTAGCCTATCAGGGTACCACCTAAGATTTAGGATTTGATTTGATAAATTTGTCTTCAGAAATCCAGGCACCTCTAAGACACTTGTGCTTGGTTCAGAGCATACTGGAATTTTTCTGAGCACATGGGAAACCAGATGTTCAGGAGTCCTGCTCAGACTGATTTGCACTGCTGAGTTCATCAGTGGCACTGCTCTCCCTGGCCCAGAGCTTCAGTGACCAACCACTTCACTCCCTGCCACTTTGCATTTTCAACATGTTTGGAGACAGAAAGCTCTTGGAATATATCCACTGAATAAACTAACAGACATGCTCACAGGGACAGACACACATTCATGTCAGGGAAGTAAATGGACCACTACTGTCAGTTATAACTGAAGGCTGGACTCCCTGACCCTTTAAAGTCCCTTCCATCCCAAACTACTCCTTCATTCTATAACAGAAACTCAGAATCTCAGCCAAAGAGGAGACTCAGTAACTGAAGAACCTAAAAATACTTACGTGGGAATCCTATTGATTTGCTGGAAACGCTCCATCATGTTCCTATTCAAAAAGAAACAAAATAATAATTAAAAAACCCCACATAACAGGAACAAACAGATATTCAGTGTCTTGGATGAACCTCCACTGAAACACAGGTAAGCTCAAATTCATGAAACAACCTTCCCCATGGATCCCATGCCGTATCCTTGCAAATGCAACCTGTACCAGCTAACGTCATTGATTAGTTCAACACAAAGTATCTTAAACTGTGCAGAAAACAAAGTGTAACAGGTGGCAAGTTTCCTTTAAAATACTACATATTTTTACTATTTTAAAGTGCTCCTTTGTTGCTACTTCTTTGTTTCAAATGAATCAGTGCACAGGGAACATCTCTATTTTACAGAAAATAGCTCAGAACCTTAAACTGGAGGCTAGATATTTTAACCTATATTTCAAGTTCAGAGCATGTAGGACAGTAAATTCTAGCTATTAGAGTTCTAAAAATAGTCTATTTAGAGTTTTAATAAGGGTTGATACTAATTAAAAATGTAATTATACTAATTAATCTCTTTATCAGTTTGAATTCCAAAGAGTTCTAAAAATCAGAAAATGGGAAGTTGTGGGCAATCAGGGAAGTGATAACAAAACCCCACCTTGCCATAAGCTGTACAAAGCTCTACACCAGATAAAAGTGGTTTAGAAACAAGTGTAAGACAGACAACTGTAACTTGGTGCCAAGAATGAACAATAACAAAGAAAAAAACCAATCATGTTCCCAGCAGGCTTTATCCCCTCCCTTTGCCTGCACTGGCATTCCAAGGCATTGGTCATTAGCTTTTGTTTTTTGTGACTAAGCCTCGAGGTGCAGTGTCAGCACGCCCAGAGCTCAGAGAGCCCACACGTACCAGGCATCTTGGGTCCTCCCAGCCCTGGAGAACAGCACCACGACGTGGCCCAGAGCACTCCCTGTCCACTCCAGCGGGACCTGCCCCAGCCCAGCGGGCTCATGGACAGCTTTGATTTCTTCAGCACACTTGGCAAACGCCAGTTGAACCTGTGAAAACATTGTGTTATTAAGACCAAAACCTCTGAAATTAACAGAAGCTTTTCAGGGCAATTTCTCCTCCAGCTCCTACAGGTTTGCTCTGTATGTGATTTAAATTTGTGAATTAACAGTTGCTACCCCTGGGAAACAAATCTGTCACTTCTGTCAGGACAACTGTCCCCACTAGGCAAGCCCCAAGGTGGCTCTGCAGGGACACCTGTATCCGCCTTCAACACCCTTCAGCTTGAGAAGGCAGTCACTGCAATGAAATCCTTGGCAAAAATCCCTGAATTCCGCCATGTGTTTCCCCAGAGATGTGGCTGGCTGGGCTGTGTTAGTTTTCCAAATCCTGGTAAGATGGGATCCCGCTCTGTGTTAATCTGAGGTTTCTCTATAGGTTGAAGACAATCCAAAGGGTTCAGCAGGCCTGGATAAGCTCACATGGATCTGGAAATCTGCAGTGGCAGATGGACTGGAACTGCATCTCTAGGACTGACCAGGGATACAGCATTTATCTACAGTCTGGGGAGACACCACTACTCTCTACTGAGCTTCTGTGCTGGTTTTGGCTGGGATAGAGTTAAATTTCTTCAAAGTTTCTTCTTTCTTACTATGGAGCTGTGTTTTATATTTAAGATGGAAAGTGTGTTGGTAACACCAGGGTATTTTGTTACTGCTGGGCAGTGCTTAAAGAGCATCAAGGCTCCCCACCAGTGAATGGGCTAGGGGTGCACAAGGAGTGTGGTACAACAAAGAGCTGGGAGGGGACCCCTCTGGCACACCTGAGCCTAAATGACCCAAAGGATATTCAGACCACAGGATGTCACACTCAGCAGATAAAACTGGGGAAAGGAGGAAGCGGGGATACATTTGGAGTGATGGTGTTTGACTTCCCAAGGAACTATTTCACATGAGCTTTCCGGGAGCCTGGCTTCCCTAAGGATGGCTGAACTGTGATGGGAAATGGTGACTGAGCTCAAGTTTTTGCCCTTTTGCTGTCCCAGTTCCCTCCACCACCCCACAGGGGAGGAGCAAGTGAGTGGCTGTATGGGTGCTCAGCTGTTCACAGGGGTTATCAGCTTCCTTACCTCACTGGGGTGCTGGTCCCTGCTCATCAAAGACAAGAACTCTTCCAGCAGGTCTTGTCTCCTGCTAAACCCCAGCTGTTTCACATCTGTTTAGAGAGAGGCAGTAGTTGGCAGGTGTGACCTGTATCCCTGTTCCCAAATCCTGGCAATAAGCTCAGCACAATTTAATAAGGCAGAGCCATTCTCTGTGACTGAGGTCACATTTAGTTCCCTTTCTTTCTCCTCATTATCAGCTTCTGTGCACCAAATACATGAACCAATCTGATTTCTTCTTCCCTTCCCTGCTGGTCACAAGCTTTCTGGGTACCAGCCCAACTACTCCTCTTAATAATGGCCTCCAAAGTCCCCAGCACTGACCAAGCCGGTGGTGGTGATGACCCTGTCACAGAACAGGGAGAGAACAACCCAGAGCACTGTCTGTAACAGCAGTTACCAGTCCTAAGGGGAAACATGGACCTGAACTGCTGCTGGACAGTGAGGCCCACAACCCCCTGTGGCCAGAGACCTCCACCACTGTCAGCTGAGGATGAAGGAGTGACTCGTATTCTATGTTTTTTGGGGCTAGATTAAATCTTAACCAATGATCTGCAGAGGGTCCAGGTGATTAGATACCATAGGCAAGCACTGCACCTTATCATGGCTACTCCAAACAATGGGAAGTTTCCAAACTAGCTCCAACTTTGCACTGCTCCTGGCATTTGTCAAACAAACTGCTTATGAAGCAATGTGGCCACCACTGACCTTCCCAGACTGAAGGGATCACTTCCAACTGGTTGGCTGCATCCAGTGCTTGAAGGAGATCCAATATATTTTTAGGAGTTGGATAGAAGAGCTGACGAAGGAAGAGAGTCATTTCAGTAACCTGTGAGTGCTCCATTTCTCCATGCTAAAGCTCTGCAGCTCTTACCCTGGTACACACTTACCGAAGATGACATTTCTTTGTACCACTTCAACACCACCTCAATTTGCTCCATCATGCACAACAACGAAAAGAATTTTGACCTAGAAAAAAAATGTTCTAATTCAGCAATGATTACATCAACCAAACTACACAGAAGTACCAGCAAATGATGGTGTGCTGATCAGATTTGTATTGCAGATCAAGGAAATGTCACTGACTGCAACACTCTATGCAATCAGAAAAGCAGCAGTGTTTCTTATGACAGCTTAATGCTGACACTAGATTATTGGCAGAGCTAATTAGACCATTGTGTTTTAAAATATATTTAAAAAAAAAATTTCAATCTTCCTGCCTGATGCCAATTTTAAATCTGTCTCAAATGCAACCTTTGGATATAAGAACTGAACTAAATCAACCTTGTTACTTGTGCAAGTTCACAAGACAAGCCTGAGTCCTTGATCCAGTGCACTAACTAGGAAAACATCCCCACACTAAGAAATTATGCTGTTTTGGTGTTACCTCCAAAGCTGCCATCCTGGGTACACAACAGAACAGTAGAACCCACAACTGTTGTTCTAGTTGTTGGATGGGTGTTGAGATAAACTGATGCTCCAAGACACTGGATTTCAGTTCAAAGGCCACAAACTGAAAATAAATCCTAAGCAATCACTGCTGTTATGAAGGATCTAATTCCCAAACTGGACATACAATAACCAGCTGGTGCTCAGTGTCCGAATCCTAGTTTGTATTGAAGCTGACAATGGCACACAAGATGCTGAATATAATCTCCACTCACCAGTAGCCGTTTAACCGATCCATATCCAAGAACTTCCAGTTGTCTCCCTTCTCCAGTGCCTTATTTAACTGATAGGCAAGCTTGATATCCTTAAAATCACAGCACTGCAATAAACCACTCAGATTTGAATGCTAGCAAATGTAACAGTCAATACATCCCTCAAGACTCACTTTCACAAAGGTACATGTCACAGGCATGCAAATTACCAGCTGGGGAGGAGTCAAGCAAAGAACTGCAGAAATATGGCAGAAAGTTACAGGAGGTGATGAGCACAGATGAAAATGGGAGATATTGAAAACTAAACCTTGCATGACAGGATGTAAACTCACAGGCAATTCTCCAACAGCTGGAGAAGCTCAAAGGAATTCTGGTGGCAGGGACGAGGCACTTACCACTTGCATGGCGGTGGCAAAAAAGCTGGCTGAAAGGGAGCAAACAAGAGTCTGTTAACTTCAAGCTTCCAAGGAGACATAAACCACCTCATTAACCCACCCTCCCAGAGGACAGATGAGGTATGTTTGATAAGAAACTCAATCTGTAGCTCAGTTTGACAATATAGCAGGGGTCTTCACTTTCTTGGTAGTGTTTTTGGTGTGGCAAGAGTTAGGTGACTTTTTTTATACACTTCTGGCAGTAACTTAGAGCACAGAAAGAAACAGTTTACCACACTTAGCAGGACAGAAGCAAAGGAAGGAGGTGTACAGCATTGTGACTATTTCCAGGAATCCTTCCAAAGACAAAAAAGAAAGCTTCCAACACTTTGTTAACACCACATTGTCTACAGACCTTTCTTTGCCAAACCCATCTTCAGATGGAAGCTGCATTTGCTTCCAAACGTACAGAAAGGCTTATGAACTTCCCAGGGCAAAGCTGTGTACACACAGCTGGCAGGAAGGGCCAGTAACACGTGGGATGTTCAGGACATACCCCCTCCTACACATCCACACTCCAGTTTTCCACAAAGTCTTATTTCAAAAAATTTTCTGAACAGGACTAGGAAAAACTAAAACAGGAAAACTCACACCACACTACAACAAAAACCTGCCATTCACCTGATGTGTATCATGAAGCTGTTGTCAGATGTTCCTCCTTAAACTGATCTTGTAAATAGCCTTGGGGTACTAATTACATGGACTTAAAATGCTCATTCACACAAGCTACACACCTATTTCCACACAGAAGCCAGTGCACCAATGCACAGCACAATTCCCAGCACTGGAATTTGCCCTTCTTTGTCTCCAGACATATCAGAAGGGACTGAGAGAAGCAAGCTGCATGCATTTATCCTAGCTGAGTAAAACTACCTGAAATTCACAGGTACTTTTTCATACAAGCTTACCATCATCAGGGTCCTGGGCAGTGAAACTCCTCTTTTCAACCTCATTTAACACCTCAGAGATGATGTCTGATGACTGACCATCAACTGTGGGACAAAGAGACAAACAACATCACATCTCAGTTGTACCAAGCACATTCTTAGTGAAGAGCGTCAGTCCGCAAATACAATATGAAACTGGGAACAAGCAACATAATATTAAACAAATGTAATTCCTCTAGTGCTCCACACCAGTTGCAATTTAATTTGCTCTAAAATTTGCCCTACTACTGCCAGATTTCCACAGCACAGCAGGGCAGATTCAGAAACACAGAAGTGCTTCCTAGCAAGGAATCAAACAGGCCTGGAAGTTTATCTGTTAGAAGGCTACATTGTAAAAAGAAAAGTATTTCATAAACAAACCAACAAAAATTTAAAAGGGGAAAAAACAAAAACAAAACCAAAAAAACCCCTGGAACCAAAGCCAGAGAGACTCCAGAGCAATTCCCTCACATTTCTTAAAACACAAGGACTGCAGTTTTGACTACTCTGCCTATTCTCTTCCTATAGCCAAGTCTGTAGGCATGGGATCTTGAACAGTTGGGCTTCTGCCTTTTAACACAGCTATTTTTCATGTCAGCTCTAATGCACAGAACTGTTGCAGGAGAAAAAAATCCCTGTGCAATTTCGCCCCTGTAAGTGGCAGAGTCTATGAAATCACACACACTGTGGTCACATTCAGCCTCCACAGCGACTGAGTAGCATTTGCTCCCTGTATGAGGTTATCATCCTTTTTTTCCACCCAAGCAGAATCAGGCAGCACACTAAGATCACACCCATTAAAGGTTGTCTTTCAATCCCTATGTCAGCTGCCTTCACCCATCACATTAAAGCAGCTGCTACACAAGGCACATTCACGGCCAAGCCGAGCGCGCACGTACCGCCTTTGTAGTACGTGGAGAGGAGATGATCATAGGATGCAAGGCTGGGCTCTGGAAAGCAAAAACATTGCAGTTACTTCAACGTTCCTGGCTGAGCTTTGTGCCACAGCTCTAATTCACAGTCTCCTCCCCCAGTCAGGCAGCATGCATGAATTTACTTGAGTATCTCTCCCTGCCCACCCTAATGCTGGACCAGATCTCATGTACACACACCTGGGAGAGGTGATATCCAACACTGGACCACCAGTTGGAACATCCTATTTCTATGGGGGGAGGAGCCAAGCTTCCCTGCTCTAAATTAAAATCAAAAATACTTTATAGCTAGTTTCCCTTCTCCTCATGAATGTAATCTTTAGCCTATCAGCAAGGATGTTACTGGGGCAAAGCACACCCCACAGGACATCAAATCAATTCTGCAGATACTCTCTGTTTCTGCAATACTTATTTGAAAGAAAAAAATCATAATCTAGATCAAAAGCTTTTTTCTGTAGAGATGTAGATATATAGACCTGAACTGGCTTGGGTGGCTTGTGAAGTACATCTTCCCTGGAATCAGGGAATCACCATCTTGTGCGGTGCTGAACTCCTGAGTTAACTGTTCTGTTCTGGAGGTAGCACTGGAATATCATAATCACTGCATATAATAAATACTCTGGTTCTCTTACCTATATCAAGTGCTTCCATTTCCTTTAGTACCAATAAAGACATACTTCTGCCCACACCACCACATCTTCTCAGAGTCTTCAGTACAGAATTAAAAGTTAGCAGAGTAGGTTGCACTTTCTGTTGAGCCATGTGAGTCAGGAAGTCCTTAAAACAAAATCCCCAAATCCTTAGTGCTTCACATTGTGGATCACAGTTCAGCTTTCAGGTGGGTTATACGTACATTTCCTCAGCCTAATCCTTCTCACCCCCTTCAAGTGAACAACTCCGCTTTAATTGATCATTTATTAAGGGAGTACTGTCTAATTTTTAATGACCAAAACCCAAGGCTACATTACACCAGAATAACTCCTGAAGAACTGTCTCTAGAACATAAAAGAAATTTTTATAGTTACATAATATTTTTCCTTACTGATGTGACATTAAAACTCAAATTCCATGTCTGTCACAACACCATGAATTGAAATTCAAAGAGTTTTTATCTAAAATTGTTCATTTATTTTATCTCCCAGCAGTAATTTCCCCAATTACTTTCTGTCCAGGCAGTTCCTGTACCAAGCACATTCTTACAAGGCACACCACTCTGCAAAGGCAAGGCTGGATTTTTCACATTTGCCACTCCTCCATAGTTAGCTTTTCTGTTTAAACTACTGTAGTTCCTTTACAGCAGATTATTATCTGGGGACAAAGTTCTTGATTTCAGTCTTCAACAATCACAAAATTTTACTAATAAGGCAGACCCAGAACCCAGACTCTTACCCCTTTCCCCACCGCATTTGCTCTACCCTCCTTACCTTGGCTAATTCCCATCTTTCTATGAACCTCTCCTTTAGATATGGGACTGCTCTGATCAGCGCATTGAAGGTGTGCACATCAGCTGGAAAATGTATGACAGTCCATTTTAAATGACAGTTTATAGTCTACAGGAAGCAGTTTGTTCTAGCATGGCTCAGTTTTTGGCAAAGTCTCATGCAAACCTGTTTCCAGTGAGCCAGCCACACGCCAACTGCGCTGGAATTAGCAGTTTGCATTCAGCTCCCATGATCCAGCTGAGGTCCGTACCCCTGCGCCAATCATCACTGCCATGACCAAACACTCCCGTGCCCAACAGGGTTTCTGTACCCAGGAGACCACAAAGCACAACCAAGAGACACTCACCCTTGTGCCTTTCATTCAGCAGGTCTATGTACATGTCATATGCTTTAGAATAAGCCCCATGCTGCAAAACCAAAAATAAACAATCTCTGACTGTGTGAGATTTCACTGGCTGAAAAAAATACCCCAGCACTGAAGAATAACTTTACCTTCACCATCCCACGGATCATTGTGCAATAGGAGTGTGCATTCCTCTCTGGCATTATCTTAAATATCCTTTCAGCATGGTTGTTCTCCCTAGGACCAATGAACAAGATAGATGTTAAAGAATCAAATAAAAGATACCTTTAGGAAAAGGATTCAACATGCAGAACAAAATAATGGGCTGTACCCCAAAAGACTGACATTCATGTATCACACTTGCAATACTTGGAGCTATTCTACAATCACCTACCAGATTTCCATGAACACTTCAAAAGTTCAGCAAACACAGGATTATTTAAGAAATAACACTTGTGAGTTTGGGCTGCTAAAAGACTGAGATCTGTTCTACAATAAACATACAAGTGCACAAGCCCTGGAATATGGGAATATAGGCAACATTTTCTATACCTCCATCTGGGGCCAGATGACTGTGAACCTCTTTGGAAATGTCTCTTTGGAGCCTTCTGTTCTGAAGCTTCCACCTGGAGAGATTTTTGCAAAATTAAGTTTATCTAAGTTCAAAATTATGATTTAACATCAAATGACGTGATTTGATAAGAAAACCGAAGTTCAGCACCATGGACCAAAGGTGTTTTTTAATGGATTATATTAGAATATTTTCTATCATAACATTCAGGAAGCAATAACTAGATTCAGAATAATATTTATGTTATTAAACGTATTAACAGCTTTACACACACTCCTGTTGCTACTAGGTCACTCTTGGGATTTTTATAACAGATGCATGTCCTGGGAAAGTTGACTGCATCTCATCCACCTCACAAAATCTCCCACGCAGACAGTACAAAATCTTGACATCACCTTGATATACTCCCACTATGTATTAAATAAATAAATAGAGATCAGCAAGTTTTCCATACCTCTGGGTCTTCCAAACCCTCTTTTTCTTCTTCCTCTTTTTCAGGAGTAGGTTCAACATCTCCATAGAAGCATAACAAATCTAAAAGGCTGTTTGTGGTCTCCAGAGATACAGGAGTACCTTTACAAAAGAAGAATTTACAGCAGTCAGAGAAAGTGAAGAGCTCACCACTCTGTAGCCGTATCAGAAAACCTTTGAACACCACTTTGCTCTCTTTCAACACATTCTCTAGCAAGTCCCTAACCCTGGGTGTGACACCAGTACTGCCACAAACCCACGCATCACAGGAGACAATTTTAACACTGAACTAGAGTATGTTTTTCTACTGAAGCCACTGAAAGGGTAGAATTTTCCTGATAAAGCAGGAGAGGGAAGTGACAGCTGGCAGCCAGAACTGTGAAGTAGTTTGGCACAAGCCAAACACAGCATCTGAAATTTCTAGTGCTTTTTGTAACTCTTCCTAGGATACACCCTGCTGTGAAGAACACTTTGCATGTTCCACTTTCTATGAAACAGATTTAAAACCAACAAAAGGTTTTAATCTGCTTCCTGTTCAAGCAATCATTTGTTCTCCTTATCACCAAAGTGACATGGCAGACAAGCACTGGCTAAGATTCTCTAGTAATTCTGAAGAACCACTTCACCGGACCAGAGTCAGTTGTGAAAGGAGCAACAGGGTCACAAAATTGTCACCAGAGCCTGTGCCAGCTACTAAAATATTTTTGGCACAATTTACGTAGAGCTCCACCACAGAACCTGGCAGATGACCACATACCTGCCTGTAGAAGCTGATCAAAAATGTCCACAGATTCTTTTAGCATTCTGAGATGTATGCGCTCCCTTAGAGCTTCCTCACTCACTCCTTCAGTCTGAGGTGTGAGACTCTCGGGCATCAGGCACTAAAAGCAAAGAGTGGATGTCAGTCGTAAGTTCAAACCTTCTCTAAAGACCCTTACTCTTCATCCAATCCACTGCTTGCAGCCTAACACCACCAGTCCTTTTGGTGATGAAGAACCACACGCATCCTCATCCCTCACTTTTGTGCTAGGAAGCAACATCTAAACAACACTGCTTTTCTTACTTTTAGCTCAAGAACCTGATACAATATTGAACTCCCAAGGAAAAATATTCACTACAAAAATATAATGGAAATACAATATTGCTTTCATACTGTCTGCAAAACAGTTACAAAATTATCCTTTTATCTTAGTTTTGGACCAGTCTGACAGCTGATTTCACCAACTAAGAACAAATACAATGCAAACAAAAAGCAAAAAGCTTACTGGTACGTTGGGCTCTGCAAGTGTCTTGTCAAAATACTGAGGAAAGTTCTTTATAATGTATTTTGCAGCATTTCTTCCAGACTCCTTTGACAATGAATACAGACGCTACATAGAAATGAGAGAGAACAAGATGAATAAATACACAAATTACAAGGCTGAGAGTAAGGAGAAACATTTTCTTTAACAATGAACATTCTGATGGGATCAAATTAAACTCATGCTTCATTTTCAACTTAGTAGAATCACAGAGACAATGTTCCAGATTAACATTCTGGTATCTGTGCCAGTATAAGAATGTCTGTTCTTTAAATGCCATTGCATTCTACTTCCTTGTTACTTAGTCAAGGGACACAGTCAGACATCTGAAACACAGCACTACCACCTCAAGCTCAAAACCACCTCATTTTAGAGAGAAAATTCTGAAAATAATCTGCTACTCCATTTTCTTTTGTAATCAAAACCAGGCTTCAATGAGATACGAGTATTCACAGCTTAGACAAAGGTAGAAGGGAAGCTATCAAGGATCTGAAAGGAAATACCTACAGCATTAGCTGCGTTTCTTGGCATAAGGAAAGGGTCATCCTGGAACATGTAATGAGCAGCAGTAGGATCCTGTAGAAAGAAGAGCCCAGGACTGAAAGGTTTACAGTTATGTGCACAACACACTGCCTCACGGAGTTTAAGGCACAATGAATTCTTCCATCATAACCACCACCTATGCATGCTTTACAAAAGTTCCTCTTGTTCAGAAAGTTGTGGCCTGTTTGGAAATAATTTTAAAAACATTTCCATTGTACACACACACTTGCAGGCTAACATGGTGACAAAAAGGGGTCCCCATTATAACATGACAAGCATTAAGTGCCCTGCAAAATAAAGTAGGACCCCAAGTGTAACAGTCTCGGGAAGCTGATGGGACTTGCAGGTTTTGATTCAATTTCCAGAATTCAAGATAGACAGGAATAAAGAAGGGCATGACAGCATTTCCAGGTTTTGTCCAGCAAGAGCAGATACTCATTGCATTTTGTAAAGCCTTCCTGCACTGAGATTGGGAAGGGCATCCTGGACTGGGAAGCTGAACTGGTGAAGAACTTGCTCCCTATGTTAGTGAAAGCCTTACCAAAGTACTGCAGCATTCACTGGTAACTGCAGATCTCTCTTAGCACAAGAATGAGGCTTTAAGGACACACCAAAACATCCCGAGGCAAAGGGAAAACCCTGATGTGAAAGTGCCATCTTTCATTTATGGCCAAAGTAGAAATTAAAGGCCTCCTGAGCACAAGGCTATTGCACAAAATGGACAACCTGACCCACTTCCATGACCCACAGAACCACTCACCCTGTTCACAGTTGAAGCCAAGGTCTGGAGCACCGCGAGCTTATCCCTAAACACAAAGAGTTTGATTAGTACTCACCTGCAGACTTTGGATGCTGTGCATTACATTGTGTGGAGAACAAGCACAGGATTAGCCCGACCCATAAGGATTTTCAGTTCTAGGAAATGGTTTTGCTGCACTAAAAAATAATGCTTTTCAGAAAGGAAGGGACAATGCAAAAATGGTCTCAGTTGTTGAAAATCCCAGGGAAAAAAGGTTTCTAAGAAAACCAGAAGAGCATCTGTGTTTCCTGCTATTACTCCTGCCCTTTTAATACATTATCAAAAACAGACCATAGGGAACAGACACAGAAATAATTCCTTGGAATCCTGCTCCTAGAGCATTAAGTCCCTCTCCAAGACATAACTTTGCAAGAAAAAAGAAACCAAACCAAAACCAGATTATCTCAGGACTCTTGTGCCTGTGTGCCCTTAAGACTTTAGCTGTTTCCATCAAACAAGGGCCAGTGACAGTGTTTAGGTGAAGGTGGCCTTACTTTAGGTTTACATGCGGACACCATTTGGCCATAAACTCAAGTTTTTGCTGTACAGTCATGCAATTTCATCTTAAGAGCTCCCAAAAAATAGCTCTTGTTCAGTGGTGTGATTTCTAAGCAGAATTTATTCAGCCAGCTATCAATGATCAAGTTTTATTTTGCTGGAAGAAACACATTCATGTGCAAACAGCCAAATGAATTTGATTCTATACATCTTTAGCAAATGTGATCTTTTACGAAGAAACAGAACTACGCTTAAAAATGAAGTTGTAACTACTCGCAAAAGAAATGTCAGGAACGTAGTGTACACAGTCTGCACAGAGGGTAAGAATCAAGAATATTCACAGAGCTCCAAATCAGCAGGAAAACCACTAGCAGGACATTGCATCAAGAAATACAGGAACCTCAGATTCCTTTTTCAGATTTGGTGGACAGACTACATTTAGCTGTCTACCACTGATTTTTTTCCAAATGAAGATTCCAAAAGTAAACACTCACCATGTTTTCCTTCGTGGGAGCACAATTTCTTCTTCAGTTACTGTGAGAAATAATATTAAAATGGTCATTAGAAATAAACAATGCCCAAAGAAAATTTTGACCTCATAGCTGTAGCAAGGTGGGGTCAATCTCTTCTCCAAAGTAACAAGTAATAGGACAAGAGCAAATGGCCTCAAGTCACACCAGGTGAAGTTTAGATCAGATATTAGGAAAAATTTCTTCACTGAAAGGCTTGTCAGCTGGAATAGGGAAGTGGCCCCAGAAGGATTTAAGACATGCAGATGTGGCACTTAGGGATGTGGTGTAGAGGTGCCTTGGCAATGCTGAGTTAATAGCTGGACTCCGCTAACTGAGAGGTCTTTTCCAATTCAAGCAATTCATGATTCTACAAAAACTGATGAGTTAAAACTGATCCAGCTGAAAGTACTAAAACAAAGATTTTAAGACCACAGTCTAACACAGGCTCATGGAGCTGCACAACTCAGTTCATGCTCTTGGAGCATGGATCTGATTGATGATGAGGTAAGGAATCAAGTTAACGTAGGAAATTTCTGCACAACAAAGACAGGGAGAAAGAAAATCCAAGAGGAAAGAGTGTGTTTACATCATCTTTATCTCCCCACACACTGTGTTGTTTGGAGATTAAAAAACATATGCAAGAAACCAGTAATGAAGACATCTTACCTTGTGAATTGTCCACAGTATTCCCAAGAGCAGTACTGCTCGCAGAGCTCCTATAAAACAATCAGGGGTTTGAATTTATGGCAGTCACATGAATACAGCAAAAGCAGAGTAGTGAAATTTCGTACTAACTGAAACATTAGAGGGAACTGGAGTGCATTAGAGTAACTGGCAATGTTGCACTGTTACTAACTCCAAGTTATTACCATAAAACTTACATTTTGCTTCTCTTAAGGCCCTAATTTCAAAAAACAAGATGTTACATGTGAAAAATTACGTTACAAAAAAAATCTGTGATTATTTAATATTGGGGTATGACTTTAATATTGGGGTTTTTAAAGTAGTTTTCATGAATTAGTGCATCTTAGAAAGAAAACCATATGCATAAATCAGAAAATACACCTTATGCTTTAGAGACAGGATCATGCTGAAAACAACACTTAAAAAAAATACTTTAGACACGAGTAGTGTTTACTGAAGGAGAAAACCCAGTGTGATGATGTAGGTGAATCAGCCCTGGTGAGTTCTCTCTACAGAGCTGTGGAAGCTCCTCACAAAAGCACAGCTGGAGCAGGCACAGACACGTGAACTCACTCTGCTGAGCATCACAAAGCAGCTGCTTTGCGCTCACTCACAAGACACTGCTTCAAGTCTTTCTCACCACTGTTCACATTTTACTGCTTTAAACACAGACTAAGGCTTACATTAAAATACTTTTATTAGTTTTGCTCATTAAGCAACCTAACAGTAAAGCTGCAACTCTGGCCTTCAGTGCCTCCACAGTGACCTTGACCCCGAGGGAGAGGCTGTTAAGGTGCAGTCACAGCTCTGTGCTTTACCGTGCCACTGCAAAATTCTATCTGCTCCTGGAAGTCCAATAAAGTGATTAAATATGGTTTTGCCATCCCAGATATGAGTTATAAGTACCCAGTGAAGTAGGATCTTTTCATTTGAGGCATTCCCTGAACAAAACCTCCTCATTTCATACGATGATACAATGTTAAGGGGTTGAAAGGGATCTTAAAGATCACCCAGTTCCAACCTCCCTGCCGTGGGCGGGCAGGGAATCTTCCACCAGACCAGGCTGCTCCAAGGCCCATCCAATCTGGCCTTGAACATAGCGAGGGCTGGCGCATCCACAACTTCTCTGGGCAGCCCGCGCCAGTGTCTCACCACCCGCACAATAAAGAATTATTCCTCTGCCTATCACTAAAATTCCTGACGAAAAGTCGCTCTCTGGTTTCCGGGTACAACCCTTTCGAATATTGCAAGAGTGCTATGGGGTGTCCACGCAAAATTCCCTTCTCCAGGCTGAACAGTCCCAGCTTCGTCAGCCTTAACAGGGGAAGTGCTCATCTGCTTTTTCAAGAGACTCAGCTCTAGGAATCGCTTAAACGCTCCAACTCTCTCCCAGGGAGTCTCCGAGCCGTCCAAAACCAGGAAAGATCCCCAGGAAAGGCGTTCAAAAGCAGAGAAGAGCCCCAGAAAAGGAGCTCCAGCCTCTCACGCCGCCTCGACCACGCCAGCCCCAACAGCCACCGCACACGCGCGCTACGAGCGCCCGCAGTGCGCCTGCGCGGCCTTTCCCGCCTCACTCCCCACACCTCGCGCCCGTCGATTCCTCCCCGGTACCGCCGCCGCTGCCGCCACCCGGCCCTTCCCTCCCGGCGGACCCTCACCGGTAGCTCTCCCGCCCGCCCGGGAGGCGGCACCGCCGGCTCAGCCACAGCGCCCGCTGCCAGCAGCCGCCCCCAACCCGCCGTGCCGCCATGCTGCTCCCGCGCGCTGCCCTCTGGGAAGGGGTGCGGCACCGCTCCCCCGGCGGGGGGGAGGCCGGTACCGCCCCTCCGCGGCGGTGGTACCGCCCGGCCCCGCCCCCCCCGCAGCTCGGACCGCGTGGTGCTGCCCGTGGCGCGGCGCTTCCAGCGGGAGATCGGGAGCAGCTGTCGGCCGGGAAAGAGTCGCTCGTTCGCCATGAGGCCTCCCAAAGTGGTGCCGTGGCGGCGGCTGGTTGGGGTGTCCTTCGGGATGTACACGGCCGAGGAGATCAGGTGAGGCTCCATGTGTGCGCATCCCGAGCTGTGCGGGTTCTACTGGGCACTACGAGTCCCAGCGTGCCGCGCGCCACAGCCTGCAACAGCTCGGCGGCGCCCTGCCGCGGGGCACGCTGGGACATGTGGTCCGCCGGGGCCGGGGCCCAGCCGCCGGGATGGCGGCAGCCGAGTTTTATACAAGCTCTCGAACCGCTCGAGGGGACCCACAGACAAAATTACGTGATTTCTTAGTAGATTGGATAAAGATGTAAAAGAAATATTTTATGTGGTATGAATGAGTTTGCTCAGACGATGAAGTCATTGATACACAAATTCCCGTTGCATCCGCAAAATGTTTTCAGAAAGATGTTTTCGTCAGTTAAAAAGATCACACAGATACTAAATACCCATTTTAGTTGTACCACTCAAGTGTATGTCATGTTGTTGTCTGCTGCCGTTGATTTTTACTTTCCTTTCAACTTAAGGAAACTGAGTGTAAAACCCATAACAAACCCTCAGTACCTGGATAACGTGGGGAATCCGGCTGTAAATGGACTGTACGACTTGGCCTTGGGACCTCCGGACTCCAAAGAAGTGTGTGCGACTTGCATGCAGAACTTCAGCAACTGCCCCGGACACTTTGGCCATATAGAACTGCCTCTGACTGTCTACAACCCCCTGTTCTTCGATGTATGTGCACTAAATTACTGCTGGTGAAAGGGGTGGTGGTGAGCTGCCATGTAGTTGCAGTCCTTGAAAATAATAAAGGTGCCAAGATCTGTTTTTTCTTTAAGCAAATGTAGTAGAAAAGGTTTGTTGTGTCATGATAGTTCAATACAAACAGACCTTTTGAAAAATATGGACTTTGTTGTAAGTATTATTTTACACAATATTGACAGACAGGTGAGTGGGGAATATTCATCATAAGGTATGTGACTGACTGTAGGATGTCATGCTTTAATTAAATGGATGGCACAGTAGAAATTATCATTTTCTCTAACAAACGACTGCACATGAACAGCTGCCTACTCATCCAGTTTATAAGAAACCTGAGCTGGGATGAATTTTCTCCTGAGTTGCTGATCTCACCATTTACAGTAGCAGCCTTTTGCACAGGCTACTAATTGAGAGTCAAAACCTCACTTTCGAGTGACTAAAGTTAGGTGAGGTACCCACTTCTAGCCTTGTTCCAGCTTTAAGTCAAATACCTGTATTGACCAAGGATTAAAATCCTGCAGCAGTCATTCCCAGCCTTCAGGCCACAGGGGTTGCATGCAGCTGGAGTGAGAGAGCTGTGTTAAATAATCAAACCCACTGACAATTTCCCAGACCTTGAGTATGTATGAAGGATCTTAAAGGATTGAGACCAGAATGTTTCATTTTGCTGGTGTGGGGGTTTGGGTTCCACAGTGTCCTGTATGGCATGAGCTGTTTGGAGCTGTAGTCACCGTGCTGTGTAAGAGCAGCGTTGGTCCCAGAGCTGCTGTGGATATCACAGGTGTTTCATGTATCTGTTATGTGCAGAGAGTTTATCTACAGATTGTGCTTTGCATATGAGTTTGGTTGGAAGAAATTTTTTTTCAAGCATATTCTTTATGATTAAAATTAAGCATTAGTCTAATTTCCCTATGGTAGTAGCACTTTGTTTTAAGTGCAAACAATTGTATTTGCTTGCTTACTGTGCAAGCTAGTAAATCTGCCAGCATAACCTTTTTTTCCCCCTTTTCTTTCCAGAAATTATACCTTCTAATCCGAGGATCTTGTTTGAATTGTCACATGCTGACATGTCCTCGAGCTGTGGTTCACTTACTGCTAAGTCAGCTGAAGGTGCTGGAGAAAGGGTTGCTTCACGCTGTCCATGACCTTGAAATCATTCTGAACAGGGCAAGTACTGTGTATTGCTGCATCCCTTTTGGAGTTCATAGTCTCATAACTATTAAGCTATGCCAGTTTCTTTTTTTCTGTTCCTTTTAGTTTGTAGAGCAATGTGCAGATGCAACAGGCTCAGAAATTGAAGAAGAGTTAAATCGCCACGTTCAGGAAATGTTACAAAGCTCTCAAATAAGAGATCGGTGTTCAAATGTAAGTACAGGTGGTGCTTCTCCTGAGATCTTGGGCTTTATCCTCTTAAAATAGCAATGTGCAGAACAAAGCCAGTCTTTGGCTCTGTAGGTGCTGGATTTTGCCCAGGAGTTATGAGCTGTGTTCTGTTTAAAGGGCTTTTTGAGGGAAATGTCTGAAATTAAACTTAGAAAGGATTTTATTTCCTGTTTGTATAATTGTTGAGTTTCTGGAAAATAGGGAAATGTCTGTGTAGGGAAATATTTTGATGGTGTAAATACCACATAACAATCAGATGCTGCTGTCAGTACACCATCTACAGATGTTGATACTTACCTGTATGATGCTCTGGCTGTTTTGAGTTGCAGAACACATTTTGAGGACTCCTGCATCCAGCAAACTTGCAGAATTAATTACAGTGAATTTTTTTAGAAAGACTTGTGTAATTGAGTTCTAATTTGCATTTAAGTGTAGTTTAATGTATGTGGTTAGTGAAGTCAAATATGAGTGAAGAAGATATTTAAAAATCTAAGATCATTGAGCAGATTTGTTTATAAGCCAGTTTTAATTCCTTGATCACTTGTTTAAAAACTAAGCTTAAGCGCTTTGTAAATCATATATTCATGAGCAGTCAAAAGAAGTGATTTTTGTTATTCTTATACCTTCTTAAGTCATCATTAGAAAAAAGCTTTAAATTCCATTACTGACTTGAACAATAAAGACTTCATGGAATAAATTGAAAAAGGAGGGTGGAGAGCACTGAGGGATTTATGGCTCCAGCAAATGGGAAGATGATGAAAGAACACTATGGATCAAAGCATGAATCAACCAGTACATGGATGTGTGTGCATTGATACTAATAATGTTCATGTTGATAGTTAATGTTAATTCTATAATATTTAGTGAATTCTTCATGTAAGATGTTTTAGTTTATTTTTATTATTTTCATATTTTTAAGTCTTTTTGTTTTTTTCTTCATCAGGTCAAAAATGTGTGTGAGTGTAGAAATAAACTGATAGCGCAGTTCTGGAAAGCACACATGGGTTCAAAGAAATGCCCAAACTGCAAGTAAGTTTAACTCCATGAGGAAGTAAATAGCTGGTTGCTAGTTAAATATGGTATTTCTATTGACCTTTATCTGCCTGTCCTGTTTGGGTTTTTTTCCTTTAAGATCCAGGAGATCCCTGGTGCGAAAGGAGCACAACAGCAAGCTGACAGTAACTTACCCTTCTACAGTGTACCATAAGTCAGGAGAGGAAGGCATTCTGGATGAAATAGCAGGTAAAATATTGGTCTTCTACTCAATTATGTTTGCACTTTTCCCCTGCGTTTAAGGGGCACAGATTCCTAGCAGTGACTGTCCACAGTGACTGTGGACTCATTTGTAAAAAATACTGATTATAACTAAACCAGTACGCTTAGGAGTCAGAGAGAACCCAGTTCCATTAAATTTCTGTTTGAGAGCCTGCTATGCTTTGCAGCTTCAAGTGTCTCTGTGTCAGGAAAAGAAGTACAACAGCATAATCTATGTCAGCTTTAGGGTGGTTTTGGGGCACTTCATCTTTGGCAGGTAGTTGATATTCTGCTGGATTTTTTAAACAGAGCAACTAGAGATAAGATTAATTAGGAAGAAGATGACCAATTTCAGAAAGGAAATCACATAATCCCAACTCTTATGAATTAATTTCCTCTTAAGGAGTAAAAGACAGAAAAGAAAGTAGGTGGCACTTTCCAGGATTAATTAACCTATTGTTTCAATCAATTTAAACCCCCTTTTTCCTCTTGTATCCTTGATCCTTTACACGAGACAGAATTGAAGCAGATTTTTGTGTGCTATTTAGCCATTAGGAAAAGTTTCCATAGACAGTTTATTTTGTTTGCTACTCTGTGATTTAAATACTAAATTAAATCTCTGGAGTTGTGGCTGAAGAAGCAAAATGGGACGTATTCTATATTCTGAAATGGGATGGATCATACAGGTACATTCTGCGTAGCCTGTGCAAGATTAACTCTCAAGAGGGACTACTTTTAACCTTGGCATTGATGCATTTCTGTTTAAGGGATGGAAAGTTCTTCTAGGTGAATGGAGAATTGAACTTGCAGTATGCAAAAATCTGCATTTCTGGACCTTAGCCAGAAAAAGAATAGAAAACTGTCTGAAGTCGTGGGAGAATTGCTTTTCATCGAGCTGTGTACTCTGGGACTCAAGGGGCTGGCCTGCAAGACAAGTGGAAATTGAGATCTAAAATCTCTGGCTTTGTTTCTAAAATAATTGATCTATTTGCTTTTCAGTAGCAAAACAATGTCTTTTCCTTCCTCTCCAAAGCAGAGGTAGCCCAGACTCTAAATTATAATATGGATGGATTGCTAGCTGGTGCTACTGTCTCCTCTAGTTGAGTATTTCATGGGAACCTTGATATCTCACTGGACTACGTGAACCCCACTGAAAGGTTCCCCTGCTGCAGGCTGACTCTTGATTTGTGTTTTGGTCAGGGGATGAGATCATTTGGAGAAAGGTTCCAGCTCACTATAAGTCAAATAAAGCATAAACTTCAGATGTTAAAGTGGAGTCTTATTTCTGTTTCTTATATTCATATTCACTAGTCACAGAAATGGTTTCTTTCTGTAGTTAATTTCATATTCCCAAAGCAAACATATAAATGATAATTTTGATGTAGATGTCAGCCAGTATATTTTGTTTGTATTTCCATTCCTTCTCTGAGCTGGAAGCACTTACCACTATAAGCAAAAAAAAACCCTTTCACATTAATCTCTTGAGGATTTGGTTTCTGGTTTTTTGTTTGTTTGGGGGGTTTTGATTGTTTTTGTTTTCTTTTGTTTGTTTGTTTGGGTTTTTTAGTAAATATTTTATTTTATTTTTTACTTTTCAGGTATTGATGAAAGCCAGTTAGGGAAGAGGGGATACCTGACACCAATGACTGCCAAGGAATACATCCTGGCTCTGTGGAAGAATGAAGGTAAATGGTTGTGAAGAGCAGCATCACTTTCTTTTCTATACCATTTAGTGAACAAAGTCAGCAAATATTCCAGTATGAACTCCTTGTCAGATCTTTGCCTTTACCTTAAGGGCTTCTGGCTGCAGGATAAGTTTTGTGATAGGAGGACTGGCAGCCAGTGAATGCAGAGACCTGGATTCAATTAACACTTTCATCAGTTTTTTTTCAGTTGTGGTTCCCCACAAATCAGAGCTGTTGTTTGTAAACATTTTGATTTTCCTATGGTGCTGCACCCCACAGTTACACTGGTTAAAGACTGAGAATGGATTTATCTGCCTCCTTTTTGAGTTGCCTGTACTCTTAATCCATCTGCACTTGCCAGGAGAAAACAAAGCAGTTTCGTGAATCAGCCATAGTAGCTGGAAACTTTCTTCCTCTCGTTTTACTTTTTCCTTTCGCTATAATTTATACTTTTGTCCAGAGTTGTTTTTAAAATACCGCATATGTGATGAGAAAGAGAGCGGCAGTTCTTTCTAAACTATGTCTAAATGCTTTTATATTAAACAAGCTCAATAGTGTTTAACTTAGCAGATTTTTTTGACTTGGTTGACCAAGTGCATCTGGGGGTTTGGATTCCCAAACAGTGGCAGAGAGAATGAGTTTATATTTTTATTGTATCTTTTTAGGTTTCTTTCTGCGTTATCTCTTCCCTGGGATGGATCCCCATGAAAGTTCAGGATTCAGTCCAGACATGTTTTTTTTAGATCTACTTGTGGTTCCACCTTCAAGGTAAAATTTATCCCCCCAAAATTTTGTAGAAATCCCAGGGTTTAGTGCATCCTTTGCAGGAGTTTGAGATCTAAACTCCTGTGGTACAGACACTGGTCTGCTGAAGTGTCAGTGGAGTGTTAAAATAATAAAAATCACAGTAGTAATTGATGATAAGTTCTACTGTAACTTCCAAGTAAGTTCGTTAGAAGACTGAAATACTAATTATGGAAAAAAATTTATTTTAGTATTAGTATTTTAAATTATTATAGAATGTTATAAGTGTACAGTCCTGATAAAATTTCATGTTAAGGATCATTCCTCTTTTATGACTGTCCCAGTAGAATATATGGGTTTTTAAATGCCCACTGTTAGTTTGTTTGGATTAGTTTCCATGCACTGCAGATTTAGCTTAGAATGTTTGGGGTTTATCATGTTGCTTTTGAGTGGCTTTAATCTTCTAAAATAATTTTGATTTGCTGTAGGTATCGTCCTGTAAATCGCGTTGGAGATCGCCTGTTCACAAATGGGCAGACTGTGAACTTGCAGGCTGTGATGAAAGATGCCCAGTTGATACGGAAGCTCTTGGTTTTCATGGCAAAAGAACAGTGTCAGCCAATAAAAATTGCAGAAGAAATTCAAACAGTAAGAGTTGCTGGTTATGTTATTCTTTGCTTTTTCGATATGTGGGTTGAGTTCAGGAAGGCTCCTGTTTAAGCTGTGCCAGTAACAATTTTTGCCTGAGCTGTTGGAGCGCCCGCTGGTGGAGATGTTCTCCATTCTCCATAGCTTTCTTTTCCCCCCACTTCTTTTCTACCTGGTGCAAAGGAAAAAAACCATTTTGCTCAGATTCTCTTATTCGTTGTTTTTGGTATTAGATTACTGTATGTGAGACATAACAGGCTCCTGTTTCTGGAGTATGAACTATGTACAGCAGAAACAGTTCACAATAAAACTTAGCCAGCATCTCACCACATGAAAAGAAGGGAAAAAAGCCACTTTAGCTTCTAAGCCTAGTGGAGCCAGTTGTGATTGTGTTTATTTTTTGACAATTAATCTCTAAGTAGAACCCAAAATTTCACAAATAACATTAATTAGTAACAATGCTTGTCTGCTTCTGACAGTTCACATAGTTGTATAGTGTAAATAATAATGTATGTCAGCTCACCTCATTCCATATTTGTTCATCAGTTGTGTCATTGAAGGGTCTTTGACACTGGACTCAGTTTCAGCTGAACTTGATTTACATATTAAATGTAAAATATTTTTGAAACTTTTTTAGTTACTCAGAAAGTAGCCACTAGATGGAGATCGGTTCTTAAAACGTTTGACAGGAGGTTAATGAGTTTTGGATGGGACTGGTGTAGCGGCTTTTAGACTGAAAAAGAAGAGATGTAGGTGGTAAAAACTCTTGGATTTACATTATTTTTATCTAAGAATAGGGTTTTCTAGTTACAGTGATTCCTAACATGGACTGACTACCAGTGCAAAATAATGGTGAATGTTTCATTTGCTATATTTAATACTGTAATTAACACTGTCATTTCAGCCTATCAAATAGAAGATACTTTTTGTTAAGTCCAAGTTTCTGATTTCTGTTTCTGTAGGAGACAGGAGGGGATAGTGAACCTCTGGACCGTTCTGTGCTGACAACGATTCCTGGACAGAGCATTGCAGATAAGCTGTACAACACTTGGATACGTCTCCAGAGCCATGTCAACATTGTATTTGATAGTGACATGGACAAGCTGATAACAGACAAATACCCTGGTATTCGTCAGGTGGGTAGCAGGTGGAGTCTTAGACAGTTAAAAAAGAGAAGCTGATGGAGTAAGAAAAAAGTGAACTATTCGTGGTCAGTACGTGGTCATTTTCATGACACTCATCATTGCAAGAATCCATCTGGTTTTCCATACTTTCAGGTTTTAATTGTTACCTTCTGCTTTCAAAGCTGTTGGAGAAGAAGGAAGGGCTGTTCCGCAAGCACATGATGGGGAAGCGCGTGGATTTTGCGGCTCGATCCGTCATTTGCCCCGATATGTACATTGGGACCAACGAGATTGGCATCCCTATGGTGAGGATAAATAAAGGACTGTGTCTTTCTGGTGCAGCTCAGGGCTGAACTACACTGCAGACACTTTGGTAGCAGTTTAAAATGTGGAGAGTTTCTGACTCGGGTGAGCTCTTTCCTGCCCAGTGTTAATAAGGAAAGAGCACTGAAGAGCAGGAAATGCTTACTGCTACAAGGCAAGAACACCACATCTGAGAAAGAGGATTTAAAAATAAAAAAGAAAAAGCTGTGTGTGCTTTATGAGATTAGGAATTGGTGCAGACTTTAAAAGCAGATCCTGTTTCTTGTGTGGTGTTTGTACAAGGTATTTTTGAGGTATTGCAGCCTTAAGGGAAGGCCATGATAATGTCACCAACTTCATCCATCCTTAAGGATTTTTAACCACAGAGAGATGACACGAAGCCTGAATTTGAGCTTTTCATTATCATCATCATCTTTGAAGAAAATAGTGAGCCTGGTGATAATGTACTTTTTCTCTGTATTTGTTGGCTTGTTTGCAGAATTTAAATCCATGCTTCCTTTCTTTAATTGCTAATTGAGTTCTATGCTGCAGTAGAAAACTGTTAAAAGGACATTGTTTCTGTTTTTATTGTAGAGGATTTTAAAACAGAAATGTATTTATTTGGCATTAGAGTAGACTGAGGAGGAGATGCATTCAAGAGCTTAAAGTAATTTATGTTTGCATTGTATGAGTTAACATTTGATGCTGTTTTATCAGTGACTGTTACTGTTTGAAGCCAAAATTGAACAACATGTTGTTTCTCTCCTGTTTTCCCTCCTGTCTAGGTATTTGCTACCAAACTGACTTACCCTCAGCCAGTCACTCCCTGGAATGTCAAAGAGCTGAGGCAGGCTGTCATCAATGGCCCCAAGGTCCACCCTGGGGCCTCCATGGTCATTAACGAGGACGGGTCTCGCACGGTTCTGAGTGCCACTAGCCTGACCCAGCGTGAGGCCATCGCCAAGCAGCTCCTCACCCCCTCCTCAGGGGCACCCCAGACAGGGCTGAAGATTGTGAGTATTGGCAGAGCCCTCCTCCATCTCTGGTTGGGGGCGTAGGAAGTAAAACGTGATAGGTTTTCAAACTCTAAATCCCATTTTTCCATACTGGATTTTACTTTCTTCTGGTATGCAGTGTGTGTCATTCATCTTGGCAAGATCCAGAGTATTCTTAGTGCTGGCTTAGCAGCTGGGCTCCATGATCTTAGAGGTCTTTTCCAACCTAATTGATTCTATGTCAGTTGTTTTCTCTCTAATCGCCTCTAGCTTAATCAACCTTTGAAACTTTTTAACTGTATCTCCATCCCTTGTGAGAATTGAAAATGTACTATTTAGCGGCTAGGGCAAACGTTTTGGTGTTTAATAATGTTTTCACATTATGTATTACCCTGTCTCTCACAAAGGCTTGGCAGAGATTTGAAATTTAGGTTTGAGTATTTCTGTGATGTCAGTTCTTTCAGAACCTGTCACAGAGTTAAACATAACAGTATTTAGATTGTACAAACAATTTACCATACTCCTGTTGGTAATCACTTAAGTGGATATTTGGATGTTACTAACAGAAAAATTAAAATGAGACTGTTTTGAGAGACTGTTCTGGATAAGGATATGTTGTGTTGTACTCAAAGCTGAAATTAAGAGATTCCTGGCATCTGCATCAGCTTAAGGTCATGTTACTACCTTAGTCTAGGGTGTCCAGGGCTGGGTGTATTGTGGGAGGTATTAGTTCAGCCCCGTGGGCTTTGGACAAAGAGCTTATTGATTTGATCACTGTGGGTTGGGGGAGTTAATGGGAAATGTGTTGTTTGGTGGAGAGCAGAGGGGGTTCAGGGGCAAGCAGTCTTGATTCTCTCTGAGTTTTGCACAGAACATGAATACCAGAAAGAAGATGTTTTGGATGTGTGTGTATTTAAAGATAAATCAGTCCTTTCTGAGGCGTGGCAATGCCTTGTAGGCAGCGACCAAATCTCTCTTGCAGGTGTGTCGGCACATTAAGAACGGGGATGTGCTGTTACTGAACCGCCAGCCCACGCTTCACAGACCTTCCATCCAAGCTCACCGGGCCCGAATCCTGCCTGGGGAGAAAGTGCTGAGGCTTCACTATGCCAACTGCAAGGCTTACAATGCTGACTTTGATGGGGATGAAATGAACGCCCATTTCCCACAGAGCGAGCTGGGCAGAGCGGAAGCCTACACCTTAGCCTTCACTGATGAGCAGTACCTGGTGCCAAAGGCAAGTAAAACTGCCAGATAAATTTATTCCTACATGAAATCGCTCTGGTTTGTTTATGTTGTCTAATGAGAAATGAGGTAATTTTTAAAAAATCTGTTTACTTATTTTTGGGGTTTATGTCTGTGTTCTTTCCCCATTTGTGGTTCTGTTCCTCTAAGGAAGGCCCAGCATATCCAATCAGTCTTGTTCCTTTGAAGGTCAGTGTCCAGAAGAGATTCAGTAGAGAGTTGTGCTGTAATGATGAGTTCTTTGCAAATTAATTAAGTGCTTTTATCCAGGGGGAATAATTTTGGGACCTGGAGACACACGACTTACTAACTGCCCCTACCACCACCTTTTTCCTGTTACCTCTTTAGGATGGGAAGCCCCTTCCTGGCTTGATCCAGGATCACATGATTTCTGGAGTCAGCATGACGATCCGGGGCTGCTTTTTCACCAGAGAGCAATACATGGAGCTTGTGTACCGAGGACTGACCGACAAAAAAGGAAGAATTAAAATCTTTCCTCCTGCCATTATGAAGCCACAGCGATTATGGACAGGAAAGCAGGTAGTTTATCATTTACAGGGTTAAGAATGCTGGTGGTTTCAAAGTAAGCAGAATGCTAATGCTAGAACCAGTGCTGCTAAGGGTGTTTGAAAGGCCAGATCCCGTCAACACCCTGTAGATCTTGGTGTGTGTTTTTGAGCTGTAAAACCCAACAGACAGCTTTTTTTAAATTAGTTTCAATATATCTAATTATTGGAAAAATCTTTGCTGTTTTATATTTCTGAATAATTATGTGTCTCAGCTCATTGATCTTTCAAAGGCTAGAGTAGCAGGAGGATATTGCTGTCTTGTCAGGTTTCCAAGCTTTCAAAACTTCCCTGTCAGTGGAAAAAATACATGCAGGATGCTGCTTTTTTCATCCAAGCCAGATTTTGTATGTTGAGAAGGGAATATACAAAATAAATAATTCCTGCCACTCATCCTGCTTCTTTACAGGTTGTTTCTACGTTGTTAATAAACATCATTCCAGACAACCACGCTGCACTGAATTTGACAGGGAAAGCAAAGATTGGTGGGAGAGCCTGGGTAAAGGGACCTGCAAAAGGAAGTCTGAATCTTGATTCAATGTGTGAATCTCAGGTATGCAACAACTCTGGGGGTTGGGCTGGGCTGTGTTGTATTAAAATTGTGTGAGAAATGGGAAGGGAAGCAGGTAGATGACAAAGTTAGAAGCAGGTATTTTGCAAGAGTTACTGCCAGAAGTGGGTGATTAAAGAATAGGCCTAGGAGTCAGGAAAAACTCTCTGTAGTCCTGATTTACATAGATTCCCTCTCTTTTTGTTAGACCATGTGTCTTCATTGTCAGATTTTAGAGGTGGAAAAATAGAGATGGTGTCAGCAGTTTTATTTCTACTATAAATTCAGGAAGTATAGGTCATCTGACTGTTTGACTGTTAACCAGTATGTGAGCTTTTTAAACTTAAACCTGTTTTCACATAGGTTACACAGAAAAACCTGTAGAGGTCATAGTAAAATCAGAATTTCTGTTTTCCTGACTCAAGGCTGTGTTTTATTTTTCAGGTTATTATCAGAGATGGGGAATTACTGTGTGGAGTTTTGGACAAAGCTCACTTTGGCAGCTCTGCCTATGGCCTGGTCCACTGCTGCTATGAAATCTACGGGGGTGAAACCAGTGGGAAGGTGCTGACGTGTCTGGGGCGCCTCTTCACTGCTTACCTGCAGCTGTACAGGGGATTTACCATGGGTGAGTAACTGCAGCAGTGCAGTGCTGTAGTGCAGCACCTCCTGAGGTATAAACCAGACGTGGCTGGGCACAATACATGTTGATTCTGTTAATAAAATTGGCAAGACTGCCCTTGAGTGGGATAGCTGCCTGACAGCCTTTTTTTGATCATTTTTTGTTGGTGCACAGCTGGCCTTCTAAGCAGAAAGAGAAGGTAGATTCTTGAGTATGTCCAACGTTTCTCTTTTCTGTCCTGCCTAGTCAAAGTGTACACAGTTAATGTCTTGCTCTGAAATTTTGTTTAGATCAAAACCTTGTGTTTGGTTCTTGGAAAAGTAATTATTGCATAGAAAGCAGAACAGCTGACAAAGCAAGATGGAAGAACTTTTAAGGGGCTGTTAATCAAGTCTTGCACGTCACGTTCTACTGTAAAACTTTTGGTAGATGTTTGACTTTCATCACAGCTTTTCAAACTCATACAAGAGTTACAGAGACACAGTCAGCTGTTAGCAGTAGCGAGGGACCAACAGACTGCTGTGAGCCAGGGAAAAGGGAAGGGCATCTTTTGGAGTGAGGAAGGGGATTGATTGACTGTAAGATACAGGACTCTTGAGAGCCAGGGTGTAGAAACTCGTTAGGAAAAGATAACAAGCCTGGGACCACTACGCAGTTAAAACATCAGAAAAAGAGAAGTGAGACTGGAGCAGGAGTTTGGGATTCGGTGTTTTGACACAGCTGTTGTAGTGACTGTGGCAGGACTCTGTACAAATAGTTTACAAGAGTTAGGGTTCCAGTGTTTAATCTGTTTTCTGGTCCTGTCATAACAAGGGTCTGTAATTTTTATATATCTTTTTTAAAAAAAGCTAAGAAATGCCAGATTGTGAAAAGTTCAGCTAATAGGAATTTTGATGTGGGTGGAAGAAAAAAAGCAGTTTGACGTGGCTGATCCATAAAGCGTTAGTTTGTGCAAGTGCACCAATTAAGATTTTTCAGAGACTGTTGAAGTTAAGAGTTTTTAAATTAGGGAGTTGATTTTTCACCCCAGTGCTTAGTTGATGTTGCTGGGTTTTTTCCCTTTATGGTCTACAAGAACTTCTCCATCCAAAAGCTACTCAGATTTTTTTTGTTCTTGTCAAACTGCAGACCCTGAGTGTAACCATTATTATGGCTTTAATTGTGATTTTCTTCTCCAGCTCTTCACTCTCAAAGTCCCTGACACCAAATGTGGTTCCTTCCTTGATTCTTGTTCAGTTTAGACCATTGTGTTCTGTCTCTCCTCTTCAACAGGGATTGAAGATATTTTGGTTAAACCCGAAGCAGACCACAAAAGAAAAAAAATCATTGAAAGGTCAAGGCAGAGTGGTATTGAAGTAAGTCTGTTTTGCAAATTTTTTAATTTTTTCATAATGCAAAATTTTTGAAATTCTGCCCTGTTCAGTCCTGCCTGCTTAACACCTAAAACTTCCTATGTTTTACTTGCAGGCTGTTAGAGCTGCTCTTAATTTGCCAGAAACAGCATCATGTGAGGAGGTCCAAGGGAAGTGGCAGGATGCCCATCTCTGCAAAGACCAGAGGGATTTTAACATGGTTGATATGAAATTCAAGGAGGAAGTAAACAATTACAACAATGAAGTTAACAAGGTTGGCATCGAGGCATCTGTGCATACTAATCTTGTTGGGAGACTTTCTTATTAAGTTAATTAATGTGAATGAGCGGTGCCTGACTCTTCTGGAGGCTGCAGCTTTCCATCTGTCCCAAGTATGCGGCTCCACATGCTGCCTCTCTTCCTCAGCCTTGTCCTCCCTGAGAGAGAAGATGGTTTAGTATTCAAGATGCTTTTAAAATTATAAATAGCACTGTTTGTGATTACTCATTATTTCACTTTGTTAAAGCCTTCCACAGGAATTTCTTTGGTTTATTGTTTTATTAATAATGTTTGGTTTTGTTCCCTTCACTTCCCCACAACTCTGTAGGTTTGCATGCCCCTTGGTCTCCACAGGAGCTTTCCAGAGAACAATTTGCAGTTGATGGTACAGTCAGGAGCCAAAGGATCCACTGTAAACACAATGCAGGTAATGGCAGCCAGAATGTACTTAGCAGCTACGTGTGCTGATGTGATGTGTCCTAGAATATAAGCTGTTGGGAAGCTCTTGTGGGGATATCTAGTACCAGAGCAAGGTTTTCATTCTGGACTTTGGCATGGAAAAATGTTAGAAGAATGTAATAAAGACCTCAGTGGGTGATGGAAGAGAGTCATTGTTTATTATAACCTATTTTTGAATCCCTCCTCAGTACATGAGGATTTATTGAAATAGCAGACCTCCTTTTTAGAAGGAATGCTGCAGTTTATACAAACAAACCTACTGTAGGAGACATTAACTTTTCCTGGCCTCTGTTGGAGGCTGACCCTCTCCTTCTTCAACTTCTGAATAGGAACAACTAAATCTTTGGTTTTGGTAGAAGTGGCAAGGAGACATTTTCATTTTACCTTTTGCAACACGGACACCAAGCAAGAGACACTCTATAAAAATGCCATGTGAAATGGAGAGAATGACCACAGCTCAAAACAGAGAGCATTTTGGGTTGAGGTTTTTGTTCTGGTTTTAGTACACTGCTGAGAGGTGGTGAGGGTAATGTAGAGACCTAAAAAATATTTACAGTATTTTAGGTTTCACATCCCTGTGTTAAAATAAATAAACAGAATGAGAATGGTAATGTTGAGGATGAGTCAGGGTACTGGAATAACTTAAAAAAGCCAAGTGAGATCTCTATGCCTTTTCTGCCCCTCAGTAGCAAGAACATGTCATGAACAAGTCCACAATGAGCTACAGAGCATTTATTGAACATTTGACCTTTTTTCACTGTATTTTTCAAGAAAAATTATTAAGTTTATGTGAACAAAAAGTTGGATGGAAAAGTGATGTTTCCTTTTTTCTTGTCCACATTTAGATTTCTTGTTTGCTTGGCCAGATTGAGTTGGAAGGCCGAAGACCCCCACTGATGGCTTCTGGCAAATCACTGCCATGTTTCCAGCCTTATGATTTTTCCCCTAGCTCAGGGGGATTTGTGACCGGCAGATTTCTCACAGGGATCAAACCTTCTGTAAGTTTAATACCACTTGTGTCGATACTGAAGTTTATTTGAGTCTTGGTATTTTAATACAGAGTATCTGCAGTTATGGGTAAATGGAGTTTGTTCCCCTTGGTTTCACATGAAGCTTTTGAGGAAGAACATAAATTGCCAGTGTTGATGCACTTGTTAGCAGAATGCTGATGGTACTGTGCTTGTGTTTAGGAATTCTTCTTTCACTGCATGGCTGGCAGGGAAGGTCTTGTGGATACAGCTGTCAAAACCAGCCGTTCTGGGTACCTGCAAAGGTAAGAGGCCTGGTTTGGAACTGGAGCCTTTAAAAGGTCCTTTGTTGCTTGGTTGGTTGATTTTTATCTTTTTTTTTTTTTTTTTTTTTT
>VXBT01008205.1:1462989-1502167 GCA_013400235.1 Oriolus oriolus | reverse complement strand
TTTTTTTTTTTTTTTTGCGAGAGAGTACTGTAGGCTGGAAGTGCCTGTACTGCTTAGATTAACTTCACTGTACTTGATTTTTACTAAAGAGTCTGAATGCTGAATGTCTGTTCTAAGCCAAATTTTCTAGAGATCTAGATCAGCTGGAACGTTATAATTTCAAACTTACCTCTGGCATGTAACACCAGTTGCTTCTCCTTTTGCAGAAATCTTTTTCCTGGTACAAATACAGATAGGTGTACCAGCTCCAGGCAGCTCTAGTTTTTCTTGGCCACATTGAATGGCTCTTGTCTTTGCTCAAGCAACACCTCCTGTATACATAGAAGAAAATGGAACTTTTCAATTGTTTCAGAGGGTAGTGAGGAGTTCTGAAGGAGGGATGCCCCTTTCTTTCAGACAGATGTTAAAGAGTGACAGCAGAAATAGCGAGTAATTTACTGTTTTATTTCAAGTCAGATCAGTCCAAGGAAGCTGGAGGGAGCAACATGCTGAAAGCTTTGCAAATTAAGCATTTCACATGAGTATTGTGTCTATAGGATTTTGGCTTCCAGAATTCCTGATCAGCCCTTAAGTACACTTGATGTAAATGAAAACAGTGGTTTCTGTGTTAGTTATATCATCCTTGTTGCTTTGTAGCCTCTTAACAGCGTTTTTTTTTTTGTTTCTTTTTTCCCTCCCTGGAATAGGTGCATCATAAAACATTTGGAAGGACTGGTAGTTCAGTATGACCTGACTGTACGAGACAGTGATGGCAGCGTGGTGCAGTTTCTGTATGGAGAAGATGGGCTTGATATCCCTAAAACTCAGTTCTTACAACCTGAGCAATTTCCTTTCATTGCAGAAAACTATGAGGTAGAACACCTAAATCTTAAGTATTTATGAGGGTGGAGGGGAGACTGAAACACATGATTAACATCTGGCATATCTGTCAGGGATCCAATGGCAGCACTTGTTTGTCTCAGTTGCTTTCAGACTAACATGCAATTTTATTTGCCATTGTATTCAAAATACGGAAGCAATCTGAAGTCTGCAGCGTGATTTAAGCAGTCTCGATTTCAGCAGAGGACCAAGCACTGTCTGTTCTAACTCTGCACTTGAATTCAACAAAGATGACTTCACTTTTCAGTCTGTCAAGTTTGATTAACTTCTTTTACCAGTATCACCACTGCTTATTAGAGAATGGTGATAATAACATAAAGTTATAAGGAGTTTTGTCTCAGTTTGGGTTGAAAACCAAATTGAAAATTGTTTTACAGCAATGACCTTTTCAGTTTGCTTTGCCTTTTCTGGTACAGTGAGGACAGAGAGAAGAATAATCACACAAATTACTTTCTTACAGGTAATCCAGAAGACAAACCATCTGGATGAAGCTTTAGCAAGGATGGAGTCTCACCAAGCTAACCAGCAGTTTAAAGCCATCAAAAAGTGGCGAGCTCGGCACCAAAACTCTGTGCAAAGAGAAGGAGGCTTTCTCTTGTTTTCCCAAAAGAAACTGGCGAGTGTAAAAGCACAGCTTCCAGGAGGTGAAATTAAGAATGGAAGAGATCCTGCTACTTTACAGGTAACAATAAGCAGTTGAATTGACCAAGCCCTTTAAAAGAAGTTGCAGAATTCAGTTTTGGGGTTTTTTTAATTGCTCTGTGTATCTCAAAGTGTTTCCCAGTCTAACTAAACAACTTACCTATTAAAGGAATCATCTCAACTGTGTGGGTGATGAAGCTGAGATTTATTAAAGTCTGTGGGCCCTAGTGCTAGGGCAGAGGCTAAAAACTGAGATAAATCTGGTTTTAGAAAACAGGTCGTATTCATGGATGGTTCGGGAGGATTGTTTTTGTTTGGTGGTGGTGGGTTGTTTTGTTTTTTCATGTACACAGAGTAAATCTCCCTTGCATGGGCAGCTCTCTGCTAGCTGGATGAGAGCCTGTTTGAATACCAAAGACCAGAGGGCTGAGCCAGCCCTGCGTAGTGTTTCCAAAAAATACTCTTGCTTAAGCCACTTGTCCATCATGGCACTGATCCCTGTGATACAGCTTCTAATGAAGGTTGTGTGTATGGACACAAAATGTAGACGGGTCCTGCTTCACAGCCTTGCTGTCACAAGGAATTTACCCTGGTGGAACATGGGCAGTTAGCGTGAAACTCCAGGTTGAAGGTGTTGAAAGATGACTCTGTGAGCTTGTCTGCAAAAGTTGTTTTTCCTAATCAGTGGTTCATTTATTGAGCTGTGCTGAATTTGTGTTGCTCTTGACACTTCTTGATAATAAGCTCCTTTTTCATGCCAGCTTTGAACAGGCAAGGTGAGAGTCAGCTAGAAGCAAAGGTTTAAGTGTATTGAAGGTGTTCACTCCCAGTTAAAATCATTCTTTGAGGCTTTATTGCACTGATTTCTGGAGTCGTTACTATGGATACATAAGTTGGGGTGTTTCAGGCTTGTAAAGAATCTTGAAATCATTTGGGTTCAAAAGTATTAAATTCCAGAAGAAGGAGAACACCATGTTTGTAGCTGAGCTGTTTGCTGTGTTGTGTATACCCTTACATTCTGCACAGGTTATCTTTTCCTCCTTCACTGCTGCTTGATTGCTCATGGTCTTACTGTGGATAAACCAGTCAACTTAAAAACCTCCTCTCATTTTCAGTTGTTGAAGATGTGGTATGAACTCGATGAGAAGAAACGAAGGAAGTACCTGAAGAAGACAAATAAGTGTCCTGACCCAAGCCTTGGGGTTTGGCGTCCAGATACTTATTTTGCATCTGTTTCAGAAACATTTGAAAATGGAGTCGAAGGTTATGTCAATAAATGGGAATCTGAGAACAGACGGAGTTACATGCACTCAGCACTTTCTTCTGATAGGTAAAAACCTCTGAGTCTCTTCTTTGCACTGAGCCAAAACCCAAAATACCTTTTTGGAGTGAGTTTTCTAAAACTGAAAAGTCTTTACCAAGTCTTGTTTCTGTTGTGGCCTTTGTGAAACTAAGCGGTGGGTTTCAGAATGGTTCTTGAAAGCCAAACGTGCTTAGTGTGCAGTGGAGAGGCTCTGGTTATCTGTTCCTTCCAAAGCTGAATTTTCTGTGCTGCTCAGGGCTTTAGCAAAGGCTCTCTGGAACAACAGCAATGTATTTCTGTCCCCATACATATGAAATAATACTTTATAGTAACCTTGAAAAGCGTAGTACACTCTTGACGCACCCTGGAGTTAGCAAGGCAGTTAAGAAGCACAAGTGGGAGTAAATGGACTCTATTTTGACATTCTAGGAATTGGCAGCAGAAATAAAATACAGTTTAGCCAAGGTCCCAGTTCTGTGTTAATGGGCTGTGTTTGTCAGATCAGATGGGGATAGACAATTTTACAGTTTCTGGAGCGTATTTATCTGTAAGCTACCAGGAGAAATTGGCTCAAAGATGTAACTTCATTGAACTGAGCAATGATTAATTCTTTTCTGAGTTTATTATTTTGTATGTTGAGCTAAACGTCTTTTTTCCTGTCTTCAGATTAAAGGATCTGTTGTATTTAAAGTGGCAGCGTTCTCTTTGTGACCCAGGAGAAGCTGTGGGGCTTCTTGCAGCTCAGAGTATTGGGGAACCTTCGACACAGATGACTCTGAACACCTTTCACTTTGCTGGCAGAGGTGAAATGAATGTCACATTGGGTATTCCAAGGTGAGAAAACTGTGTCCTCAGTGGGCCCTTTATTTGAGGCGCTTAGAGATATAATTGCTTAATCTCACTAGCAGGTATTGAGGGTGAACAGTCCTTCATTTTACTTGTAAATTGTGCCTGTTCAGAACTATGTTAATGTTCTACAATTTTCCAGTTCTTTTTCCAGATACTAAATTATCTGGGAAGGCCCCTTACTCTAATCTGATATACAGCAAATCATTGGTTTATTTGGAATAACGTGGCCTCATGAGGGAGTGTGTGATGCCTTAGGTGGGAGGGGATTGTGTTGCTTCAGAGAAGCAGGGGAGGGGAAGAACATACAAGGAAGCATCCATTATGCATCTGTAGGAAAAAGACCTCATTAGTCCTTATGTTCCTGGAACAATTTATTATCATCTATTCTCTTCCCATAAATAATAATCTAATAATTAGGGGGAATAATCTAATTGAGGCAGTGGGGCTCCTGTTGTGCTGTGCCTGGTGGGGAACCAGAACAGAGAAAAGGAGCAGTGCAGTGTAACCATAGCTCTTGGTGCACATGGCTTTGGTGGAACTGCCAGTTGCTGCATGCAGCCCAGTGAAATGAACTAGATAATTGATTGCATAGTGCTTTTATTGCTTAATTTGAATGATCATTCTTTGTTTATAGGTTGCGGGAAATACTGATGGTGGCCAGCTCAAACATTAAAACACCAATGATGAGTGTTCCGGTGTTCAATACCAAAAAAGCTCTCAAGAGGGTGAAACAGCTTAAGAAACAGCTCACAAGAGTGTGCTTAGCTGAGGTGAGCCTCCTTTTCAGTGCATCCTTTGAGAGTCAGCAAAACAAACTCTCCTCTCTGAGCTCATCAGTAGTTAGCTGTGCCACAGTCTTTGGCTTTTTCTCAAGCACATTTTTGTCAGTCTGTAGACTTGGAGGGTTTTCTGTTTTATCTTTGAGACAAGCTAATCTGGCTGTGATTGACAGAGTCGGAGCCCAGATAGAGACCTTTCTATCTGTCCCCCACCCCTTCCTAATCTCACACAAATGGCTGTGCTCAATAGAAGCAAAACGTGTCTCTATGGAGACTCAATGCACTGGGATGTTTTGTGTTCCCTCTCTTCCTGGGGGTGCACTCTTGTGCTGTCCTCCATGCCGTACCCTCTTCTGTTTTACTCTTGAGAGTTGAAAGCAGCAAGGATCAGGTTAAGACCTAGCTATGTGCTGGAAGAGTGTCCTGCTCCATGAGCATGGTCAGAAAAATAAAGCTGTTGGCACCCTGAGAAGGGTAATCTCTTGGGAAGGAGTTGAGTGGGAGGTGAGGCTGTTCCTCCAGTATTGTCTGAGTTAATTGTTGGGAAGACTTTAAGCCAGAAAGTGCAGTAGGGTAGAGTCGTTTTACCCAGGAGCAAAGCCACCAGAAAAGTTTGCCAGTCAGCCTTGTGTAATTCTGGTTTCCTGTGGAAAGCACTGGAACTGCAGGGAGTAAATGAAGTGTCTGTATCAAAGGAGTAACATTCCTACTTGGGAATGTTTTCTAGGTCTTGCAGAAAGTGGACATCGAGGAATCCCTGCATGTGAAGCACAAACTGAACAAGCATCGCCTGTACAAAATCAAATTCCATTTCTTGTCCCATGAATATTACCGAGAGGAGAAGTGTGTGAAGCCCAGGCAGATCTTGCACTTCATGGAAACAAGGTGAGTTGGCTTTCAGATACTTTAATACTTGCTCCTCTTTTGCCTTTTTGCGGGCTTTGCATGTTGCTGATGACAGCTGGTGTGGCTTTTAGAGCAACAGTTCCAGCAGATGTACAGAAAGCGTTTACACAGTTGCTTTTATGTCTTGAACAAAACTGTGGATCTGTGGCATAGTGGCAGTGTAGAATTGCATCAGGGCAGATCTTTCACATGTCTCTGATACACTCGGAGAAGAGCCACATCAGGAACATTTAATTCCTTTGGATGCTTAAGCATTTATTACCAGCAAAAACATTTGAATACTTTAGGCATCCGTTGGTGCTCTCATTGAACAGAACTGAACTTCATTTTTTACTATTTATAACAAATCCATTAATCAGAAGAGGCTGCCTTATTTTTCCCCCTTTCTTTTTAACCCTTGTTTCTATCCTTTTGTCTGACCAAATTTGTGTAGTTAAAAGTAGAACATTTTATGATAAGGGTCTATTGAAAGCCATTTTTTGCTTTGTAAAAAGGCTTCATTGATTTCTTCCTCCTGCAGGCCACATGAGTTCAAGCTGGGTTACTTCATTTTGTATGTACTTGTTGGTTTAAAAAAGAAAAAAAGTCCAGTAACGAACCATCTCTTCTGAAGGTCAATTTGATATGCAGATTTTATATCCAGATAAGTGTATAATTTTGTGCTTTAGATGCATCTGTGACAGTAACAGAGCTCGTACCAACATTTTGATTCCTAAATGAATGAGAAAGGGCTGAGAAAAATGATTTGCATTATCCTAGAAGTACTTTTGCATCCAGCAGGGAATAATGTGCTATTATGAATTGACTGTCTTCTTAATCAAAATAAATTAATTTTTTGACAACTTCAGACTGACTGTGTGGCACTGCTGAGCTATGACATTCTGGGTTGCTTCTTCTGTTAGGTTCTTTAAAGTTTTTCTGGAAGCAATTAAAAGGAAGACTACAAAGATGGCATCTTTTAATGAAGTCAGCACTCGGAAGACAACTCGGAAGGATTTAGATGATGGCCAAGACAAGGTACAGAAAAATATTACCTGAAAAATGCCTCACTTCCTTTCACTATTTTTGAGAATCAGAATTTGGAAAAGTGTAACATGTTTCAGTGTACACGAAATGTGTGAATACTAAATTACTACTTAAGTATTTTCTTCACACATAAACTGTCTTTGCATTGTCATAAAATTAACAAGGAAATTAAGGATTTTGTGTAGTAAATATTGATTTACTTAAGACTGTATTCTGAAAATGCCTGTTTATTTTAGTTTCTCTGAGACAAAAGCATATTACTCTCCTTGCT
This sequence comes from Oriolus oriolus, assembly GCA_013400235.1. Taxonomy (NCBI): domain Eukaryota; kingdom Metazoa; phylum Chordata; class Aves; order Passeriformes; family Corvidae; genus Oriolus; species Oriolus oriolus. The sequence goes on along the minus strand of VXBT01008205.1, from coordinate 1,495,512 downwards.
CCCAGATCAATGTCCTGTTGTAGCAGTGGTTGTCAAAACTTTGGGGAAGGTCCTTTGTTCATTGAAATGCTTTTGCCTGTTCCTTCTGCCACTCCTCTCCCGTCAAAGACTGTCAGAAGCAGAGTGACAGCTTATCCGTCCTGTACACATGCATCTTGTTAAATGTTGAAGTTACCAGGAGTGTGAGTTCATTTCTTTATAGTAGTGAACATATAGAAATTAATTTGTCTGTAAAGGTAGAACATTGAACAAGGGATTGTTAAACTCCAGATGTTTGGCTAAAGCCTTTTGATGCTATTGATACTTCCTAGCAGTCAGCCTGATATCTGTCTGTCATGAATTTTTAGACACTGAATAGTTTAGAAGCTGCAGCAGAGGAAGAAGAGAACATTGTTGATGCAGAAGCTGATGAAGGGGATGGTGATGCCACAGAAACAAAGCGGAGGAAGAACCAGGAAGAAGAGGTAGTGACTTCGTAGGTGCTCAGCACTGCTCTTTAATTCCCTGTTTCTTCGGTGTTTGAGTTGGGAAGGAAAACTCCCACTGAAACAAAATGCTGAAAAACCCCAAACCCCACTTGAGAGGAGATAGGAAATTTGCTTTGGGCTGAACAGTTTTCATTTGGCTCTTTCCTGATGTCTTGCTCTTCAGGCATTTGGGTAGACATGTCTGGCAATCAGGCTGTCTGTTCACCTAACTTAACCTTTCGCTAATTTTATTCCATTAATTGTTTTTAAAACCTTAGTGTGGTTCTTAAAAAATATTCTCCCTGCATGTTTCTCTGCATTCAGTACTTCATAATTATATCTTAAAGGATGGGGTGCTGTAATATCAGCAAGAGGGTGGGGTAATTGAAAATCCTGAGGGAATCCCATCATCAGAGTTCGATTATGGGAAGAAATTAGATTTTTCAGGGAGAGAAAACTAAATTCTGGTACAGTCTCAACACGCTGTAGCATCCTGGACTGTGCTGAGGTATAAGATGAAGATTATAAAGAAATAAAGACTGAACTGAATCTGTTTTATTATTTTCTTTACAGCAAAACTGTATTTTCTTTGTGCCATAGGGACAAAATCCTTGCAACTCAGCAGTGAAGAATATTCCTGAATTAAACTGTTCATGGTGTGCTGTCTCTGTACAGGTTCTGGCTCACATAAACACAACATTATTTCTTTGCAGGTTGATTATGAAAGCGAAGAAGAGAATGGGGAAGAAAATGTTCATGAGAATCTGGAAGATGAAGAGGCTGAATCTGAAAAAGAAGAAGGGACTCCTGGTGCTGAAGAGGATCAGAACAGAGCGGAGGGTGAAGATTCTCAGCATCTTTCCTTTGTGTCTCAGACTAAAAAAGGGAAAGATCGATTGCTTCAGTCAGCAGAGGTGCGAGTGAGTGCTGTTGTGGAGAGCCACCCATCCATACAGGATTACACGTTCGACACCGAAAATGAGCTTTGGTGTGAGGTAAGGTGGAACATCTGTGGGTGGTTGCACAGTGGTTTCATGTAGCTCCCATAACAAATACATCTTTTCAGTGCAGTGCTGCTGTTTTTTCTCAGCAATCCTATATGAATACAGAAAGTGGCACTACAAATGTACTTTTTGGTGTCATTTTTCGTAATTTCTAATTTTCAGAACACCTCATGTAACTTTTTTTAAAAACGGTTTTTTGACAGGTCTGTTGTGTTTTAATCTTTAAGTATATAATGGTCTGCTGTGTAGCCCTTGATGAATGAAAGTGATGGCTGGACTATTGAAAAAAACCGTAAACATCTTAAAAAACACATTAAAACTTCAACAAGCATATACTTGTCCCCCTCCAAAAACAAAAAAAGCGATCCCAAAAAAGCAGTCATTGTACATTCAGAGACCTCAGAAGCAATGTGGATGAATGATCCTGGGATGGGGAGTGCACATTAACATCATTCAGCTCTAATTCCAGTCAGACATTCATGTTCCTAAACACACAACGAGGGTAATTGCAGTGGTCTTCCTTTTGCCTAAAGAGAAGTGTGCTGGTTATTGAGCCTGCTGTTCAAGCCTCCTTACACTGTGGGGTTTTTTTCCCATTAGGTTTCCTTGGCATTGCCACTGACCAAGGTGTACTTTGACCTCTCCTCGCTGCTGGCGTCCCTGGCACGCAGCACGGTGATCCATGAGGTGAAGGGCATCACACGGTGCCTGCTGAATGAAAGTACCAACAAGGAGGGAGAGAAGGAATTTGTTCTCCACACAGAAGGGATAAACCTGGCAGAGCTCTTCAAATACTCTGATGTGCGTAATCTCTTTCTAATCCCAGACTTGAATGATGTTTTGTGTTCTGGGGAGACGGCAGATGATGATTGTCATTTCAGTTTATCAGGGGTGATGTGTAGCCTTTTCAGCTCTTAAACTGTCTTCCTCCTCCTTTTTATCCCCAGATGTGTTCAGAGCTCAGCAGAGCCTTTTCTCAGGGGCAGCTTGGAAATCAGTGTTTGTGCAGCAGCCAGTGCCTAATGGCAGATGATTTCACTCTTGTTTCTCATGTCTCTCTAAATGTTACTTGAGGGAGTTCTTCCATCTCAGTGAATTGTAGTGCTTGGAGATGAATAGTTCTGTTACCCATCTAGCCCATAGCTCTCCAAATACAGGATTGTTTTAAGCTGCATCTTCTCTTTTGCTAAAACTTCTGGCTGTCTGAGACACACTGGGCATTGTGTTGTGTTCTTTGGAAGACTTTAACATGTTTTGCTTGTGTACTTTGCTAGTTTGGTTTTTGTGATTTCAGTTAATTTTCTCCTGTGGTGAATTTGGAATCCAATACTCCTATTCATGTAGTTAACGCTGCTTAACACAAATCCTCAGAATCATTTCAGTATTTAACTCTGAGCTGCTGCCTAGTTGTTCTGTAACTGTTGGTGCTGCTTAAGCTCATGAAAAGTGGAGGGAAAAATCTATCTTAGCTTAGCTTAAGTTATTGAAAAATACACAGCAACTGTTGTCCTAACTTGTATCTCTGTTTTTTCTGCTTTCAGATTTTGGACCTGAATAGACTTTATTCCAATGATATCCATGCCATGGCTAAGAATTATGGAATTGAATCAGCCCTGAGGGTGATTATAAAGGAAATAAAAGATGTATTTGCTGTATATGGTAGGATTTCTTTGTTTTTTTAAAGATAGTCTTTAATACCATTAAAATGGGAAAATGCAGCCACATGCTTAGTTACAGTTTTGCATGATCTTTTCATTTATGTGCATATTTTTAAGTTGCAGCTTTTACTGTCTTAATCATTGTAGTGTCTTCTGTGATGACCTTGTTAGTTAATTATTAAGTTTCTTTTAATCAGTAGAAAATACACTAGGTCAGCTTGAATTTATTCTCGCTTCAGAGTTCTTCCCTTCTGGTATATTCTTTGCAAGCTGGAAGTTCCAGACCAATTAATTATTGATCTGTGAGGAAGCCAATTGACTTGTACAGTGGCCCTGAGCATAGGATCAGTCTTGGCTCACTTTGCCTTCTTAATGATGGGAGTGTAGGCTCCTGAGTTTTTACAGCTTTTCTAAAATTGCTGCACTGCATTGTCTGAATGTTCTTCTCTCAGATAGATGATTCAGAGAGCCCAGCCTGGGGAGGCTGCATGACTTCATAGGAATGTTGAATTACTCTTCAGTGAGTGGAGTCTTGCTATGAATTAAACTATTGAAAAGAGGGAAGATTAATACAGTGGGAATTTTAGCAAGTAGTTATATCAAACAAATTTGCCAGCTGGCAGCCCAGAATGGTCTGACCTTCGAGTTGTTCAAGAGCTGCTCAGTAAATGTTGACAGAGCTGTTAATGATCCCCCATTACACTGAGTCCACAAGTGTTATTTAGGAATAAGTGCTTTTTTTTAGCCTAAACGGGGTTTTCTGTGAGTGCTTGATGTCATGCACAGAGGTCCTCAGAGCCTTTGTGACTCTGGGGCCCAGCTAATGCAGGCCACCAGGTGAGGGGTGAGAGCTGTGTCCATCCCAGATGGATGGATGTGTGATCCCCTTCTCTGGAAACAAGGGTGGTGCAGACCTTTCCTGATTTTATGGAGAGAAACTCTGCTGCCTTACAGCATTCTTGACACTGCAGCTTCCCTTTATTTTCATTTCAATTTGGAGACATACTGTTTTGTATTAGAGTGAGGTCTGCCTCTCCTGGATATTTGAGGGGTGCAGTTAAGCCACAGACACGCTGCCAGAAGAATGTTAATAAAGATGTTCTCCAAGCTGGTTGGATTCAAGGGGTTTGATTTAGACCTGATTTGTCTAAAAAGCCCCACACGCTTAGCCCTTGAATGCTCTGATGATTGCTCTTTCTTGTGTTCGAAGGAATTGTGGTAGACCCTCGACACCTTTCACTTGTGGCAGATTACATGTGTTTTGAAGGAATTTATAAACCACTGAGTCGTTTTGGAATTCAGTCCAACTCCTCCCCTCTGCAACAGATGACGTTTGAAACCAGCTACAAATTCTTGAAGGAAGCAACCATGATGGGTAAATGGTTTTGTTTGAGATCTCTTGCTGCAGCATTTCGCATATGCTTGGTTTTTGTCGTAACTTTGTAGTATTTTGAATAATGCATAATTGCATTAGAAAAAATGCCAGAGACAGAAATTTTAATTAAGCCCTCGCCTAGGAAAATGTTCCAGATGTTTTTAGTAAAATTCTGTCAACTTAAATAAAGCTAGCTCCCACATGTAATTTGTGGGGTCTGTGACTCCTTTCTATAAGAATTAGACATTTTTACAACAAACCTTAAGGTTGTTAAGATTTGTTATAGCAAAGCTTTATAACAGACTACTAAATCTGCCTTTTTCTGTCTCTACTATTAAAATTGTCTTCTCTGCTTTGTTTTTGTGCCTATGTTATAACTTCCATATCTTTTCCAGCCTTGCTATTCAGCATTTTATTTTGAGAACAGACCCCCTGGCTGTTACTTTGATTTAGCACATTATCTTTGCTATTTTCCCTGAAACACAGACAAAGGGTCAGACTCATTTGTCTAGTGGTAGGTTTCTGGTGCCATTTTTGATTCCCAGGAGTATCCTTCTGCCCTCTAGTTGCCTCTCTGGAAGGTGTAGAGATCACATGGCTGTGTGGATCACTGAGGACGCTTGGAACAGCACTAGCCATCTACATTTAAGGCCTTCTATAAAAAAAATTGTGCTTTAAGTCTGTCATTTGACAGCTTCTGTGATCTCAGGCTTTGGATACTAATTACATCTCTCTTTTGCAAGCAGACTTGGTTTCTGTCACTTGCCAGTCAGATGGTTGCTTTGCAGATGCTGCTGTGCTGTGTCCTTCCATTTACAAGTGGGGAGAGCTCTCAACACGATCTCTTTAGCTTCCATCTTAAACTGCCTTGCACAGATGTCAGAGATACTTCTATCACTGAATTCCTTTTTGCTAATGCTGTTTTATACCTTTTCTGGGAAGAAAGATTGGGTTTTAATTAATAGCATTAGTTACAATTTACTTAATCTGAAAAGCATAAAAGGAAAGTGTAAATCCAGGGTGAAATTAAAGAGAAGAGGATGTTTCTCGCTCAGTTGCACTCTATTGATTTGTGTTGTATCACATACTGACTTAGAAATTAAATCAGAGGAGGTTTTTGCTAAGTGAAATGTAATGTATGGATAATATTATGAATAAAGACATGCAGTGCATTCTGACAGAAGGGCAGGGTGGCTTGGCAGGAGCTGCACTGATTACAAGCAGAGGGAGTTAATGATTTCACCACACTGGAAATCAGAGTCATAGTGGGGATTGCAGCAGCCTGGATCTAATTTGCTTTAATGTAACTGGTAACTTGACTTTACAGTTCAAGAGACACTGCAAGGGTGCCTGGGGCTGATGCCCTGAGCAGTAAGAAGGAAAGAAGGAGGTTTGTGAGGCCGTGCACAGGTGACGTGAGCACGGCTGTTGGAGCACAGGCTGCTGAGCAGGGCTCCTTGTGCAGGGAGCAAACTGCATCAGCAGTGAGATCCCTTGGGCTGTTTGCTCAGAGAATGACTCTTTGTTAACATCACATGAGCAAATAGGGCAGCAAGACTGTCCTGTTTAACGATCTAACAAAGGGGCTTTTTTTTCTTCAGCTGACACATTTAGGAGCAGCTATTTAATTATCCAGCTGTGGCTGAGATCAGAGCAGTGAGCACATGCCATACACAGGGCTGTGTATGCTCCTGCCCCCACTCTCTGTGTGATGGAAAGCTGAGTACATTTTGCTCAGTAGAATAAAGATAACCAAACGTAGCAAAAGTTTAATGATTTTATTTCCAATTTCCTACTGCTCTAACGATAAACTTTCAGCTTGCGGTAGTTAGGATGAATGAAAAACAGCCTGTACGCTTACAAAAACAGTGGAAGCAAAACAATCCCAGCCAGACATGTCATCTGGAGCGCTTCCAAATTTCTGTGACACTATTTCGCTACAGTGAGTAACCACAAAATCAAAGGAATTCATGGAATGTCTCTCCAGTGAAAAGTTCTCTTCATATCTAGCCAGAAGGATTTAAAATACACATCAAGAGGATTCACTCTAACAAAAGAAAAAGGCAGCAATGACAAGGGAATCTTTTTGGTTTTGCCTCATGTATTTTTTAGTGATCTATTTAGTCCACAGAATGTGTTCACTGGAACTGGAAGGTCAAATCTGTGTTCTCTTAGAATTCAGACTATTTTGTCTTTCCATGTGGAATCGGGAGATTTTAGTAATGTGTGGCCTAATTATTTCCTTGGACCAAAGACTGGGATGAGTTAATAGTTGTTGTAGGAGGGTAAGAAGAGTTCTGGGCTCTTTACTCCCAGAAATCTCAATTCAGTGTGAACAGCAGGTGGCAGAACCTTTCTGAACCTGGGAGGGGCTGAACCAGATGGCTTTTTGCACATAAACCAAAATGGTTTCTTTTCAGCACTGACCTTTGGGAACCTCCTAATAGGACTTTGTTTGAATTCTGTTGCAGGTGCCCATGATGAGCTGCGATCCCCTTCGGCCTGCCTGGTGGTTGGAAAAGTTGTCAAAGGAGGGACTGGCTTGTTTGACCTCAAGCAGCCCCTGACATAGTGTTTGGGTGGTAACTTAGGGATTCTGAGTGAAATGTTCATCCTAAGAGCTGCATGTGCTCTGTAGCTACCCAACAAGGGCGCGTGCTGTGCCTCCAGACATCTTCCCTGTGCCAGTAGGTTTGTTAACCTGGATACCCAATCAGCCTTATCTATTTAATGAATATAGGAGCTGTCTTTTGATCCAAAGAAACACTTATCTACTGTTCCTCAATGTAAAAAATGAGGTTATTTGTTTACATAGAAAAGAATACAGTGGAGGAGTCGGCCTGGGTCTCGGGCTGTGCAGCAGTTCTGGCAGGCAGAAGTGAAAGCAGAATCTGTTTATGCTGTCTGATTTTTGTGGGGCAGAATCCCATCAGAATGGGTAGTGCCAGTTGCCATGTGGTCATTAACAGGACAGATTTCCAGTGCTGGAAATAGCATTCCAAAGTGGCAGGTGTAGCTGGGCACCACTGTGCTGAACCTTCAACACTGCATTGGAGCATCTGTGCTCGAGGCATTTCCTCTTCTTTTGCTGCACTTGGGTGCACTGCCATGACTTGTATAAGCTTTAGAGGATGCATTTTCCTATTCTGCTACTTCGTTTATTAAGAATAATGTGTCTGTGACACAGCTGTTAAATTTCTTTTAGCCAAAGAGTGGAATTCAAAGTTTTCATGGTTTCTATAGGCATTTTCCAATGCTTTTTTAACTTCTTTGGGTAGAACAGATCTCACACAGTGAGAGACTTGACTTTTGCTAAAGATTTATTCCTTAAATGCCAATATGAGCTGCTGTAGGAGTGACTATGCAAAAGACTCCTGTAAGAGATTGTAAACAATTTTTGCTTAAATACTCTGTATCAAAGAGGATATTTAATAAAAGACATTGCAAATAAATATTCTGAATGCCCTATTATGTGGTTGTGTTACTAAGGGGAGTTCACTTCTGACTCTGATGGCTGTTAAAATCATGTGGCCCAGAGCTGTTTGCCACTCCTCAGAAATCAGACTCGTTTATACATTCAATTTTAAGCAGGATGCTCTGCACACAAGTAGTTAAAGCTCTTTGGAGTTTGCTTATGCCATCTAGGCAAGTTTTCTAACACATCTCAGTGCCTGATCATTCTCATGGGTACCTCTGCACCAGTGCAAAAGTGCCAGAGCAGAGGAGGGCCACTTCCAGTGGGGCTGCACTGATGGGGATCCGATTGGATCGTGGGAGATGTTGGTTTGGGATTGTGAAAGAGCTGCTGTGGAGCCTCTTGTTTGACTCTGTTCTGCCTCAGCCCCTTAAAACTGTGTCACATGTCCTGCCAATTGCACTGAAGCTTAACAAATGCGTTAGCTCAGCAGGTGTCCAGTTTCACTTTGCAAATCTCTCTAAAAGATTTCCTTGTGTCTTTCTCCAGTCTTAGCACCTGTTTTGTAGTTGTCAAAAACATGTCATTCAGCAAAGAATCATGAGGGGCTCAGTTTGGCAAGCAGATGGGAAAGAACAAACATTGTACAAAAAGGTTTCTACTTGCAGGTTATATCTGTACTGATACAGACTGTTTGGAGAGAGAGACCCCCAGAAGATGTTCACAGTCCTGCAATGAAGAGCATCTATGCTACATTTCCTATCTGGAGATGTGGCATCCTTTGGTGCTCAAAAGAGTTTGATCTAAATAACTTATTCATTCAAGTAGGTGGTTAGTCAGTGCTGTGCCCAGGTTATTCTAACACTGATGATTTTTAACTAGAGCCATTTGGAAAATGGCTCATCAGGCTATGGCAGGATCATCCAGCCCTTAAAATTTTGGCACAGACCAGGATCCAAATCCTGATCCTGATTGTACTGAAAGAATTGGCACTGTAGGAAAGTCTCAAACATAATATGTTAGCTAGAAAAAGGTGGCTGTCCATGGGCAAAAGTGGTAGAGTAGAAACAACCTCAGATGAGAGGCTGTATCTTCAAGGCTGGAGAAAGGTATGTGTTTTGGCATATAAATGGGCTTATTTTATACTGCGAAGGAGAGGCAGCTGAGGTAGCAATTTCTCAGTCCCTGGTGTGAGCAGGTTGGCTTGGGGATCATCTAAACAGCCCTTTTTGAGAGAAGAATTTCGGTTTACTTAGAATTCATGTGTGTGCGGAAAACTGAGGTAGAAAAAGTCCTGCTTCCTGTGGTGAGAAAACTTTACATTCTTTTCACATCCCATGAACCTCTATGCATCTAGATCTTTTATGTTACTGTGTCTGTGTTTCTCTTGCACTCATTGCTCTCACTGTACTGTGCTTTTTGAGGAAGTGTGAGCTACCTACCCCCAAACACAGTGGGGAAAAAGGCTGCAGTAACGGGTGGTGTAGTGGAAGGTGTCCCTGCCCATGGCAAAGGGTTGGAATGACATGAGCTTTAAGGTTCCTTACGACTCAAACCATTCTGTGGTTCACACTCACTTGCTGATGCTGATTTTTTACCTTTAAGACAAGGATAACAAATCTTTTCAGTGTGTTGGTAACAGTGAATCAGCTTCTATTTGCACAGCAGTTGGAATGCACGCTATGTTCAAGTTTAATAAATTGTAATAGAAGGCTTGTTTTTTTCAGTAAATGATAAAAAAATCCTAAAATTGGGCAATGAGAATGGATACAAATAGGAATTCTTCTTTCATCTCAAAAGCAAAGCTAAATATTAGAAGACAGCAAGCAGAAAAGTTTGTTTTCCCAGATCACTGGTTCCCATGTTGCTATGCTTGTGTAGGTCAGTAACCAGGCAGTGGCCACAACACAGCTCCCAGAGATCTTTAATCACTCGGAGCCTTTCTGGCCAAACCACTTGAAGCTTGCCAGTGAGAGTGCTGAAATCTGGAAGCAGCCTCATCAGCTGAGGCATTTGGTAAGTGGGAGAGCATGTGGCACCTCAGGGACGCTTCCCACAAGGTCAGATTGTGGTGACCAGGCCATGCTCCCAGACCTGGCTTGCAGCAGGCGGATGAAGCCAAACCAAAAATCTTTCTCCGGGATTAGGACAGATGGGAGAACTTGTGGAGCATTGCCTATAAGGGCTGAGATCTAAAAAGTGTTTTGAAGGTTTTGGTGCGGAATGTGGCAGTCTTGATCATTGGGGTGAATGTGAAGGTGTGAAGATGACTGCTGTGGGGTGGGGGAGAATGAGCTCTGCCTCCCACAACTTCCTGCGTGGCAACCAGCTCCCTCAGCCAGAGGGGAACAGCAGGAGCTTTGTGCCCCGTCAGTCCCTGCTTTGCCTTGCTGTCTTATATAGCACGGATGATGCTTCACCCTGAAGACCCCTGAGTTTCGCTTTGTTTCACGGATAATACAACTAAAAAAGAGCAAATGTGACTTATTTGACAGTGCACCCAGGGAAGAGGCAGTGACCCATGTCTGGTTGTACCTGTGAGCCCAGGCAGTCACTGAGGACAGACGAGCCCTGCTCTGAGCTCTCTGCAGTGCCCTGAGGGGCTTCAAACCCCCATCCTGAGTGCACTAACCACCAGTGTAGGAAAATGTCAGTGTTCTTGCTCCAAAACTCCTTGCTCCTTGCTGCTGCTGGAAATAATGCACTTTCCACAGGGACAAGGGCGGAAGGTCAGCTCCATTCCCAGAGGAAGAGAGGGGAAGCCAGGGCCTTCTTGGAAGACCAGAGAAACTCTTCTCCTCGTTTGTGCAGCCTCATCCAGAAGGGTGGAGAGAAATCCTGCCTCAAAACAGTATTGCAATTAGGTCTTTTCCAGGATTTAAGACATTTTCCTGTGGTGAGAAAGAGAGGGGTTGTAAGTCCTCAGGGAAAAGAGGGTTGTGAAGCCCTGTGAGCACTTGTGAACTCCCTGGTGAGACAACCACCCAGCTCCTTCAGCATTGCCTTTCTATATGAATTCTGATTTACAGTGCAATACAGGTTTGATGAGGTCTGAGGATGCTCCCAGTGGGAACTGCACACCAGTACTGCGATGCCCAATCTTGGATGCTGAGCAGGAGGTCTGTGGGGGTGCAATGGAGTGCTCAGAGGGCTCTGGGGTGGGAAATGAAGGTACCTACAGAGCCCAGCTGGCTGCAGGGTCAAGGGACAGGTAAGCAGTGTTTTTCAGAATGCAAAATTGATCAGGGAGGCATCATTAGAGCATCCTCCAAGGAGGCCTGCACTGCTGAGCGGAGCTGTCAGCCAGAGCCACCCCCACAGTCTGTTCCTGCTCCTGTTACAGCGGGTGCCACACAGCCAGGATTAAGCAAGCTGCTCATTAATGATGTTTTACATTTCCTGGCTTAGATCCCTCGAAAGAGCTGACTGTCCAAACTGCCCTGGAAAAGTTCTAGGTCTGATCACAGAGATGGAGCGAATGTAGAGCTATTCCTGTTTTCCTAGGTGCAGTGTGCCCTGCCAGCCTTGAGAAGATAAATGATCCCCCTTGGTGGAGCTGCTTTGAGTCTGGTGGGGCTTGTGGCTTGGTCTGTAGTAACACTGCTGCTGTTGTTTGGGTTTTGGAGCCCTGCCTGGCACTACAGACAGAGTGAAGAGTGATCAGAAAGTAACAGTGGAACAGTAATGCAAACTGCAACAAATACAGAGATGCATTATTAATGGGATGTTAAAACCAAAAGGCCAAGTAGAGCAAATCGTATACTGGCAGCACAACAGCTCTGCAGAAAAATCCCAAGGCTGTCCCTTGAAAAAAAATCAATGCTCTGTGAAACGTTTCGATACAGGGCTCTTCTGCTTTCTGTTATCCTGTATTTGTTCTTCCTGGGAGCCTGGGTTATTTCTGGAAGATGCAGAATTTGAGATGCATTTTAGCCCCACTAGCCTCCTGAGTGTAAATAATGCTACAAACTAGGGCAGTGCCCTCAGCCTGCCACAGAAATCAACTGTGACTTAATGGATCTTCTTTAATTTTGGGTTAAACTACAGAACTGAATTTTACAGGTGTGGAAAGACAGCAGAGTCTGAATTACTGCTTTTGCAAAGCTCAGGCAGGAGTTTGAGGCTGGACCCAGACTGGTACCAAGTGAGGGTCAGCAGCAGGAAGGGCCAATTTCATTCCCTCTTTGCATAAACATCAGCACTGGGGACAAATTAATGTAATTTTACAGTAACTGAAGCTCAGGCAGAAGCTTTTGACTTTGCCTCATGTTTTGGGGCTGGTCCAGAGCTCTGAGGAGGAAAGAGCTGCTGAAACAGCTCTTTTATGGTGCTGATGCTTCTACACCTCCACCTACCATGGTGCAGATCTGCTCAGTTATCTCTGGTACAGTCAGATCACAACAAACTCATATTCCTCCATCAGAGACCGAGATACTGCCCATGTATGTGCTCCAGCTGAACAGGCCAGCAGCAACGGGGTCACACAAAGCATGTGGTGGGCGCACAGACAGGATCTACCCCTTTACCTTCACCACAGGGCTCTCACTGACCCAACTCTTTGCCACCAAGTGGCTTCAGGTCTCTCTGTTGGCCCCTTGAAGCCAAGGCCTCCTCAGGCAGTGCTTTTACAGTCTCAGCATTACCTTCCACTTGCAGAGGTTTCGTAGGTGTAGCTTTGGCTTGCAGAAACAGCTCTTACAGCTGAATCTCCAGCCAGGTCAAACCTAACTGTGTCCAGCTTAACTGCATTCCCCTGCTGTGTTCCTGGCACCCCAGTTTCCCAAGAGCCTCGCCCTTGCTTGGTGGTGATCATCCTTTCCAGAAGCCCATGATGGAATTACCACTCCTGTGGTTCATGCTGGCTTGTCCAAGTTGTTGGTGGGGCTGGTGCTCTGGGCAGGGGGAGTGTTGTGCCCTGTGCTGCTGACAGGGAGGCAGGGGATGGGCACAGGTCATTGCTGCCTTCCCCTTGTGCTGCCCAAAAACTTCCCCCTCTCTTACCAATACTGAAACCTGTCCCTCCCTTCCTTTGTGTCAAATTCAAGGAACTGAAATTAATTTAGCTTGTTTGGGACTTTTTTTCTTTCCTGCCTACATCTGTCATACCAAATTTTTCACACTAAGCTATTTAAGAGAATGAGTCTTCTCATTCATTTTGGGGATGAAATGGGAGACCTGCACGGAGAGTGAATGAGCAATGGCACATTCACCTGGTCAGGCCATGTAGTGTGAAGCCAGGCTGGGATTCATCCATTGCAGCCAATCCCAACATTACAGCCCCAGGGCTGTGACACAGGGGTCTGTGTTTCCCAGGGCCCCTCTGTCTGTGACTCTAAGTTGGCAGCTGGGCTTAATTCCACACAGTTCTACAAAGCCATGCGAGGAAAATATTTTATCCTCCTGGGATTCATGGGTATTCTTTTAAAGGAGATGTTTAAAATTAATCATAGAAGCATTTAGGTTGGAAAAGACCTCCAAGATCATTGAATGTAATCTTTGACCTTCTCTATTTTTTCTCAGCTTTAACTCATGACTCCTGTGGTGGTAACAGTCATGAATTTATGTCATGTGGCATTGGGGAATTCTTTCAGTTTTAATTCCTTGAAAACATCTGAGATTTTCTTTTTTGAAAGAAATCTTGTACTGTCATGGTTACCATTATGGACTTCACTGTAAGAACTGATCATTAAAGGCAGAACACAAAGTAACTTCAAAAGATGTTACCTTTAAGAAATATTATGATATCGGGTAGCCTCAGAATATGACTATCTGGGATCATTAATAATAAAAAGAAGGAAATACCTCATTTAATTAGTAGTAAAGACCTTGGAAGATTGGAAAGGACACAAGTGAACAGAAAGAAAGAACTACTGATCTGAGTTTCTGATAAGCAAAACAGAAAACCTCTTTTCAGGAGAAAGATGGAAATCCAGATACCATAGGCCTTCAAAATACAAAAGATCAAACCATCAAGTGGGTTTGTAGCCATGAGTATATCAGAGTTAGACTGTGTCCTCAGCCACTTTTGTGGCCACCAACCTCCTGCTGACAGTTTTGACAAAGGTTTTGCCACCCATTGCCTTCTCAAGCCACCCCACCCTGTCCACTGCTCTTCTGGCCTGGTGGAAGCTGCCAGGCAGGTGCCTTTCCCAGGTAAGGATTACTTTTTTTCCTGCTTGGAAAATCTGCTGCTATAGACGTGAATGGCAAATGCTGGCCCTGCCTTGAGAGTCGAGCTCTGGAGACACCATTGTGGTGAAGGTCAATGTCCACCCTCTCCAACTTCCCTGCACTTGCTGGGTGAGCCTGGCTCCAGCCAGCCCTCAGAAGGTGGCCAGGCCTTTGTACCCAGCATGAGGTGAGAGAGTTAATTATTACTTGCTAGAACAAAATGCCAGACCCTGAGGTGAGGTTTTACCTTGTGGGATAAATCAATACATGGAATTTACTTTGGTAACATCAGAGAGGGCTGGTAGTCAGCACAGCTCTGCAGAGTTCTCCACAGCACTGGCCAGAGAGGGGACAGCAAAGGCTGGAGGACCCCAACTGAGAAGTCCTGGATTCCCAATGACCTTCAGTTCTGGTACCTCTGTGCCTTCTTTAGTGTCCCCCTTGAAACATTTCTGGCTGCACCCCCGTCCTTCCCACCACCTCTCAGCACGTTACCCATGACCCAGGCATCACCCTCAGTGGTGCTCGTCTCCCCTTTTTGGGCTGCAAGTCAGCACGTGCTGAGGGAATCATGGATGTGCAGCTGATTCACCTGCTGCTGACTTGGCCGTCGCTGCTTTTCATGAGTTAAAACCCCAAACCCCAGGTCTTTCCACCCCTTTGTCAGAGCTGTCTGCAATCACCTCCTAGGCCTGAAACGTGCCAGGGGCTGGGGACACGACAGGCTATTTTTGCAAAGGCTATTTTTGAAGACAAATCAGGCTTCAAAAAAAAAGGGAAGATGTGGTGAGGATTTGATACTGGCTTAATACAGGGCTTAGATGCCTGGGCTGAGTTAGGGCATGGCATGGGTGGTGCTCAGCAGGGAGGAGGAAGGGGAAGCTGAAGGGCAAGAAAGTACCTTTAGAAAGGGCTCTCTGCTCCCACTTCCTCACTGCTGGTCTGGATCCTGATACAAGCAGCTCTGCTAACCTTTGTATTTAAAATGTATATATTAGTTATTTATACATATATATGTATATTATTCAAGAATATTCTTCCAGTTATGCCTCTGGCAGGATTTCACCCTCCTAAATCCAGCTGCAGTGAGCAGGGGGTTGATCAGAGCCAGCCCAAACCCACCACCTTGCTTTGCAAGCACTGTGAGCAGAGCAAAGGGCAGGAGGGCAGAAGAGCTGCTTCTCCTCTTCCCCTCTGTGGGGGTGTGTGCAGGACAGCAGTGCCCCAGTCCTGCTCACACCCTCACAGTGGCCGTGAGATATCCCCACCTGTGGCAGGCCTCCTTGGAGAGGGACTCCACAGTTTTAAATAAAATCTACCTACTCCTTCCCAGCACAGATCATGAAAAGGAATCCCAGAATTACGGAATGATTTGGGTTGGAAGGGACTGTTAAATGTTACCTAGTCCAAGCCCTGCAATAAGCAGGGACATTCTCAGCTAGATCAGGTTGCTCAGAGCCTCGTCCAACCTGGCCTTTAATGTTTCCAAGGATAGGGCATCCACCGCCTTTCTTTGCAACCTGTGACAGGGTTTTACCACCTTCATTGTAAAAAACTTCTTCTTTATATCTAATCTAAACTGACCCTCTTTTAGTTTAAAACTATTACCATTACCTCTTGTCCTATCAATGGGGACACTGCCAGTAGCGAATAAACAATTAAACATTGCATGCAAAGCTGACAACAAATTATAAGTGAGCAGGCAGAATTTGGAGTTCTTCTCACTTCTCAGGAGCAGTCCCTAATTGCACAGAGCTAGCACTTTGCTTCCCCTTCCTATTCCAGCCTGTTTACTCGTTCTCCATCACACTACACTCCCATGTTTTGCTCCAGGCAGCAGGTGGGAGAGATAGGAAGCAGTTAAGAATTTCTCCAGGGACACTTTATGGTTGGTTTCTGCCAGGTGCCAGCTCTGAATCATCAGGCAGTTTGCACTCAGGCTTAGGAATATAGTGAGGACAATGATGGGCTATTTGTACTGCACCGTGCTATTTTTAAAAGCCCTGTCCCTTAGCTGAGATACAAACCCTTTTTCCATATGGCTGTTAGAAGAGACATATGTTGCCTTCTCATGGATCGTTCCTCTTTTTAAAATTAATTATTTTTAAATTCTCAATGTGGTCTCTTTTTGTTAGCAGAAGCATAACAGGTCTGATTGTACTTATGTATATATATATATGTATGTCAATACACATATTTTTTAATGCATCACTTAAAATTTTCATGTAAGATTGAGATGCAAATAATATGCCTGAAGAAATCAGAATACAAGCCTTGGACCCAGCAATCCAGTGTTAAACTGTGCAGCTCTGAGCATGCATACAATTATTATTTATAAATACAAATAAATAAAAGACTTCTCAGTAATGAAGAAGTTAATCATAGTGATTTCTTTGCAGAGCAATAACTATTGATGCAAATAATCTCTCTGAAATTTCCCTGAACACCTCCCAGCTCAATTGCTTTGACACTGTGTGCCACAAGACAGTTTATTCATGGTGCCTTTGCAAGGCTGGGAATGAGCAGTTGGGAAGCACCTGAGACTGATGTCCTCGTGGCACTGCACATGTGGTTGTCTTTAAATCCAGTTTGACTGAGGGGCAAAGGAGGAATTTCCTTGGAGATACTAATGCTGTGGCTTTTCTGGCTCTGCTAAGGGTGGAAAACCAGAGCTTTGCATTGGAAAAGCCATATCTGAGTGATGGAAAGCTATGGAAAATGTGATTTATGATGAGGTTTAAATGTTGCAGCTGGAAAGTTTGGCTGGGGGTGGAGAACAAGTTGATCCAACCACCAAGAGAGGAGAGATAAAAATCACACAGAGTATTTTTTCCAAACACTTATTTGGCTGAGAATTCAAAACCACCACAGTTCTGGGCTAAACAAATTAATTATTGACTATCTATAAGGAGAGGCTCCTTCTCCAGTGTATCTGCATTCAGTGGAGAAACACACACCTGAAAAATCATGCAAAATTTGACCTGGGAAATACTGGCTTCCCTCCCCAATTCCAGATTTGATATGAAATGCCCAGCCAGAGGCAGATGGGTGCAACATGGCAGCAACCTCTCACTTTCCCTGCAGCTAATTCATCCTTTGGCCCAAGTGTCAGGTGAATGATTACCCGAATTCCCATTCCTTTCCCACACAGACTTTTTACCAGCTCCTGAGCACATGGAACTTGATCCTTGCCCTTTGGAGGATCCCATCCTCCACCCCAGAAGCAGCACCAGGGCTCTCACCCAGACACTCCAGGCTTTGCCTTTGGAGGACACTGGCAAGAAACAGCTTTAACTGCATAAAAGGAAACCATTTCACACCCAGCAGCCATTAAACCAAGGAAATCTTTGCCACAAGATATGTCAGTGATGAGAAGTCTAAAGGAGTTTAAGAAGAGATTAGGCCAGTTCATAGAGGGCAGGGCCCTCAGGAGCTCTGGGGCCCCCAGGCCTGGTCACAGCCTCTGCTTCAGGAAATCCTTCCATCACTTATTGCCAAGGTCTCTGAAATGATAACAGAGAAGGGACCACCCTATACCTGCCCTGTTTTTTAGTGGCACTGTTGGAAAGTTATACTGGGCTATGGACATTTTTGACTAGACCCAGTATAGGTATTTTTCTGGGGTTGCTGGATGAAACCCCTGTGCCTGAGCCTGTTGTGTGTGGCTACTTGAAGCTGTGGTGAGGAGACATCAGGCCGATTTTATGGTGGTGTTTTACAACTGTTTGATACTGGCACAGTTCAGGGCAATACCAACTCACCCAATACACACCAACAAGGGTTTCCATTTTATAACACTGCTCATCTGCACTACAGTGCTGTCAGGGAGCTGCTCCTTGTGTGGTCCCTGCACCTTGCACCACCACAAAAACCCAAAGCCTTTTAAGTTGAGAGGTTGTTTCAATATTTTCTTTATCTTTTTTTAGTCTTTTGCCATTGATGCTGACAGTGTTGAAATACAAGGAACTGTATCTTTGCTCAGTGGTTTTGCTTCCCAAATTGCTACAGCTCTAGGGGAAGGTGAACTTCCAGAAGGATGTCTCTGCTGTGAAGCACTGCCGTGGTCTCCCTTTCTGATTCTGGGGAACATGACCATGTTACAGACCCTTGTAGCCAGCCATGGGGTCTTCCTGGTTTTCTGAGCCTGCCCCTTGATGACCACTCTGATTTTGCCTTGACCCAGGGTTCAGTGCAGCCTGTTATTTCACTGACTTCCTTGTCCAGACTGCTGGGTTGGGACACAAGAGCCCTAGAGTTTCTGTGAGTGGTCCTCATGGCTTTTCTTTTCCATCACCTTCATCTCCTTTCTGGCAGGTTTAGCTACTCAGAAATGCCATTGCCATAGTCAGTCTTGGCTTGAGGTAGGAGGTGGAACAAATTGTCTCCCTCTTTCCTTCAGTCTGAACTATTACCCTTCCTATTTAGGCTTCGTGGTTGGGGTGCTGGGTTATCCCTTGCAGTGGAGAGCTGAATTTAGAGTAAGCTCTATGTGATGGTCCTCCCTGCCTCTGGATCCACCAGCATCCAGCGCAGTGCTGGGGCGGAGCTGCCGAAGCAGGTGATTCTGGAAGTGCTTTCCTCTACGTCCCCTTCTTAAAGGCCATAAGGCTGCTTTTGGCTTCAGGTCGGACCCTCAACAACTAACGGTGCCATCATATACAACTGTGTTGGCAATAAAATTGTGTACAAAGCAGGGTGGTTCTTGCTTCAACAAGTGTCCCAGTGGAGCCAGGTGAGGGCTGTGCAGTTACAGGCTAGTGCTAAGGCTGCTGACTCTGTGGCTGCTGGCAACACTCCTAGCAAGCCTCCCCTCAAGAAACAGGGAGAACAAACCCAGCCAGGCTGGGGTCTAAGGCAGCATGGTGGGAAAAGCTGTTTTCAAATTCAGCTCATTAAATCCCCAGCACACATGTATGCTCCAGCGCAGCTGGGCTTAACAAAACCATAAATTTAGACCATCTGACATCTGGCCATAAAAAATGATGAATTGATGACTGAATGAATTATTTTGCTCTTTCATCCTATGTAGACTCTGATCTACGTTAACTAAACCAGTCGGTGCAACTTTTCTAAATTGATTTTAAATCGACCCAATTAAAGCAGTAAGAGTACATAATGGAGACATACTTGACCCAATTTAACACTTCCTTAAATCAATTACACTGGAATTCAGTAATTTGCAGGCAGAAGCTAAAACAATTTAAGAAAGAGTTGGGGCAGGTTATGAACCCTTGTAGTGCAGGTACACTGAAGACCTCAGAGGAACAGGGAACACGCTGGTGCAAACTACCTATGGCTATGGCTGCAAATACCACTTGAGCTTCCCATGTGAGTTAGTCCTGATTCAGCTCACCCCATCTCTCCTGCTGTTCTTTCTTTACCATTAAAGTGGTCTTTAGCACTTTATTGAAGGGCTTGCTTTTCTTTTCTCCCTGAAAGGAGAGAAGGAGTGAAGGTATGTCAACTTTTTTATAATTTTAAGGAATGTTGCCATCCCTGACTAGTAATTGGTGTTGTTAAAGATAATCTGTAAAGTCAGAATTATCATCACATGGCAATGAGTGGGCTGGATGGGTGAGTGCTCTCCAAACCACTAAGACCTCACTAATTAGGGCTTAATAAGTACATTTGCTGAGGGATGAATCTGAGTTACAGAAGATTAGGTTGAAGGGAAGGGGAAATCCTTGCTGTGTTGCTCTACCCCTCTGGAAGTGGCAACTCCGTCAATCACCTCCTGGTTCCTTTGATGAACTGAATTCTTCTCCAATTGGTCCATAAAGGCACAACATTTCCAGTTTCTTCCTCGCCTCTTTCCAGCCAAATATCAACTCTCTCTTCCAGAAATCAGGAAGCTAAACATAAACCCAAATGAGAGGGAGAAGTGGAAAAGCAAGCAAGAATTTACTAAGAAGCCAATTATGTGGCGATAAAGCCCCAGGAGAAATAGAAGCAGGCGATGAGTGAGGAGAAGATGGGAACAGGCACTGGGCCACTCCATACAGATGCCAAACAGACAAGCATGTGCTGCTGCTCTGGGCAGGAAAGCACCTGGGCAGAAAGCAGCAGGTGCTTTCCTGCACAAGCCTGCAGACCATGCCCATGGTGTTGAACCAGTGGCATCGCAGGCAGAGCATCTCCAGGGGCAGAGAGGAAACCTCATCCTTGTGAAACCACGTGGGAAGAAGTCACCTGGGAGACACCACTAAGGGAGGATAAGAGTCAGCAGAACCTTTTACAGACCTAGCACTGCTGGGGGATGAGGGTGTGTGTCTGTTTGTGCTGTTAGCAGTAGCAGTGCCAGGTCATTGTGCAGTCAGTTGAACAAGGTCCTGCTACAGAGAAAACAGGTTATGGTGATGCATTTTTGTTCAGGAACTGAGGGATGAGGAGGTGGCAGTGAGTCACTCCGCTGCTGCGACAGTCCCAGAAATGCTGCCTGGGAAACGGGGATTTAAGGAGCAAGGTGGTCACTGCAAGTCTGGTTGCTCAACACACCTGGCTGACAGCCAAAGCATGGAAGGAGAAAGTAAATGCCTTCTGCTTCACCTATGTGCTGCATCCATTGTACAGCATGACACACCAAGCAGGCTGAAGGCCAACAGAAGGCATGTCCAGAAAGCTGCTGGAAGCGGAGCCAGACGCACACGGTGGTCTGTGCAGAGCAGAGCCTGGTGCACTGTGCAGGCTGGGAAGCAGCGTGATTAATGTCAGAGACATGGCAGTAAAACCAGTGGGATGCTGCCAAGCTGTGAGGAGAAAGTAAATCACATCAGGAAGGTGAGATTTTTTGTTCCAGTTGTATACTGGAATCTCCTCATACATTCTTCCAGTGCCTGCAGAGATAAAAAGTAGCTGCAGATAAGTAAAAATTAAACATCAGAGAACTGCACGTGCCCTACCTGGCAAGTCTGAACAAAGTAAACTCTATCCTTAATGATAAAGAGAAGGCTTATTCCTGAATTATTTTAATTTCCATAGAAGCCACAAAAACTTTTGGGGGACAACTGTATTTCACAAGAAGCACCACTGACCCCAGGGATGCCACACCTTGCCCTCAAAATGGGGAACAGAGAAGGATCTGACCACCTGCATGCAGAGCGTCAGGTAAAAGCAAGTGTAAAACAATGACCTGATTGTTGGTATTAGATGACAAACCGGTCTCCCAGCTAAATCTTGTTGTTGCAAATATTTTTGGCAGTGTCATTTTAAGCAGACAGCCAGAGGAGCAAGGCACTGGCCTGTCTCAATTTGCTACAGGATGGCTGGAGAAGTGTCACTTAAAGGGACATATTCAATACCATTTTTAGTGTGTTACTGATGATAAAGGGTGATAAAATTTTTAAGTTTTCATTTTGTTGTTTGGTTTTTTTTTTTTAGATGTTTAATGTAAATGTAAAATTTAAACATTTGTTTAATGAAAACCAATGGCGGATTTACTGCAAAACAAATTCTTGTCATTATAAGTTAAAAAGAAAATGGAGTTGTTGCTCTCACGTGCTAAAACAAGACCTATACCAACAGCCATCGCCTTTACCCAGCCCTTCTGGGGGGTTATGAAGCTGGTGCTGAGAAGTTTTCATGGTCTGAGACTTCTGGGACTTTAATGCAAGTTCTCTTTGTCCCAGCTTCATCCTCAATGAAAGCTGGGATGACACAAGCAGTGTCAAACCGTGTCATTTGCAAAGGCAGGAAGCACCAAGGACGCTTACATTGAATTAGATTGTATCTTCACCAGACCTTTTATAAGAGTTTCTGCTGTATTAAAACTCCATTTTTTTTGGCAGGGATAAGAAAAGATGGCTGGTAAGTAAACTGAGCTCTGTTTCCTTATCATTAATTAAATTGTAGCAATACTGATTGATAAGAAAGCCAAATACCTCATTTTCCAAGAGACTTATCCACCTTACTCTTCATATCTTTCACCAGAAGCAAGAAACACCTTCCCCAACACAGGGTAAGTGATCAGAAGTATATAGTTATGAATATAATTACTAGATAATATAATTACTTTATCAGCAACATTTATAACTCTAAGCTGTTTTAAATAACGGTATTCTATGGCTCTTCTGTGTGGTTTGCAAACCAGAGACTCCCTATGAACTCAGATTAATTTTTACATCTCTGCTTGCTGCTGTTGAAGAAAAGCTGCAGTTAGGTGACTCACTCCCACACTCATGTATGAGCCATCTGAAACATCACACTTTTTCATCTCCAGTTCTCCAGATCCCTGTTCCTGTAATGACCAATTAAATGAGCTTTTTTTTTCGTTTTCTTTTCCACTCTAGTCTTTTAATACTATTCAGCCTTTCTCAAGGCTTAAGACAAGGTCTGTGTATCTGCTTGGCTGACCTTGTTTATCTGAAATTTGATGCTGGTTTCTCTTGAGGTTCATCTGACCCAGCCTCCAGGCCTCCCACAGTGATGTGGATATTTGAGCCAGGTGTTCTGGGCTTCCTTTGGCAGCAGCCAAGAAAAATAGGCATGTTTAAGGTAGGATTGACTCTCCTTCGTGTAGCAAAGTCTGCAGCAGGGTGGCAAGACCCCACACTATTATTAGGATCCCCACAATCATATGTGATTGCATCAAACATCTCCTAAAATCAAGGGGGACATTTGCAATGAATTTTATAATGTCTTTTCATTACTGGCTATGGTAGACATGTTTGTCCACATAACCACAGTGAGCGCAGTCTGCTGGGGGACAATACTCCAGCAAATGCTCTGGGAGAGTGTCCCACCAATATTTCACTCAAAATAAGTCACAGAAAACATCTTTTCACTTAAAGACTGAGCCTGGCCCCTATGGCCACAGCGCTGGTGAATGTCCTTAGTGCTTGCTGTTTGTTATGGAACAGAAAATTAGGATAATAAGCAATTCTGGATTTCCCCTGGAACCACTTCACCCTTGTGCTTGTTAATGCATTGCTTTCCCTCTAATGCTTTTAAACTAGTAAACTTCAGAACAGTAAGTATTTCAAGTGACATAACTGCACATCCATTTGGGGAGGGAAATAAACTATAATGATGTCAGGATGTTTATACTAAAATATTTGTGGCTTTTCCTGGTAGGATGCCTCTGCAAAAGAAAACCTCATGTGAACAGAAAAGTTCATACCCTTAATTAAAGCAGTAATAATCTTTACAAGGGATTACAACACTAAAGGCCAGGCTGACATCCCCAAAGTCCTACTGACAAAGCTTGCTGCCTGTTGCCTTGCTTTCAGCTGTGCCAGAAAGCCTCCTAACAAGTGAATTGGAAGCACTTTCAGAGGCAGAACCGCTGTGTCATTCAGCTGCTCCGGTGCCTGTTGCACTGCGGCACCAGCACCAGCACGGCGATGCTGCAGAGCCTTAGCTCTGCCACCCTAGGCCTACAAAGGGAATTATTTATAAAAACTAACTTTAGGGCTAACAAAGGGCTCACTGGTCTCTAATCGGGGAAAGAAAAAAGTCTGCAAAAGGGCATTTAAGCAACCAGTATCTCTTCTACATTAATATTTCCCACACGTTTTGGAAAGACTTCTCTTTCTGCTACCACTCTCAGCAAACAGATTCCTGGCCAGTTAAAGTCTCAGCTCAAAATAAAAAAGGCTTGGGTTGACCTTGGGTTGCATCCCAGAGAAGGAAATGTCTTGGCTCAGCTCAGATTGCCACGGAAGGAAGCGCTGTGGGCAGTGTCGGAGAGACGGCAATTGCTGTTTGGATAGAAGGGATAATGGGCAAAAAGGGAATATAGCAGGGAAACAGCAATATTGGTGGAGGGGAAGATACTGCAGCACTGCTGGGGTGAAAGGAAAAGCCAGGAAAAGCCTTGGTCCCTCTCTCACACTTGGTGCTGCAATGCAGGGCAGGGATAGGCAGCCCTTGGGGTACATTACAAGAGACTCTGCAACGTCCTCTTCCATCTGCAAGGCAGACAGCTCTCAGCAAAGCAAGGCAATGTGAACTGCTGCCACATTCACCTGCTCCAGAGTACATCAGTCCATCCTAAGTATTCCCCATGTTCCTGTAGAACTGGTGTCCTGTGGCTTTCTTTTGGATAACAAACAATGCAAAAACAACAACATTTGCCTCTGCCTGTGTTTTAAAACAGCATGCTTCTCACAAATTATTTTGATGGTATCTCACTCAGCCCACCCTTGAAAGCAAAGACTGAACCTGCAGTATTTCCTCTTGGTCTGGCCACAGACCTGTATTTGTACTGCTGCTGCACTGAGGCAGCATCTAAACGCCCAGGACCTCACAGACTTTAGCCACGATCTCTCAGCAACAAACCTTGCAGCAGAGAATGTTCAGAAACAACATACATTCCAAGGATGCTCTTTTTTTTTTTTTTTAACAGAAATAAAAGAGAAAGGGAAACAAAACTAGAAAGAATAGACAATGCAAATTTAAGTCAAAGTAAAAACATACAGACAGAACATCCAAAGCATGGAGAAGGTCCAAAGATGCCTCCAAGCAATCCTGCAACTGGGTTTTCAGGTTACATGCTTTTGTAGGAAGAATTCTTCATAAATCTATTACAGCATCAAAACCACATAAGTCTGCTTCTCCATCTGAAATGCTACATCTTAAGCAAGTCATTTGGAAGGATGCTCTGGGGTAAAACTGGCATGTGTTGGCTCAAGGCACTTGGTTTTGAACTGGCTCACCAGCCTAGCTGGCAAATAACGCTCCTCTCAGCTTTAAGTGCTGATTTATCCTGGTGCAGGCACAACTCTAGCACAACTTCAGTGTTATTAGCAATCAAACATGATTTAATGTTTGTGCATTTCTAGGAAGAGCAGTTTCATTTCTGCTCTCAGGATAACACATCTTCCACATGCAGAAGTGTTGGTGGTCTTACTGCAGTGGAGAGGATGGCAGGCGAGTCCACCCTCCGAAGGGGGATCCTAGAAGCACTGCTGAGCCCCAGACTCCAAATGCACACCTTGCCTCCCACCTCTGTATTTTTACAGCAAGAAATGGGCACCCACTGGTCCTTGCTGTAACATCTCCCCAGATCTACAGAGAAAAAGTTGAAGGAAGATCTTTTCCCAGAGCTGTTGAACCAAAATAATCTGATTTAACAATGACTTGGAGTGGCCTGTCTTGATGAGTACTGCTCAAAAGCAAGCCTGAGCCTGAGAATGGGGGAAAAGAAAGAAGTAATGAAGAACATGGTTTGGACCTCCGCAGAAGATGATCTGGTCGTGCATGATCTACGCAGCTGACCATATGATGGCAGACAGCTGGGTCCCAGACCATGCTGCCCTTGCTGGGCTTGGCACAGGTGGGGGAATGGAAACATTCACTGGGGCAAATCTTTGAGAAAACAGCCTTGTTTCTGGAGAAGAGGGGTCACTTAGGGGATTTCTGTGGCTGGTATATGAGATGTGCCCAGTGCTGCACCAATAACCCCATGGTCTCAGAGCTTGTGTCGTTCCCCTCTGGACACCAGAGAGCAGTCTCACATCTCCACAGTATGAACAGGACTGTTCTGATCTGTCCCTCACATAGTCCCCATTTTGCCTGTTCTTTTTCAAGCCTTTTAAATTGTTTCGTCCTGCTCTGATTCCTATTATGGCACAGTAAAACTGTGTGCTGTGCAGCGCATGCTTTATTTAATTCGTTATGCAGTTCAGAGAAGAAAAAGAAACTCTTCAATAACAGATCCTCAGCAGATCCTGAAAACCCTGTGTAAACTCTTGACACAGCCAGGCACTATTTATTCACAACATAACACAAAGCAGGACCCTGTCTGCCTGTGGCACATTGTCAAAATACGCTCTTGCCACTTTCTGTAGTTGAGAAAAGCCTTGATGGGTTCTGGTAATTGCTCTTAACATCTGTCACGCAATGCTAAATCAGCTCTTTCCTCCTCCTCATTACTCCTTTGGGCTTACAGAAAGCAGAGAAGATGTAACACATGTCCGCAGAAACAAACATGTTCGGGTGTGTTCGGTTGGTTGGAGGTCAACGGTCACCCTTCAGTGTCTCACATAAGCAAAAATCCCCCTCTTCCCAAAGCAAAGACACAGACTTTGATCTCAGGACATCTCCCGGGACCTGCCCTGCAGATATACCTGCAGTTCAGCAGTTGTAGCATTGCTGCCCAGTTATGCATTATATATGTTATGCCCAGACAGAGTTAACCTAGGACTTTTTATTAGGTAAAAACACTTTTGAGAGAGCATACACTGATGCAATCAACAGCATGCACATCTGCTCAGTTTTCCAGATCTTATCACTGCCTGAAAGAAGCCCTTCCAGCCCTGAAGAGCTAATAAAGCACTTTCCTCTTCTACAACAGCTTTATGCCCAGATCAGCGTGACAGTGTTTGTGCAGGGCAGCTGTAGCCTCAGTGCAGTTCTCTATTTTATCAATTCACTGTGGCAGCTTAGCCTTACTCACAGCAAGCTGCCATTCTGATGCTCACGCTAAGGAAGTATCTTTTGCCTCTGGCTCATCTGGAATACAGCTCAGGCAGCAGCAGTGCTCTTGGAGGCTGCCAAGAGGAAAGGACAGGAAGTTTCCTTCAATCACAGCCTCGTTAGACTCTTCCTTTTTACTGTTTCAATCACTGCAGATCTGGTTTACCTCAAGCAAAGCTGAGGTAAATCTGTGAAGATTAGAGTGATGGTTTTTGCACCAGTGCTTTTTAGCCGTTCACAGAAGGCTGAATCAGTGAAAACATTGGTTCTGCTTTGCAAAGTTGGTACCCCAGATTGGCTGTATTTTGTGTGTCTGAGCATGGGCATGATTGAACACAGGTTTGCCATGACCTTGCTGCAAGACACTAACCTATGACATTTAAACGTACACAGGCAAGGATGAAGGTGAAAGTAAGGGATTGCTGGAGAGATCTAATTACAGCCCTCCAATACCTGCGAGGAGGTCATCGAAAAGAAGGAGGCTCCTCTTGGGGTCCATGGTGGGAGGATGAAGAAATAATGGGCATCAGTTGAAACACAAGAGATTCAGATCGGATATAAGAAAAAACTTTTTTACTGTGACAACGCTCAAGCAGTGGGGCAGCTTGCCCAGGGAGGTTGTGCAAACTCCACCCTTGGAGATTTTCAAGTCCGAGCTGGATAAGACCTTGAGTAACTTGGTCTGACCTCAGAGCCAACCCTGCTTTAAGGGGATTGGAGAAGAGACCTCCTGAAATCCACTCTAACCCAAATTACCATATGATTCTAATGTGTGTCATTTAAATGTAGAGTAGCTTATCTACAAAATGGTAGACAAGGTGCCTTCAAAGTTTGCTTAACTGATAAAGAATGGCACAAAACAGAGTGTGGTCTGTGGTGTGTACATACTTCCTATTCAACAATTCTTTTTTTAGGTCCCTGCTTCATATATACCAAAGGTTACAGAGGATGTACTAAGCAAACAGGGTGGCCAAAACCACTGTGTTGAAATTTAAACCAGCAGGCAATAAGTGCTCACACTTCACTCTGAAGAAATCCACTGATTTGCCTAAACCAAATTCAGGAACAAACTGACAAACTGTATCAGTGATTTTTATTGCATATTAAAGATAACTGCTACAGAAACTGCACAGGGATTAGTAAAGTTCTAGAAGAAAGCTAAAATTCACTTAAGTACAGAAGAAAGCTTGCTAAACAAATCTATAGACTGTTCCTTTTACTTGATGTTTTAGATTGATTCAGTTTTCTATTTTAATTTGGACATTTCCAGGAAGGGCTGGGGCAAGAGAGAAAGAAGGAGGAGAAAGAAGCTAGAAAAGTCTTTTTGGCTCAGGCTGCTACGATCGTATTTAATATTTCTGGAAGTGGCAGACCACAGTCAGTCTTGTGGCCACGGTACGCTCCCTGGCCAGCTAAGCCACAGAGGAGGAGCTGTGACAACCTCCCAAACCTGTTTGTCACAGTGGGCTGGATGCTTCTCTCCTCAAGACTGCTTCACTCCATGTGCTCCTCTCTTAGATTTCTTAGAAAAACTCTTAGACATCTACAGCATCATAAAATGATTTAAGGCTATACTTGCTCTCTGTTACTAATGCTGTGTGGCATTAGGTAATTGCTTAATTGAGCATTTAGAAAAGCATTAATATATTTTTCTCTGCAAATGCATTATTAATATATACATTACAATCTCTGCTGTTAACACTTTGTACAATTATTAATAGACTTAAAACACTGAACTGCATGAAAATATCTTCTGCTAGGAAAAAGAAACTCAAAAGGACACAAATCATACCTGGTCTACCATCATTATAAATTAAGTATTTGTACTGATACTTCTTCACTCCAACAGTCCTAAGCCTGTCTGAACCAGTTGAAATAGGAAGTATGAATATTTCCATTCTGTTTCACATTAATTCACAAACCCAACTTAGATGGTTGAAGAATAACAAACTGCTTTGCATCCACCCCTTTGGACCACTGACTTCTCCACCACACAATGTATTGCTTTTCTCCAGAGCAGCACACTACCTATAACATCACTCCTTCCATGTGAGTTGTATTTAGGATTGCGCTGACCACTTGCACTCTCCTAGAAATGAGAAAGGCACTACACCTACAAGTGTTAATTTGTTTTTAATGCTTCTGGGAAGAACACATTAAAGATTTTAATGAGATTTTTTTTCTCAAAATAGTAGTCAGTGCCAAAAATCCATTTGGGCTTAAATGTAGTCCTAAAAGCAGTGAATACTGTGAAAGGCAAAACATAAAGGAGGTGCAGAAACCCTACACAATTACTTAATGACCAAAAATAGTTTGGGAAGATTATAACGCTGGATGATCTGGGGTTGGGAGGTAAAAATAATGCTAAATCTATCAGAACTGATGTTGAGTTGACTGAAAGCTCCACACAGCCCAGCAGTTCCTGACAGAGATGGATAAGATGGGAGTAGGAAGACAGAACAGGGCAAACAGGTTCTCCGCTTCCCCAAAATGTCTTTCCAGCTCCAGCAACCTACAAGTCAGGAACCTGCTGAGTTAGATCAAGAGTCTTTGATGATTCTCCAGTTGCTTTTTAAGCCCATGCAAAGTTTTGGTACCCACTATATCCTGAAGCAAAGACTTCTGGCTTAACTATAGACTGAATGAAGCATTATCTCCTCTTGTTTGTTTTGAACCTTCCAAGTTCTACTTTCATTTGCTGTAACTCAGTTCTTGTGTCTGATAAGTCAGTGAACAGTCTGGATTTCTGGTCCTTATTTGGATTTCTGAAGATTTTACACAGACTTTGATATTATCTCCCCTTCACTGCAGACTGAAGAGATCCAGCTGAGTCAACCATGACCCCTTTGAAAGCCCTCCTACTATTTCTGATAATTTCATTAATTTTTATTTAATCTACTCGAGTTCTACCATACTATTTTTGAGACAGGGACACTAGAAGTGCACAGGCAATTAAAGGTGCAGGTGCAAACAGGGATTTATGCAATGGCACTTTTATCTCTATTCCTCTCTTAATAAATTTTAACCATACTCTTAACAGTTCTCAATTTCCATTTTGATCACTGCTGAGCCCTGAGCTGACATTCTCACAGAACTCTCTCTCACCACCTCAAGGCCTTTTTCCTCACTGGTAAAATTCAACTCAAAGTTCCTCAGTATATATGTGAAATCAAGATTGTTTTTTTCTCATATGTCAGCCTTTCATATTTATCAGATTTTAATTTCATCTGCCATTTTGCCACCAACTCTATTAGTAACAAAGTAATTCAGTTTTTCAGTTAGCTCTACCCCAAACAGCTCATTATCAGCAACACATTTTGTAAATCACTACTGACCTCCATTTCTGTCAATTATTTGTCCAAGTTTCATATCCATTAGTAGCCTTGTTTTTTACTTCCTTTGGGGAGGAATCTTACTAATTGCTTTTGGAAACCATCACAGATGGTTAATTGAATCTTCGTGGTTCGTGAGCTTGTTGACTTCTTCAAAGAAAGCACTCCTGAGACACTTATTTGCTTTAAAAATGCCATCATGACTTTCCCTAATGTGTCATCTTCTCTATGTGCCCACTAAGTATTTTCTGTTCTTCAGCATAATTTCTACTTACTTGTCTAGCAAGGACATCTGGCTTCCAGGTCTACAGCTTCCACAGTCTTCTCCAAAATCCTTTAAAAAATCTGGTGTCACATGAGCAGCTCTCCAGACCCCTCTGATGCCAAGGTAGCTTTAAGAGAGAAGTTAGAGACAGCAGTTAGTACTTGAACCACTTCATCTCTGAGCTGCTTGAAAACTCTTGGTTGAACGCCATCTGATCTCAGCAATTGGCTGCTGCTCACTTGTTAATGTGTTCCTTCATCTTTTGTACTTAAACTGTAATCTGAGACATGTTTTCCTAATTATTCCCCTTAAAGAAGCTTCCCATTATTGGAGTTTACCCATGCTCATCTATCCCATTCACAAATGCAAAAATAAATTCAGCTTTTCTTTCATGGCTGTTTCTTCTGTATATGAAACAATCTATTTGCCTTACAGAGCTGTCAAACTGCACCAGGCTCCCTGATTTGTTCTAGGAAAGACTTGCTATTATTTCGTATAAATTTTGCAAGCTGACCCTGAAACTTCCTTCTGGATCCTCCTCACAGTTTTGTACTTTGCCCATCAGAGGTTACAGTCCTTTCTTTTAGCCTCCTTTTAATGAAAGGTGTGTTTTGTTTTATATTGCTCCTCTGATTTTGAAAAGAAAGCAGGATACTACTGATTTTCTTTATCATGGTGCTACAAGGGTGTTGAAACCAAGGATGCTACAGTTACTGTTTTGTAATAACATTATGACACTCTTTAGGACCAGGGATTGCTTTTCCTCTTCTGGCTTCTCAAGATGAGCTGTCATAGACAGTTTCTAAAATGTTAGCTCCAGCCCTACCCCCTCCTGTGATATTTATCCAACTTAATTTGAGTAATTGAAGTCACTTATGATTGTGTTTTCTGCCTCTCAGACTCTGATCTCCCTGCCTTCTTAGCCAGACTGGTGATGCACTCCTAGTACTGCACTTTTCCTATTTATTTCTGGGACTTCAATCCACTGAGACCCTATCTTATTTATTGACAGAATTAACTGGTAATTGGAGAATCCTCTAAGCTTTCTTTAAAATACAGCATCACTCATCCACTGTCATGCTTTGTCCTGCCTCAAAAATACAACACATATCAAAACTGATTGTTCACTTTTCCTATCAGCTTTCAAAACACGAACACAATGCATCTTTGATGCATCTTTGCTGCAGCTGCTTGCAAAGCCTGGTTGTCTCCTGGCCAAAGCCCAATATGACAGGCCCTGTGCATGCCTGGCTGTACAGCTGGGGTCTTTATTTACATCTTCTGGCTTCATGTGAGAGTCCAAACTAATGAACAGTTGCTTGCAATTAAGGAGGACTAGCGATAAGAGCTAATCCTAAATAAATCTTCTGTCCCCAGTTGTGCCAATGTGTGAAACAACAGAGCAGGGAATATTTTGTTTCTGATTTTTAGATGTTTTCTCTTGAATCATACCAACAGGGATCAAGGATCTGCCCTGACTACAACTCAAACCATCACACAGCCAACAGAACACAGAAGCAGTATCTCATCCGCTGTAGAAACAAGAAATGTAGTTTAACAGGAACTGTGAAGAAATGACCAGTATAAGGATAAAAAACACACCTGTGTTTATCTTGTATAAAATTTGAAAGCATCTAAACCATCCTGTTTCAGGACATGCGCTCATCCATCCCCACAGTAAGGGAACATTTATACACCAGCCAGAAAATGGTGGTTGTTTTCAGATTTCCTTGCGCAGCAGTTCTTCTGACAGGAAAAAAACATACCACTCCATTTTAATTGAGAATGGCACCTCTGAGACAGTTTTATCCCACCTTCTTTAA
Organism: Oriolus oriolus; assembly: GCA_013400235.1. Lineage (NCBI taxonomy): Eukaryota > Metazoa > Chordata > Aves > Passeriformes > Corvidae > Oriolus > Oriolus oriolus. The sequence goes on along the minus strand of VXBT01008205.1, from coordinate 1,463,588 downwards.
GGGCAAGCTTTTCCCCTGTCTCTCCTGACACGGCCTCTGCAGTGTGTTATGCACTGTACTACCAGCACTAACAATTAGCAGCTGCCAGTGCCTGGAATCGCTGATTGTTTTGCATCAATAATCTAGGCTAGGGAACAATTTGTAGATACCATAGCAATAAGTCAGATATGTTTAAAAAAAAATATCCTAGCATCATGCAGACTGTAATGACTTAATCCATTTTCCTGCTTCATCAGCTTTCCCTCATCCGGCTTCCTTGCTCTGCTCCAGTGGTTTTCCAGCTCATAATTTGGTGGTGCAACTTGTGACTTCTAAGGCCATGGTCAGATGGGTTTGCAAGGTCGTTTCCCCTCCCTTGCAAGCCAAGCAGCCTCTTACACGAGTCTACAGCTAAATGACTTTTTTTTCACACGTTCTGTGGCGCGTCTGGTCACAAAAATGACGGTTCCCTAAAACAGCTGCGTAGAGGCCTGAAAGCCCTCACGCACCAAAGCTCCTGGAAGTACAAGGCACATAATAAAAACAGCTAAAACGCTGTGATTTTGGGGGACCGACCTCGTTTTTCCGCAGGGGGCGAGTGGAGGCACCGGCAGCGAGAT
>VXBT01008205.1:1430265-1462682 GCA_013400235.1 Oriolus oriolus | reverse complement strand
ATGCGGCGGCGCGGGGCCTGCGGGCTTGGGCTGGAGCAGTCTGCAGGATGTGCCTCGCCGCCAGCGCCGGAGCTTCCAGGTCTCTCCCTCCCTTCCAGGCAGGGAACACCAGAGATGGGGAGGTGGGGGCTGCGAGTGCTGGAGGAGATGGGCGGTGGAGGTCGTGTTTGCCTTAGGCTGGAGGGAGAGGATGTAGCTGCGGCTGTCTTGAGTTGTTCCTCTGGAATAAAATTTATAGGCTTCTGCTTCTGTGCGGGTTCCGATAGGCGTTTTGTGAGGGATTCTGTCTTTTCATGCTTGGAGTGATGTGAATGCAAACCAGACGCGGCTTCTGCTCTTGCTGCCAAAACCTTTCTATTTCCTTCAGCACTACTCACTAAAAAGTTACCTTTTTTTTTTTTTTCCTTTCTGCTGAGATTTGTTTTGTATTTATTTTTTCTATTTCAGTAGGTAAGATCAAAATATGAGGCTGCTGGAGGAAGGATGTTTATTTTGCAGCTCTCTAGTTAGGGAAATGATTAGGAAATATTCTTAGAATTACTGGATGTAAACAGCTCTGCAGTGGAAAATGACTGGCTTTGTCTCATTCTGGGGAAAAGGCTGGATAAAGATGTATATTCATTATTTTTCTAAAGAAAACTCGTTGAGATAAGTGCTCTTTTATGCTTCTAAAGTGGATACATGTTTTGAAACTGCAGCTTACAATGGGACTGCAGATTCATTTTAGAGGGGGTGTTTTCCATGCAGACTGTTATTCCATCTGTTATACTGTAGTGAGGTTACTATCTCCCTTTTGGATCATGCAGCAGGAAACCTTGAGCTATCTCCCAAGCCCTCTGCTAGCCAAACTCAGGGAATTTCTTTTAAGAGGTCAAAATGCAGCTGGAGAGTTAGCACACGAAAGTATTTTGATGTATTGTCTGCTTCCGTGGGGTTGATGAGAAATGAGCTCATCCCTCCTCTCGTTTCCTGCAACTTCTTGGGGTTTAGTATCCTTCCTTCCGTAGAGTTCCATCAAATTGGCCAAATGATTGACAAGCAGTTAGGGGCAGGATGTAGGAAGACAGAGTGTGGTAGCAGAAACTTCCTTTTACTGAGGTGAATGGGCTAAAAATGTTCAATTTTGCTTGTTTTACATACATCAGACGTGAAACGTGCCAAGACTGCTTCAGAGTTGGAGTATTTGGTGGGCAGGTTGTTTGTTTAGATTAAGAGACCCTGGAAGACTTAAGTAGTTCTTGAGCTGTAATAAAGGCTAAATAACTGAAAAAGACCCAGACAATGTTTCCAACTTTTCATGATGTAGTTTTCAAATTACGTGCAAGTCTGAATGAAACTAGCTCAAACAGAACAGGTTAAAGCATCTCCAGCAGGCATGTCCAGTGCTTCGAAACCACACAGTTATAACTGGACATAGGACTTGAGGATCATGGAGGAGTCTTCCCTATCACAAGCAGCTCTCACTGATAATGTCATTCATAAATTATTAAGGACTTCCTTAAAACTTCTGTAGTCTGTTATTTTCCATTACTGCTATGTGAAGGCTGTTCCTTTGCTGCTCAGGAATCTTTTGCCTGTAGTCCGTCTTTGTTTATGTCCACTTTTTCCTGTGTGCTAACATTGTGCTTTTGTTTGAAAGGTTTGGTTTTGGCTTTGGTGTTTACATGTTTGGTGTATCTAAGGACAAACTCTCAAATCTTGTTTTGCAAAGCTGGACAAGCCAAGCTCTCTGTTCTCCTTGAGAGAAGCTCTTCCTTTGCCCATCCCATCAGCAGTGTTAGGTCCTGAAGTCTTAGGTTCAGTACTTAAGCATTAAAATTGTTTCCGGCAATGTGTTTTGCTCTATTGCAATTTCATTTTTAGCCTTTTCTTTATGGAAGGCTTTTGGCATCTCCTCTCTTGCTTCTCAAGTAGGCTCAAGTGTGATTTTACCATGATGTCTCGGAGTGTTAGATGATAGTGTGGTAAAAATGCTGCTGTACTATTAACATTGTTCCATAATTACCAGTTGTTCAGTGCTATTCTGCTGCATAATTCAGACATAATATGAAACATCTTGGCTGTGTAAGTCTGCTGTTTCCTTAGCCTGGTAAAGATTAATGCTATGCCCTGCCTTTTCAGACCTTTTTTTTGGGAAGATTTTTTCCTCAAGCTTCCCATGTAAGGGGAAAGATGTAGTTTGTTTTGGCTTCCTTGCAGGGGCTCGGCAATATCTTCCACTTGTGCTAGATGAGCTCGCCCAGCTGGTGATGGCTGCTGTGCTGGTGCACTGTGCGTTCTTCCTCCCTTCCTGGCTGGCGTGGCTCTTCCTCCAAGTGCTGGAGTGGTGCAGTGCTTCCTCAAGTGTGGATCTGTGGGCCTGGGGAGGAGGATGAGAAAGGGGAGATGTGCACAGGGGGGATTTTGAGTAGCAGCTGCCTGTTTTTACGCTGCAGCTCATTTGCTGTGCGTGTTTGTGGGCTTCAGCAGATGCTGAGGAGTGGCTGACATCAGGTTCTGAACATCCAGAGCAGGCAGGCCATTGTTTCTTACACAAGTAACATGGAAGGGAAAACTGTGATTTGCTCCAAAAGAAAAAGAGATGAGGGGGTCTAAAAAGCTTCCCTTGTAAGAAATAAACTTAACTTTTTAAAACCACACTGTTCAAAATACCAATACTTTAACTCGCCCATTTCTTCCTGCTTGGCTGGGACACTGACTTTCTGTGGCTCATTTGTGAATCAGAAAAATTCCAAATTCAGATACTGCTTTCATCTGTCACAAAGCATCACTTAAGTGTTGAAGCACATCTTGTTGATGTTTCTTATGTTTGTGTTTTATTTACGGTTTTTTGCTGTTACTTGCTTGAGAGCACCTGAAAGTGGTTTCACAGAAAGGCCTGGAAAGCTTGACTAGAGGTGTGAAATTCAGAGCATCCCTGTTTTGAACACTGAACTGTCATTTAGAACCTCAGTAAGGGTTCTTTCTCTATAATATTATTTTAGCAGGCACTGTTAATGTCCAAAAAGCTTCCTGTGAATGCTGCGGAGAGGAAGTGATGGTGTTACACTCTGAGTATCTGTGGTGAAGCTGATAATTGGACCACATTTGAGCTGGAGCCATTTTTTTTTATGTTCTAGCTGGATGACCCAAGGTTGAGAGCAAGTTGTAGCCTAACTATGTGTATCCTTCATAAAGGGAAAGAGTGCTCAAGTAGACACAATTATGTAGGGTTGTTAATGATCTCTTGAGTTGGTGGTTGATGTTGCAAAGAGGGTGTAGGAGTTACCCATTAAAAAATTAGAAGAAAACACAAGTAGAGTGTCACAAGGCAAGGAAAGAAAAATTATGATGCCTCTAGGGCACTATTGTTGCTTGGTATTCTTGGCTCCAGGAAAAATAATTTTCACCTGTCATCCTGTTGGTGCCTTTGAGAGTTTCTGTGAACTGCTCTGAAATTCTCATTTGCTCCTTGTTTCGCTTTTTACCAATTGTGTCTACAGGAATAGTGTTCAGTAATAAGTTCTCATTTTCTAAGGAGACATAGCTTGACCAAATGAACTGCAGATTGTACAGACAGCATTGTTTGTTAATTTTTATTGTCTGATTAAGAAGCTTTTCCAGCCAAAGTTCATTTTGTAAGATGCATTATGCACTAATGTAATCAATATCCTGTTGTAGGTGCTTATAACCATATTATAGGTGAAGCTTTTTTCTACCATCACAGATGTACTCTGCAATTAACCAAAACAGCTTGACTGTTCATTAAAACAGGTGTCAAGTGCTTCTTTCATTGAATAGTAATAGACATTAAGCAGATAATATTCCAAGAAAGTTTATCAAGTATCTAAATATGTTAAAGTGCCAACTTTACTGTGGGATTTATACAGTGGTAGATGAAGAAATAATTGGCAGAAGTCTCTAATTTTAAAATTTAGCTTCATGTTTTTCCTCTGGTGAGAAGATGTCAGTCCCTAATCTGCAACAGCTCCCTCAATGCTGTCTCATTATGTCTTGTGATAGGAAGTGGTAGGATGGTGATCAGGAAATTATTTGAAGATAAACATCCAAGAGTGAATACATTGTTACAAATTATAACACAAGAGTCTCTCACGCTTTAGTGTGTTCCTGCTGAGTTTCCCTCAGATCATTAATATCACTGGAATTTTTCCTCATTCTTGTGGTTTTAAAGGATTTTCCTCATGTACCATTGAACAAAAATCCTTTAAGAAGGTATTTCAGCGTTCATTGTTTCATATAAGATTTTCCAATCAGAAACCATTCCTGTGGGATAACTTGTCTGTTGTTCTTCTTTCCCCACTTTTCCTGAGTATTTTGTCAATGTGGGTAGATGGGGCCATCCAGATAAGTCTTTTTACTTTCCTTGTATAGATTTTAAATCTGATTACAACATCTGGGCAGGTTGTTAGCTTTCCTGATCTGTTAAACCTGTGTTTAAAATTCAGCTGAAAATTTGGATTCACTTCTGCAGAAGTCATTGGAAAGTTATTTTCATGAGATTCATCAAGGTCCTGCACCTGTATCGGGCAATCCCCGCACAAATCCAGGCTGAGTAGAGAATGGACTGAGATCAGCCCTGAGGAGAAGGACTTGGATGTGCTGGTGGATGAGAGGCTGGACATGACCTGGTCTTTTGAAAAGGGCACAGAGTGACAGGACAAGTGGGAATGGGTTCAAACTGACAGAGGGCAGGGCTGGATTATAGGGAAGAAATTCTTTACTGTGAGGGTGGTGAGGCCCTGGCACAGGTTGCCCAGAGAAGTTGTTGGTGCCCCATCCGTGGAAGTTCTCAAGGCCAGGTTGGATGGGGCTTGGAGCAAGCTGGGATGGTGGAAGGTGTCCCTGCATGTGGCAGGAGGTTGGAGCTGGATGATCCTGTGATTCTGTGAAAGTGAGGCAGTCCTTCACTACACTGCAGTTTCTGAAGTGCCTCTTGCTAGAGGATGTTCATATATTTTCCGGGTTGATTGTTTTTTAATAACAAATTCTTCATGTCACAAGAGAATATGTTTCCAAATTGTTTTTGTATTAAGAAATACTCCGTGTTTTGGATGGATAAAAATACCTTGGATTGCAGTTGTAAGGCAGCAGTTTGACTGTACAACACTTGTAACTGTGGAGTCCTTTGTGGTATAATGGGGTGCGCAACTAACTCTCCTTAGCGTTGGCATTTTTATTCTTCGCATTACCACTTGCCTCCCTAATTATTATTGGGATGAGGCTTGATCCACTGTTGGTTTAAAAAGACTTGTTTATCATGTTTTATGTAAACAGAGGTTATTTACAAAATTTATTTTTTATGTTTTGTTGTGTCCAGTGAAGAGATGATGACATTTGAAAGCACGGGAAGGATTGAAGGTATCATGCTTTGATAAGGAGACTTGGGAGAGAGAGTCTCCAAGTAGGGACACCCTGGGGGACTTGTGGGCCTCCAGTGCCACAGTAGGTAAGATGGTAAGATACAGTGTTTACTCAGGGGTTATTTTGTTTTTTCCAATATTAGAATTGATGATTAGCAGTTGTATTCATTGACAAAAATCCTATTACTTAAAAATTCCCTGAATCAGGACTGGTTTGCCCATTAAAGAGAATTGAACAGATTATGGGATGGATGTAGGAAGGAGTTGGGAGAGTTTTATACTTATTTTTGAATCAGTTTTGTAATGATTGTCTTAAAGTAGAACAGAAGAGGAAGAAGTTTAAATTTTTCATGCTCTTGGGTGTCATCTGAGAGGCTCTGCTTAGTGACTGGCTTTGAAGCATAAACTAGAAAAACGACCACCTAATTAGTCATTCCTTTCATTCCCTTTTTTAATGTCTCAGCCCTTATGTTTTGATCCCTGGGGATTTCAGTTCTGCAGAAGCAAACAAAATCAATCCTAACTGTAGATTTCACCAAACTATTTTTCATGTTTTGACATAAATTAATAACATTCTCTTAAAATATTGTATCAATTTTGAAAACCTTAATGAAAAATAATATCTTGTCTGTATGGTCAGTAATGATTATAGATTGAAACATGTAATTTTTTCATGGGCCCAACTCATGTAGTCACAGACATTAACGTTGTAGTTGTCAGTGTTTTGTCATCTGTTTTCTCCAAATGTGTCCAAAACCAGTGTGTAGTCAGTTTAAGTTTTCTTAATTATTCTCTTCTAACTTCTTGCTTAAAGTTTTGCAGTATATATGTGGGAATTTTTTGTTGTTGTTGTTTAAAAGCCACAGAACAGGAAATTCATACAGAATTCATTACTGAATAATGACCACATCTCAATAAAGAGTGCTTGCTCAAGTTTCTTCTGTGAAAACACCTTCTCTGCTTTTCAACTTTGCCTTTTTATTTTGAAACAAATGTTGCTCAAAACCAAGTAGCTTTTGTCTTATCCTTTACCGATTTTGGAAGTATGTTCAAGTAATTTATGTGCATCTGATTTAGGGGAAGAGGCATGAAGTGAGCAGGTGGGTTTTGGGTGTTTTTGCATTAGTTTTAGCTTCTATTTCAATGCCTGCTGGAGCCCCACCGTTCATGATTAGTACTTCCTTTACATAAATGTGACTTTCAGGTTTCATTTGCTGCAGGCTTTGCCCTGCAAGCTTCTTGATCTTATTACATGAACTTCAAAGCCTGCATTGTGCAGCAAGACCTTGGTATTGACTGCCTTGTAAAGCTGAGTGTTCCCACTGCTTCTGGTGGTACTGTGAGAGGGGAGAGTTTAGGTGGAGGTGTGGGGTTATGGTTCTGGGGGCTTGATGGGAGCCTGGTGAGGGATGCAGGTGTGTGCATCGTTCTGCACTCTTGTGCAGGCTGCCTCCTCCTGTCCCCGTGCCTGCTGAGAGACCTTGGCTTTGTCTTTGGGTAAATCCAGGTGCTGTACATAACCAGATGCATTTTCCAGGGTGTGGCAGTGGTTATGTACAACTTGATACATGCTGCTTTTTAGCTTTTAGCATTCCCACCTGAAAAGACTTCCTGAAGGCTTAAATGAATTGCTTCTGAAGTACTCCAAGTGTGGAAATGTTGTCTACTTAAGAATAACAATGAGACAAAAGTAAATCATCGTGAAAAGAATAACACCACAAAAAGCTTTGGAGTGTATTATATTAATGGACAATTTAACCTTAGTAGCAGCTTTGCACAGATCACTTAAGTTCAGTAGATGAAACAAATCTAAATCCCCTGAGTCCTCACTAATTACACCACAGTGAGTAGCTGTAGAAACGTCAATGCAAAATGTGATTGTAATACCGCAGTACTACTGAGCTGTGTTTTGTACACAAATTGAGGCATTCACATTTATGGGTCTCAAAACAACTGTAGCAGGGCCCCTTCCTGAAAGAATGTAATGGTGTTTGTATGCAACATCTCTTTGGTCCTCTTGGGATCTTGGTTCTCTCTGCAAACTTGGAGATTTTTAGATTTTTTTTTTTTTTCTTAAATTCAGGAAGACTGTGGGAAAGCCGTGCTCTAAAGTGCTTTTTGCTGCAACCTTGCTCTTTTGAGCACTCTTACACTATTCTAGCCACTGGAAGGCCTTATTGACTTGAGTAAGAATGCAGGATCCAACCCAAGTAAAAAAAATGCTGTGCAGGACAGATGCATTTTGACTTGTGTATCAGTCTATATATATAGACTTATTTGAGAAAGGAATCATCTGTCGTGTTCATAAGTGACAGAAGTCAAACTGAAGTAAACTGTTTCAAAGGAAATGAAAACTGACATTATGTCAGTTACTTGTTTATATAACAAAAGAAAGCATTCTGAATCTTAAGAGTTGGACTTGGAAAGGATGTGCTGAGGTGATTAATTAAATTCTGTTTCATTGTTTCTTTTTACACATCCAGGATGAGTGAAGCAGGGAACAGCTGGAATTTTTTTTGTTCAGAGGCTGGGAACACTGTCTGATAGTACTAGCTTATTGCAGTCTTGCATTCCTGTTTAATTCCCTTCTGTCTTCATCACTTTCCACCTCTTCAGTTCCTTCTCTATCTTTCAGATCTCTTGTAGCCTGGTACCTGACTGATTCTTTTGTGCGGAATCCATTCTGACCTAGGTTCCTATGGACTATGATCAAGTTACCTCTTTATGTTTACCCAAGAGAGAATTATTACCAGCATTGTTCTGTAGTGAAAATAGGTGAAGCTTGTTTCCTGCTTTTTCAATTTTAAAAAGGAGAAGTCCCATTTTATACTTCTCTCCAGCTGTGTTTGTGGAGAACTGTGGGGCTGACAGATGTAATTACTGCCTTCTTTTGTGCTGTAGCAGTGTTCAGTGGTCACGTCCCTGCCATGAGCCATCGGTGTCAGTGAGTGATCCCTTCCCTTTCCCAAACAGTGCTGAGTGCCACCTCCTCTGAGGTGATCTGGTGGAATGTCCTCTCTGTTCTATGTGGAGCAGTCCTGGAGCTTCCACATGGTCTGCAGGCCACGTTCACTCTGTGCAGCATCCTCTGGTCGCTGCTGCTGTTGTGTGCTGGTGAGATCTTGCTCTGTGAACTGGGGTTGCTCCCTGTGCATCCTGACAGTGTGATCTCTGTGGGTCCCTGTTATCTCCAAGGTGTGTTGGTGTGAAGGTACTGTGGCTGAGCTGCTGAGTTGACTTGTCTGTGTGGTGTGGCAGGAAGGACGTGTGTCGTAAGAGGTGACTGTACCAGTCCTGCTGGCTTGGCACTGAACATCTCAAGGCAGAGCAGTTCAGCTTGGTGATCCATAACTGACCCTGGGATGTGGTCCTTGTAACAAATTTTTTGATGCCTTTACCCATATGAACTTGAATGATTTGCTGCAAATATTAGCTGAGAGCAAACTGGTGTGGATGACTGGGGTGGTGGTGTCAGCACCCAGATTTGCACTCTGGTGCTGGTTTTATTCAGTGGTATAGATGCAGCCCGTAAAGACGAGGTGTTGCTCTGAGAAAATGAGGAGCTTTTAAGGCTTGGTAGGTTCCCTGTGACCTGCTGTTTTGTCCTGTGTCCTGGTAGGCTGTGTGGCAGACAAGAGCTGGATTTGATTTCCAGCTTAACTGCTAGAATTCTGGGGGATGTCACTTACCCCTTAAATTTCAGTTTACCCTGTTCCAAGACAACCATGATGGTACTGAGTTCAGATTTTACAATGTTTTCAGATCTGCTAAAAGAGGCTATTATAAAGGCCTACAAATGGGTGTGACAGCTCAGAAAGCCTGTGCAATTAGTAAATACAGCCAGGTGGGGAATTTGAGGTTCTTTGTGGTGTCACAATAACCAAGTTACCTGTGTTTGAGGTAAGTGGTGAAGTTTCCTGTGGGCAAAAACCATTTGGCTTTTTCTGCCTTGCTCTGTTTTGTGAGTTGTAATCATTTGCATGTGACCCTGAAAGCATGACTTGACTGTTGTCTGCTCTTCAAAGGACTTCAGATGCTGTTGTTGATCTTTATCTCTCCTTGTCCCACCCTCACAGTGTTTTTTGGCATTTGACCTTCTATTGTGATTGTCGAATTTATTACTGAGAAATGATGATTGTGCAAAAAGACCGAGTCATCTTCTGAATTAGATACCCTTGAAATTTCAGTGGATTGGATTTGAGATCTGGTGGGAGTACTTCTGTCTCCTCAGCTCCTTCATCCTGTTTAAGAGCATCAGTTTTTTGTCCAAACAAACAGTGTTTTCAAGTGGCAATACAGGCTGGTTCAAATGGGTCATATCACCATATACAATAAAAAGGGGTGGAAAAGAGAATGAGGAAGATCATCCATGGATAAAAGTCCCTAGCCTGGCTCTTTTTTAGAAGTTCTTGCAACAGAACTCTTGGCAGGCGAACGCCTTTGCAGTGAAGAGCGGAGAGGGTGGAGCGCTGAGATCAACGGAGGGAGTACGGCTGAAATCCTCCACTGTGGAGGAGCAAGCTGCACCTTTCCACGGTTGGCTGATCAAAGGGAGTGCTGCTTTGGGTGGGTAGGACAGGAAAAACCCTTGCCTATGTTCCCTCTTGCTGGGAAAACCAGCAGGCTCGTATAGGTAGGCTTTTCATGGTGATTCCTTGTGTGCTCGCATCTTTGGTACTGGCAGCAGCCTGTGAGAAGATGATGTGCCAGCCTGCGTTTTTCTTCCCAAAATCAGTATTGGAGCATGCTGATAGAAATTGTGGGAGCAGCAAGATTGCAATTATTATACTTCAGGCTTATGAAGAATGCAAAGACCAATACCTGGCAACATTTTTTAGAATCCTTTTTTGGTGATGCAGCTGAAATGAGTTCTTGATCACAGAGAGGTCAGGAGCAATTCATTATTCCTGCCACCATAACTAAGAATCACAGTCTTTTCTGGGAAACAAAGTTGTCGCTACATGTATGTCCTATGAACTTTTCTTCAATTCAGCAAAAGTTATGATAAACTTTTCTTTCTTTTTTACAGCAATGCTGAGTGACAGTAACTCTGTGAAGCTAAAAAGTGATCGTTCACCTCCTGTGCAATGGTGTGAGGTGGCTGCACATGAAGATGAGAAGACCAAGCTGGTTTTTAAAAGGTACTCGCAAGTAAGTGTCATTGTCACAGCTGCACAGAGGACAGTTGTTCTCCCCCCAGCCTGGACAATTACAAAAAGGATGGAGAAATCAAGGCATGGGGTTACCACAGGCTTTGAATGGAGGGTTAAGCACACAGCTCTCCCTGGGACGCTGAAAACACTTTGTGGAGCCCAGGCTAACTTGTTGTAGTACCTGTTTTCCCAAGCCAAAGTGAGATCCTAGTACTTCACTCACAAGTATTTCCAATTTTTTTTTTGTGTGCAGATAGATAACAATGTTGAGACTTTTGTACAGTCTGATAACTGAGGGAATGGAAGGCCAGTGGATGTTGAGTGGGTATCCTGGGGGGAGGTGTTTTCATATAGTTATTTTGCTAGCAAGACTTCTGGCATGCTACATCAAAAACCTTACTCCATTGTTTATAGCTTGACATCAAATTAGAATTAAAGGGTGTGTGTACATGTAGATCCAGGACCATATTTTATACCTAAAAAGTTCACTACTGTGATGCCACATGAATTTTTAGGTCTTAAAGCTTAAAAAAACCAAAGACAAACTGTTATATCCACAGGTGGATATGACCTGAATGTAGGAGCCCCAGCTGAACCTAGGAATACTTGATAAACTTCTGAAGGAAAACCAGCCTCATTTGTCAGCTGTGAATCCCCTGCCTTCTGCCTGTTGGCTGATCTCCAGGGGGTGCAGCCTAACATGCTAATGAAGCTCTTAGATCACCTATCAGTAGAAAATGTAATTTAGTTAAGTGAGATGTGACAAGTGCTGCTTTTCCAGTGGTCACCTTGTTTGTGGCCTGTACTGCACACTGAGTGCCAGAATTGCATCTATGAGTTCTTAGGGTACAAGCTTTTCTTAAAAAAAAAAGAAAATCTGTATTAACCTCATCTGAGAGTTTCAAGAAGCATTGGGCACTTAATAACTTCTATATTATTTCAAGACATTTAAACAAATGTCCAGTCCTTAGGAAACAACAGGAAATGAAAATCAATAGTAAAGCTCAAACTACACACTTGAGCAACAGCCACAACTTTAACCAAATAATGATGTAAGTATTCTGCAGATAGGTTTAAACATGAAATGAGCTAAGTGACTATTTGGACATCAACAGTGGTATTCCTTAGGAAGGAGAAATTAGTAGATCAAAAATATGAATAGTCTATGTTCTTCAATTTTAAAGTCGGTTGGACTTTTTCTTCTGCATATTTTGGGGCTTTAAGTAACTAAGGCTTCTTAATATAAACCTGAGCATGTTAAGTTCTGCATTCTGGCCTGCCAGTGAGTTGAAAGTTTTGTTTCAGTGGTGGCCATTGGCCCAAAATCACACAATTTAAAGTTACAGCCTTTTAAAAATCTTGCATGGAAATATGTATTCCAAGACAGAGTTGCCCTTTAAAGAAGGAAAAAAGAAATCAGTCTTGGTTTCATTATGTGAGGAGAACTGTTTGACTCATCAGAGATGCATTTGAAGTGTATGATGCAGGCATTTTCCTTATCCAAGCATCTATATGTGTTCATACTTTCCTGCAGATAACTTTGAAGAGTTATACAAGACTTGAAGTGAACAAAGCAATAGGGTTTTTTGTTTGTTTGATTCAAATGCAAGTATTCACATGAAGTTCAAGTGTCTTAAATTTGCTTAAAAATATTGATTTAATAGTTGATTGAACATTGGAAAAAAGACTTTTTTTTTTTTTTGTTTCTCCCTCCTACCCCTCACTGTCTCCTGTTTGTTTTTAGAATTCTTGCACTTTTTGTGGTTGGAGGGTGCTTCCTTTATATCCTCAAATTACATTTTGGCCCTGAAGAATGTGACACAACAAAAATGCCATACGTGGACCTCGATCGTGTAAGGGTTGGTATTTCTTGGCTTTTTTTTTTTCACTTGTCTTAAAAAAAAAAAGTTATTTATTGACAATACAAGAGTTATAGGGCTCTACAACAAAGAACTAAAATGCTGAAATTGAGCAGAAGTTTATTTTGTGTCATTTCATGCCATAGACATTCTGGTTTTGGTTCTTGTAAAGTTACAACAGAAGCACATAGAGAAACTGAGTTTTTAGGGGTAAAATTAGATAACTGTGATTTTAACATTTGAAGTGGACATGTCATCATACCATTGTGTCAGTGCAGATGACACTGGTGATCAGAAGATTGATGCAAATGGAAAGTAACATATTAAAAAACCCCAAAACAACCCAAACCTAACATGTTAAACCAAAGGGCTTTTCTTTTTCACCTAAGCCAGTTTCCCAGTCTGCTTTGCCTTGTAGTTGCTCAGATGTTTTTGGAATCACAAAATAAATGTCCAAGAGGGTGCAGCTATTATTCTGTTTGTCCATTTAAGGTAGCTACAGTTAGCTACAGTTGTTAGCAGTGGCTTTTTAGTAGGTGTAACAGACACCACTAAAGCCTTTGCTACTTATCCTGTTTGCACTTTATAACAGAACTTACCTGGCTCAGAGCTGTTGCATTTCTGTATTTGTCTCAGTGCTAAAAGGCAACCTACAGCAGAAACCCTGGCTTAAGATAGTCTCATCTTAGCATTACTGCATGTGCATCCTCCCCCACCATATCTTTCCCCTTCTGACCCTCTTTGCCTCCCCTTTTTTCTCTTTTTCTCATTTGACTTATTTATTTTTTCAGTAATGTATTCTTGATTCTGAAGGACAAACACTTTAAACCAAGCAAACCTAAAGACTTCATGGACTGTGTTTATTGCTGTTTCATTATTCGTTTTGTTTGTGTTGGATGCAGGGTGAGCAAAGAGCAGTGCTCTGGTCTGGTTAGGTAGTAGATAACTACAGAGTGTTTGAGGCAGTTGTCAAGTGATTAGCATGAATTTTTACTGATAGGGTGTGCAAATATCAGCCTTAAAATGAGGCTCTTATGAAGATGCAGCAACTCTTGCCAATGAAGCACTGAGTTGCTCAGTCATGCTTTTCCTAGTGTGGTGTTTATGCCCAAACTTGCAGAAACCTTCATAATTGTGGCAGAGGAAGTTCTGTAGATCAATCTTGGTTAAAAAAACCTTCCTTCCTTGTGCCCCCAGATACACACTATTGTTCCTTAACAGTAGATGAGAACTAAATTAGCAGTAGATTTGAATCTTGTGTCTCTGACCCCTGTGTTTGCTCATGTTTTTTTTTTTTTTTATTTACAGCAGAGTTTATTGGGAAGGCTATGATGCAAACAAGATTTTATTTTAACTGATAAAAGTAATACCTTTGCTGTTTCTCTTTTTACATCAGATACCAGCTTGCCACTACAAATTTCTAAAAATGTACATTAAAAGTGTTTTGTTTTTATTATGAGATGGATCAATGTGTAGTTTTGTCTGTCACTTTAATCTTTTTATGCAATATGGGACTGTAGTCTCTTATTTTGGTGACTAGTCTTTGAGAGAAGACCCCAAACACCCCCACCTGTCATTCCTTCTAAAGTCACGTTTTAGTCTTTAGCACTTTGTCAATACTTATGGAAGAAGTGTTGCTTCATTCTGATGAGTGAGTCCAGCTGCTGTTGCACAGAACTTTCACCCTATGGATGTGTCTCTGGTAGAATCCTACCACAGGCAGACTTCAGGTCCTGCAGTTGAGCAGTGGAGTAGAATTCCGCTTGCTGCTAAACTGGGCAGGTAGAAGTATGTCTAGGTTTTTTTATTTGGTGTTGCAAATGATAACACAAACGGCTCATTTTCACTTAGCACTACTTCTAGCCTAATATATTCTTTAGAAAACCTCATATCATATTGAGTGGAGAGGAATTCCTCTGTGGGTTTTCACTTTGCACTGGTCTGTATCTGCATTTGAGGAAATGCTTTAAAATGTGTTGTACTTCCACACTGAAGCTTTCTTATAACCCCTGTGTTTGCTAAACCACTGGTGATGAGCTGGTGGGCCACATTCCGAGGGCTTTGTGCATTCCTGCAGCTGGCTCTCCTGGCTGAAATCCTGTGTGTTTTGTTTCAGAGGGCGCAGCAATTTGCCAGTGCTGCATTGCAGGAGCAGTGCCGACCTTCTTATGCGAAGAAAGAAATGGGGAAGTTGTTTGCAGAGAAATACAGCATGGACATATCTCCCTTTGTTAGGAAAAATATAAATGAAGATGATGCTTTATTTAAATATGAACCTCCATTTGGATTTCACAAGTTCTTTGATAAACTTAAAGATCTCCTCGAACTCTTACCTGAGCATGATTTACCAGAAGATTTGAAGTCAAAGTACTGTAAGCGTTGTGTTGTTGTTGGCAGTGGTGGAATTCTTCATGGATCAGAGCTGGGTCACTTACTGAATCAGTTTGATATTGTTATAAGGTAGGCATTTCCCATTTAAGGAGTCCAACTACTTCATCATTACTTTATGAGCCAGCATTGTTTTTTAAGGGGAAAATACCTCCAACATTAATGCAATGTACAAGACTGTTTCTGAAAGTGCTTTTGAGAAATTTACTTGTGACTTGGTGGAATTTGAAGTCTTAGGAGCAAAATAAATTGTCATGTTTACGAGAAAGGAATTCAGTGTCATTATTTGTGGACTTCAGGTACAAAAATCACACAGGCAGAAATAGAAACTAGTGACATCATAGACAAGTAGACAGCACTGGGTTTATCCTTTCACATTTTAAAGTTTTCAAATCTTAAACTTTAGGACTTAAGGACTCACTTCTGCTGTTTTCCCCATGGCTACTTTGGATGCTTATTTGAAAGATTTTTTTATAACAGCTGTTTCAAACACAATAAAAATTAATTGGTGTTTCAGTACAGTTTGCTTACACACTTTATAGCACACTTATCTTCCCTTATCTTTACGAGGTCAGTGATTGCTTTCTGTGATTGCCCATGATTTCTGACATCTGAATTACATGCTCTGTTATTTGTGCCTTCTGAACATTACAGTTTGAACTCTCCTCCTTGTTTTGAATCATGTAAAGTTACAAATAAATTTAATACAAGCATTTTCCCAACTTGTTTTGTATACTAAGGCTTGCTCTTCTTATAAAGGGAATATTTCTTTGAGTCAATAGCCCTTATTAAAAGGTAAACAAACCTGTTAGCATGTGGAGGGAGCAGAGAACTTGCATTAGCTGTCCTCTGAAATTAGGGCTGGCAGGATGAAGGTGATTTTTCTGTCGAAGCAGAAAAGTTTGCAGGGCTTGAGCTGTTCTGCAGAACTCATGGCATCAAGATGATGTCATTCTTGTCAGCAGTGTGCCAGCATCTGAAGTTTTTGGTGAGCTGGAGTGATATAAACCCACAGGATGCATTACATTGCATTGGAGGGATAATTTGAATGATTTTTTGTGTGGAATACTCGTGAGTGTGTGTGTATATATAAATATATATATACATTATAAGGATAACACAGACAACTTTCTGTGTGTTTTCTTCCCCTTCCACTTTTATGTCTCTCTGAGTTGACACAAGGCAATAGATATGAATTTCTGCAATGCTGTCTTAAGTCACTTTACTCTTCAAGCTTTTCTTTCTGAAGTTCTGCACTCGTGCCATTTAATCTAGAAATAGAACTGGCTTCCTCCCAAAGATAAGGGCTGGAAGAGTGCGTGAGGCAAGGAACATGGGGGTTGTGAGAAAACACCGCAGTCTGTTCTGTTAAAAATCTGTGGGCCAGATAACAAGTTTTTGCTTAGTGTCTGATATTTCAGTGAGATTGTGGCCTGTTTATTTAATATCTCTCCACTGTGGGCTTCTTTCGCCTAGGTTAAATGATGCACCAGTTCAAGGCTACACGGATCATGTTGGTAACAAAACAACAATACGGATGACTTACCCCGAAGGAGCCCCCCTTTCTGAACACGAGTATCCTCCTGCAAGCTTGTTTGTGGCTGTTTTGTTTAAAAGTGTTGATTTCAACTGGCTTCAAGCCGTGGTAAAAAACGAAACCTTGGTATGTAACGTGACAGCCTTATGTACCTGTATTCTTGTTTGTTTTGTTTTCTAATGCTTAAAGAAGCTGATTGATTTGTTACTTCCTGTGCCAAGGATCTTTTATATAACCTTGTGGGGTTTTTTTAGCTCTGTCTCCTAGTTACAGCATTTGTGGACCAGCATTTGTGTTGAAGCCCCATGCTGACAGTAACGCTTCTTTTTTGTGGAGATATTGGTGGTTTGCACCAGGCTACGTGACAGACTGAGTGTTTACTAAAGTGGAATTAATTTCACGTTAGGTTTAAGTGACTTGAACAAGCCTGCAGAGCCCAAAATAGAAATGTGATT
Source organism: Oriolus oriolus (assembly GCA_013400235.1). Taxonomy (NCBI): domain Eukaryota; kingdom Metazoa; phylum Chordata; class Aves; order Passeriformes; family Corvidae; genus Oriolus; species Oriolus oriolus. The sequence goes on along the minus strand of VXBT01008205.1, from coordinate 1,445,930 downwards.
TCTGAATGCTAGTCTGGTTTTTTAGCAGCTAAAGTCTGCGCTGCTGCCATGGGCATACATGAAGTCAACATGTAACTGAACATTTTTGTGGGGTTCCTAAATAATGAATTATTTTTCACTAAACATTTAAAGAAGTGCTGAGATTCCTAAGGAACTGGGGGAAGGGTTTCATGTTTCCAAATTAATTTGAATTGGTGGCTTCTACTTCTTTCAATCTGCAGGCAGATAATTTCAGCAAGTAAAAATTACTGAGAGAGATTTAGAAGAAGGGCTGTCAAGTTTTTTAACAGTTTGATCTATGCTAGTTTAGGTACTCCAAATTCCCTTCTTAATTCTGTGATTTTTACAATTTGAGGAGGTCTGTTTAATCTTGACTATGACTGTCTACTACTACACTGAAGAGACAGGAAGATGCTTAAGGAACTGGAGCATCTCTACCATGAGGAAAGACTGATAGAGCTGCGAGTGTTTAGCCTAGAGAAGAGAAGGCTTGTGGGAGATCTTATTAATGTACATAAATATGTGAAGGGAGGGTGCAAAGAGGATGGAGCCAGGCTCTTTTTGGTGGTGCCCAGTGATAGGACAAGAGGGAGCTTGTCAGGTTGAATATCCGTGGACATCTTTCTCACAATAATCTAGACGTGGTCCTGAGCATCTGGCTCGAGGTGTCTGCTTGAGCCAGGGGAGTTGGACCATGTGATCTCCAGAGGTCCCTTCCATCCTCAACAGCTCTGTGATTCTGTGAACTGCAAACCTACTTCTCTCAAATACTCAGCTGTCAGTAGGCTCAGCTCTCTGTGCAGGCACTGGTACCGAAGTAAACTGATCCAGGGCATGGCTGGGAAAATGGGAGCACTGCAGCTTGTATCCGATCAGTTCAAGCTGCTGTTCCTTAAAGCCTGTTTAAAAATACAGGTCTGTTGCAGCTGTATCAGTTTTATCATTTGCTTAATGTTGCCCATTTCATGGAAAGACTTGTAGAATTAGTGTGATAGAGCATTTTTCCTTCCATTAGCAGGCATCTAACTGAATGCAGTGGCATGAGATCAGAATCTGGGTTTCTGAGTCCTGTGTAAATCCTCTTCTGAAGGGTTACATTTATCACTAGGTGGATGCTGTCAAACAACAGCTCTTCACTTCAAAGCTTGAGCACAATTGTTTTAAATCCAGTGCTTGCTTCAGAATGCCTGGTTAATGTTTGTGGGAAACTGTGGTTCCCTTCCCCATCTCTTCAAATACTGTTGCCTGCTCAGCTGTGCTGGGGTAGCCCGAAGAACCCATGGGTGCTGGTGAATATGTTGACTGATGAACACAAAGTGCAGTCAAATATTCAGAATAAACAAATATTCCCGCTGCTGTCCTCTCTGGAATTCCAGATACTTTGAAGGTTTTTCCTCTTTTGTTTGAGTTATTTGATCTGTAAACTGATATTTCTGAACCACCTTAGCTATAAACTATTTGCTGAATTTTTCAGGATCACTGGTGAATTCTGTAACTTGTGTACTGCTGTCTATCTCAGAGTCTCCCTTTGAACTTTATTTTTTATTTCTCTTAGCCTCTGTGGGTGCGACTCTTCTTTTGGAAGGAGGTTGCTGAGAAAATTCCTTTCACATCAAAGCAGTTTCGGATTCTGAATCCAGTCATTATCAAAGAGACAGCTTTGGACATTTTACAGTTCCCTGAGCCTCGATCAAAATTCTGGGGTTGGGATAAGGTAAGAAGTTTCCTTTCACCAAAAGGAGACAGTAAAATACAAGGTAAACAAAATAAGGAACTGAAAAAAGTTTTGGCCTTTTTAGTTTCTCTGTGCGGTTTTAGAGCTGGTCTCAGGTAATAGGGAAATCAATGTGCTCTCAGAAGACTCTTGTATTTTCTTGTGCAAAATCAAAGTAAGATTTCAGCTCACCTTTTCAGATGAGGTATTTTGCCTGTGTATGCTGACATGAAATAGCATTCAGATGCAGCAAGACGTAAACTCATTCCAGTGTTTAAAAACATGCATTTGGTGGATGTTAAGCCCGTTAAGAATGGCCCTGTTAAGCCAAACCAGCCATCAGCTGCAGACAGATGTGTCTCCAGCTGCAGGGAAAGCGGAGACAGTCTGGAGACCAGGCCAGTGTAAAGAGCCTTCCAGCTGCTGGAATTGCTGTGTCTGCCAGAGCATGCTCAGTAGCAGCTGATGGGCATTTCCTCCCTCCATGTCCTTTGCTCCAGCAGTGGTACACAGTGATGGATTGCCTGGTTTCATTATATGCTGCGTTTTTGTTACTTTAATTGTGTGTTTGAGAAATTGGATGTCACTAGTTCTCTTGAACTACAAAAGATACTGACTAAGCCCCATCTTTTTCCATTTGTGTGAAAGCACTTAAGATTATTGCACAAATATCTGAAGGATCTTCTCACATTTATTTATCAAAATAATATACCAAGCTACGTATCTTAATTGTACGGTAGTATATTTGCCTCCTTCACAGGTTGTTCAGTGAAAAATCATATTCTTAAGAATACTGTTAGAGAACCTGATGTTGCTCAAGACTGAAATAAGTGTACATCAATGTCAAGTTTAACTCTGTGTCAGGAGTTGTTTGACTGTTTGAAGTGAAGGTTCCCTTGCAGTTTAACTACACGCTGATAGGGCATCTTGCCTTCACAGGAAAAAAAATTAGTGTTGATAGCCAAAAGCCAAATACTTAAGTTGTGTTGGTATTTTGCCATGGAGTTTTTAGTTTTATTTGATCATTGAATTGATTTTTAGTTGTAGTTTTAATTGATTTCAGTTTTAAATGAGGAGGGGGAATAGGCACAGTCATTAAATTGTGTGAAGTCTTTATAAGCCTGGTAAAGGACAATATGTTTGAACTGAGCAAATTTCACTTTTCTCCCTTTTTTAGAATGTACCTACAATTGGGGTCACAGCAGTTGTTCTGGCCACACATTTATGTGATGAAGTGAGCTTAGCAGGATTTGGATATGACCTGGATCAGCCCAGCACACCTTTGCACTATTACAACAACCTTTGCATGGCTGCCATGAAAGAACAAACTATGCACAATGTGACAAGTGAGACAAAATTCCTGCAAAAACTGATCAAAGCAAAAGTTGTCAGAGACCTCACTGGAGGGATACACTGTGAATTCTGCAGCAAAGACAGCTAGCAGCATGGATAGGATTTGTTACATTTCTAGAGGTTCAGGTGGATCAACCCTTTCCCTACCTTTAGTTCTTTAAAATGTACATGAAATGGACGTGGAATCCCTGCTGCCTTTTTTAATGTCGCGTTCAAGTTGTCTGACTTTTAAAATTAATTTTCCTGTCAGATTTTACTTTGCACATTTCTGTGAATAGGTATGTAAATAGGACTTGGAGTTGAAAGACATCCATTTAAAGTATTTAATGTTTTAAGTTGTCTGAATAAAAGCATATTTTTTTGTTTTCAGATGTATATGGAACGCACATGGCTGGCCTGAATTGTCTAACAGTATACAAGAGTTTTTTTCCACTGATCTGCTGTCTTTGTTGATCCAGTTCTTGGTGTCTTGACTCCTTTTCATGCATGCCATGAAAAGAAAGGCATAGGCTTCTTAAGTCTTTCGTGTCTTGAACTTGAGCATTGCATTTACCCCTCAAATATTTATATTCTTTTGCTAATACATTTTTTGGGGGGTGAAGGACAAACGTAGGAGTGGAGTTGAAGGAAAAGGAATTGTTGTGGCAACAACTGAGTAGTAAGTACTTTGATGTTCATGATTGATATTGAAACCATTGATGAATTAATGTTTTGGGTTAGAATCCTGCTTTGTGAAGCACATTTGGGCCCAGGGCACTCTAGAAGAGGATTTGGCCAGGAGGAGGCTTTAACCCAGACCAGGTCATTTGTCATTTCTGTTCCTGAATACCCATCTAAATGTTTCTAACTAAATGATTTGCAGCAGAGTTCAGCTACCCCATTAATGCCATTAAAGAAATGGCATTAATACAAAATCTGCCCTTTTTTTAAAAATTTTTTTTGAGTGACTTGAGAATTGCTGGTTCTATGAAACACTAGTTTGTATGAATCATGTAGCAATACTAGAATCTATGATTAGATTACAATTTCCACTGGTTAACTTTATGATCCTTAAGTAATTATAGATATCGTCACCTTAACAGTTTGCAATGCTGATAACCCTTGTGAAGTCCAGTGTTGACTATTTGATTGGAGAGGTAGAGTTATTGGTTTTCCCCCAAGTCAGTAATTGGGTGAGTATGTAAGTTAAGAAGAAAATCACTATAAGAAAGTAGTATAATCTAGTAGCAAGCTAGGTAACTGCTGAAAACAGCCTATTTAAAAAACAAAAAGAGAAAAGAAAGCTATAGATATATGTTCTTGGGGGTGGAAATCAGTGCACTGCAACGGCACTGGACTGTGCAGATCTGTAAGCAAGCTTTAATGTTAATTATTTTGTTATTAGTAGAGTATCAGGTATGACTGTTTGCACTGAGGAGTGGTGTTAATCTACAGTATGTGAAAAAGTCTTCCTTTGGCACTGAAAGCTTGTCAGCAAACTGATCAAAGGTTGGCCTAGAAACATTGTTCATACTCCTGGGCTCTTCACATGGAGAATGTTCCCGCTTTTTCTTTATGGACAAAGATATGAATGAAGTTGTAGTTCCAAATTTTCAAAATACTCATGTGGAAATGCAAGATTAGGGTGGTTGGGTTTGGAGTTTTTATTCCGTGAAGAGAAGATCTAATCAATGACAATGTTAGAATACAGGAGCAGCAGACTGATGCTCACTGTTATACTGAGAGGCAATAAAAGGACTCCAGATCATAAAGATTAACTGAAGAAAATTGTGGACCTCATCTTTCCTGAGTCCCACATACCTACATGTCCTTCAAAGTTAGTTGTGGAGGGTGAATAAATTTGAAAATCAGAAAGTCTTTTCTCTGGCACTATTTGTGTTCATAGCAATAATATTAATCTAGCCTCCTCCTCCATGAAAAGCGTTAATTTTTATGCTAGCAGTAAATTTCTAGCTTGGGGGTGTTTTTTCTATAAGTATATTATATTATTTAATTTAAAAATATTTCACACGTGAAGAGTTTTATACAAATAGTCTTTTAGTTAATATATTAAAATGTGGTAACTATTTTCTCCTGGTATTTAAACTGGAAGCAGAACACTTTAATTTCATTTAGTATTAATGAAATTTTGGAAGACTGGAGAACGTGTGTGTTGGGAGGATGTCCTGAGTACACTAGAAGTCTGTGTTTCTGAGCACCTGGTCCCTCACCAGTTTGTTTTATTCAGCAGCTTAAAAATAATTAGTTGATTAATGTAAATGCCAATAGCTTTTTGGAGATGCTGTATCTACTGTAAAATTTGCAAATCATGTGGATGTAGGATTAGATTTCCTACCTGTTTTATGGCGTGTGATAAAACCTTGTTCTCCATGGTAGTCTGTGCAGACTTGACACTCTGTGAAATGGCACCAAAAAGCAATAAAGTGATGAGACCACTTTCTATTTATGTATTTGTTGCTCAGTTCCGTTTGTTCTCCCTCCTTTGTTAAGGATTTTTCACGTCTTGCTGATCCAGTTGAAAGTCTCGATGCAATCCTAGGTACCCAAAAACAGGGGAGGTGGTAGCTGGTAACTTTTTCTCTGTTCATTTATGCCTTTTTAGTACTCGTCAGTGGAATTATCTGTCTGGTGTTTGGAAGGGGGAGTCCCTCTCAACACTGACCATATTGTGGGCTTCCAGGATTTTGAAGTTAATGTGGATGAGAATATTTTGGACTGGGTTATTGCATTGGCCTTAAAATCAGGGGTGTGTCTCCTTCAATGCTGTAAACAGGCTGCAGCTTCTTATCTGTGCCTCAGCCTTGCTGGAAGTGAGATAAGAACAAAGCTGTCTGTTCTGTTGCTGTTTCACAGATTTATGCTTTGCAAAGAATCTGCATAGTCCTTTGTAAATAGGTCTTAATAGTGTTTGGTTAAAAAGTCACTAAAGAGTTTGGGGGCTGTGATAAAGCCATTGTGTTCAGCATCGAATTCCTCTTTGTAACTCTCTTAGTAGGAGCTGTCACAGCCAGGGATGTGCCTTATCTATTCTGGTGCTGAGTTGTTTTCATGGTTCCTGTGCAGGAAGTTGCACAAGGAGGCATGAAGAGCTGCTTGACTGTGGCGTGGGGAAGTGCCAGAAAGGGTGGCTGTGGCTGCAGTCCGTGACCAGTTGGCATCGAAACTGGGCACTGAGCTCGTAGGGACTGTTGAGATGCTGATAAGGAACTGAAGAGAGTTCAGGCCCTCCAGTGCATGAATGTGTGTTGATAGCTCTAGCTCTTGTGCTGTGGTTGGAACTCCAGCAGGAAATGGGAGGGCACCAGGGCAGGCAGCTGTGTAGCATGAGTGTGATCCTTTTGCCTGTGCAAAGGGAGGATGAAGGAAGAGCACCTCGGTTGAGACCAGCTCAGATGTGATGCTGTGCCTTCCTTCCTCCAGCCTCCCAGCAGCAAGGTTTTATACAATGCTTGATTTTACCAGCTTAGGAAAAGGTTCTTTACCCAGAGGGTTGTTGAGCACTGGAAGAGGCTCCCCAGGGCAGTGGTCACAGCTCCAAGGCTGACAGAGCTCAGGAAGCGTTTGGTCAATGCTCTCAGGCACAGGGTGTGACTCTTGGGGATGGTGCTGTGCAGGGCCAGGAGTTGGACTGGATGATCCTGGTGGGTCCCTTCCAACTCAGGATATTCCGTGATTCTGTGAAATGTGGGTACATCCTGGTCAAAAGAGTTTTGAGCCATTTGACATCAGCCTTGTCCCACATCTCCTGAGGTGCTGGAAGGTAAACAACCCACTCCTAGAGTCCCTAAGGGGCTAATGCCCCTCATGCCTTCTGTCTCTAATTGTCCTTTTGAGCTACACAAACAGTACTTTTCCTGCCACAAACAGTCTCTGGCTTTCTGTGCCTCTGTGGTCATTGTATTTTCCCTAAAACAACCCTGTGAGCAGGGACTGAAGCACCCACCCATGTGCCCACAGGTGATGTGAATTACAAGTGGGTATCGAGTGTTGCATTTCAGCATGTCCTCAGCCAAAACGGGGGGGTGTTGCAAAACTTCCTGCATTTTATAGGTGTACAGTCCTCCCCACTGTTCCCTGGGAAGGAGCTGCAGTGGCTCATAGCTCTGTGCTGGTGATGGACCTGTACACTGCCATGAGGGGATCCTTCTGCTCCAGCTCCACCTGTATTCCTTTCTGCTCTCTGTGTACAGCTTATTGCACCTGTGTGCTTAAAGCAAAAAAACTCTTTTAATTTACAAGAATATAATAAAATGCCTTCCTTGATGAATGACAAGGGATCTTTTGGTGGGGACCTGGTCTGCGTTCCTCGCAAACTGGAGTGCAAACTATCACATGTGTCTGACTTTGTCAAGGACATGACAGCATCAGTGGCTGCTCTGATGGTCAAGGTAGGAGGCAGGTGTTAAATCAACTGTGCTCTGCCTGCTCCTGTGGTTTATATGGATGTGGAAAGCCAGGAATTGGCAGCACTGGGTTTTCAAGTGGGGGAGTGCTTGTTCCAGCAGATTTACCCTTTTCTCCTTGTCCAAGTACTTGTGCATCACCTCTTTGTGGTTTAGCAAAAAACCCCAAACACACCTGTGATTGAATCTTGACTGAAATTCTGATCCCTGCCAACACTTGTGTTTTCTGTCCTGTGAACTGGAATTAGCGCTGCTCATGTTTAGAGAGTCGAGCTTGGCTGAACATAAGTAGTTTACCTCCCTTTGGGGTCATCTGCCTGGTCATTTGTTTTCACAGCCTCCCTCTCCTGTACTCGGGCCAAAACCAACTTCTTCCTAAGTTCCTGCGTCTGCCATAGAGGAGAACAAAGCCTTCTTGTTCAGTGCAGCCGCTCCTGCTCCCTCCTTGTGGGCAGCGAGGAGCCCTGGCCTTTGCAAGGAGGCATTTCCACTTGCACGGGATGGCTTCAGCAGGGGTCTGGCACTGGAGCTTCTCTTTGGAAGGGGCTGCCAAGGCCCAGATAGAATATGGTGGCCAAGTTGCAGAAAAACCCATTTTCCACAAGCTGGAGTAATCTCTCTGACAAAGGAAAGCTGGGAATCCAAGCAGCCGTGGCAGTGCTGAGCATCACACACTTCCTTCCCAGTGATCTTTGTGTTCCTGCTATGGAGCTAAAATAATTATTCTGTAGCTCAGGGAAGTCTTGAGCCCCAGCTTGGGCCTTCAGCATACAAGCCAGTCTGGAGGGAAGCAGAAACACTGCTATTTGCAAATTTCCCCCTTTTTCCAACCTTTTTCTACCTGATCTGAACTTATAAAACCCCAAACAAACCCATTTTGCAGAAGGTGGAATTACTTCACCTCCACCTTAGGCTGAGTTAAGGATGAGGAGATGTGAGGACCTGGTAAAGCAGATAGAGAAGCTGCAAAGAGGTTTTAACTCTGTATGAGCTGGATTGCTACTCAGTGTTTTTTCCCTTCCTTTTGTTTCTGCTTCCTTTAATTTTGGCCATCAATATATTTTGGGGGTTTAATGCTATTTTACTCTTTTCTCTGCCACTGTGTGCCAGTCTTTCTGGCTTCTTCTTGAGGCTGACCAGCTGGAGGATTCAGGTGGAAATGGTTTGTGTTCAAGTGCTGTGAAGGCATTGGCTGCAGGGTTAAGTGGCTGCAGCAGAGAAACCTGAGAAAAGGACTTGGGGAAACCAGGGATATGGTGGGGATGAGGTTTGGGATAAGCAGGTGTGGAAAGGCAGGAATATACACACATCTCATTTGACCATCTGAGTGCAGCCTTAGGACGGTTTGCAGCAGGGCTTGTAGCTGCCAGGATCAACCCTTTGTGTCATTGCATGCCTGGGCCTCTCATGCTGCTGTAACATGAATGACCACAAAACATCTCAACAAAAATTTCTGGCCATCTTTTCCTTTCTGCTGAGGAGAGCAGAAGCTCATGAAAAGCAGCTAGTGTGGCTTCTCAGGGCTTGGTGTTGCTGTACCTGTAGGGAAAGATCAGGACATGTGTCCTGGGCAGTTTTATGACCTCTCTGTGCTGCTCTGTCCAGGAAAGAAGTGTACAGGTTACCACAGTTGTTCATGTTGTGCCTTTGTAATGCAAAATCTTCACAAGAAAAGAAGGGTTGGTTTGTTCTATCAGTCGAGTAACAAGATTACCACAAGCATTTTCAGTTTTGTGGCTGGGTAGAGAGGTCTGGGGTTATTTTTAAGCAAGTCCTTTCCTATTTATAGAAGCAGCTAATTGGGTCAGATCATGGCTTAGCTCAAAACCACAAGGAGTTTTCCTCTGCCTGGTCATGAGAGTCTGAACCCTGTCACCACTTTGGCTGCCTGGTTTTATCAGGCTTGATTTCTAAGCCTTCTCTCTGACCCATCTAGCACCTAACCTGTGCTCTCAGCTCTCGTTTGGAAACCTGTTTTAGACTGATTTGTGCTAGGCAGGGGACACAGGTGCAGCTGGACACCCAGGTCCCTCAACAGCTCTCAGGTACCCCCACCTTGGTCCAGCTCTCAGACCATCAATGGAGACTGCCTCAGAGGAGGAGGAATTTAGCAATATCATTAGATACAGGTTTTGCCATGTTCATGCCTACACAGATGAAAGGAGCTGAATGTGAGTTCGTAGCTCTGCAGCCTGGGGGGACACTTGGGGAATGGCTTGGGCTGGAACCTCCTGCTGCAACGGGGTATCTCCAGCCACTGCTTCTAGCAGCTCGGGCTGCATTAGAAATGTCAATGATTTTAAATACCTGGGTGCTGCAGGAGCCGTCCCCGTGCCCAGCAGCTGCCCTGGGGGCTCGCACATCAGAGACGCTGCATTTTACGCCGCGGTATAAGAGCAGATGAGGCGAAATGTCCATGAAAGTAGCGCCAAGGAGGGCTCCCCGTGGTCAGCAAATGCAGCCTGGGCTCTGCTCGCAGCTGAAGAGGTTCTGGAGCCGTTTCCCGTGCGCAGCGGGCCCGGGAGCGAGGAGCGGGCGCGCAGCCCCACCTAGCGCCGCGCGGGATGCGCGCACCGGCCCTGCCCGAGCTGCCCCCGCTGCGGCCGCACCGACCCCAGGCATCAAAACAGCACAAATCCTGAGCTACAGCCGCAACACACGTGGGCTGGGGCTGGAATGTAAGCCTGAAGCGAAGGGCGTGGGAATGAGCCGCTTTCCTCGCTTAGCACACGAGTGGAGCTCGAGCTCAGGGTTTTTATCCCGTGGTTTGTACAGCTCCGCGGACGGGAGCGGTCTCCAGCTCTAGAGGGAGCATTGCTACACGTGTCGTTGGTTGCTCCGTTTCCCAGGGAGCTGGGCTGATGCACGGAGGTCTGTCCGGCCTGACTCAGTCCTCTGTGCCACCAGAGAAGCTTGGAGGGCAACAGAAATCCTTAAGTCTCCAAAAACATGTCTGGCAAGGATACTTGGGCAAGCAGAGACCAGCTAGTCCAGAGAAGATCATGCAAGGGGTCAGTAGCAGAGAGAGTGATTACCTTCTTCCCTCTGCATCGTTCTGGGGAAAGGACAAGAAGTAACGGACACAAATAGCATCCTGGTAGCTTTAGGTACAATAAGGAGGTTTTTCTAACATGAGATCAGAGAAGCATTAGTGTGAATTGTGCTGGGAGGACTTCCAGCACTGGAAAGTTTGAAGACTGCATTGGATAAGCTCCAGCCAGGACTCTTTCAGCTGCAGCTGATCCCACCGTGGGCCGGGGATGGATTTAGCTGCCCTGGGGGAGGAAGGGAGTGTTCTTTCCATCCTCTCTCTTTCTGCCCTTTGGATTTGATGCATGATATTAGACACTGATGCTGGGGTTGTGGTTACTCACCCTTGCTCCTGAAGCATTTTTGGCTCTCTTGTTATAGGACATGCTGTGAAAAAGTCATCGAACTGGGGACAGGCTCTTCCCTGTAGCTAAAGCTGAAGCTGGGGCAGAGGGGAGGGAATGCAAGTCCTTGATTCAGAAGGAGCTGCGAGTTGAACCCCACCATGGCTGAAATTAGAGCATCTTCTGGACTGGTTTAAAATGTACAATCCTGGAAAAAGCACCTTATCAGCTTGAAGAGGTTGTTACTTGGTTGGAGATGTGACTTCAGGTGTGTTTGAGCACTGGAGCTTGAACTTGCCTCTCGTACTGAGTGGTGATTGGGAATGTCAGCTTAGGAGAGGAGGTCTGGGGCAAAAAAGAGGTTCCCCATTGTGCAGAAATAAAGAGAAGGCTCAAAAATTGCAGGAAACCTCTTCTCTGCACTTCCATTTAGTTTCTCTCTCTCCTCCTGTGAAAATGATGTGTGAAATCTGGAGAAGCCAGTTGGAGCCAAAGGATGTAATCGACCCTGACACTGTGAAACACTTCCCTGTGAAATCCTGCCTGCAGCCTGTCCGGGGAGGATTTGTTCCGTGGCTCACTGCACTCTCAGCTGGCATTTTGCTTCAGCTGCTCCTCGCACCTGCGGCAGTGGTGGCAGTGGGAGGAGCTGCCATGTGAAACCCGCAGCACAGGTGGGGTGGGGTGGCACAGGGGAGATGTGTTTTGGTCTGGGTACAACATACACCTCGTTAAGCCACCCAAGTGAGGAGAGGGGTGGCTTCTTTGCAGGCACAAACTTGCACAGCTGGGAGCTGCACTGATTGATGCCCCGGCAGGGTGTGAGCTCACCCATCAATATCCACTGCAGCTGCTTCTGCCATGCCTGATGTCCCTGGGGAATCCCTGCCTTGTGTTTGAAGACTCTGCTTTGTCTCTACTCCAAGTTTTCTGATCACTGTATCAGTGAAGAGAGAAAGAGCAGTAAAACACAACTGGTTAAGATGCTGGCTGGGAAAACTCAAGCATTTTTCCCAAGCTCTGCTTATCTCTGACCCTCAGCCCAATCCTTGACTCTAAAGGGATTGTATGCATACCACTGCTGCTCTTGTTTTGGGATATACTTGCAAGCGTGACTTGTTCTTGGCCCCTTAGCTAGTCTTGTGAGCCTGTTCTGACTCTTATTAGGGGATGTAGCCTGTCCCTGATCCAGCCCATGTGACAGTGAAGTCTTCTCCCCCATTCTGGACTGGTTTGCTGGCTGCTGATGCTGGCTGCAGGGTTAGGGCAATGCAATGACATCTTTCAGGCCCCTGCCCCAGCTGATAGCGCTTGGAGGTCTCATCCTTTTTAACCCTAAGCTGAATCCTGAGCATATGTGGGCTGGACAGGGAGAACACAACTGCTCTCTGTCCAAACAGCATTTCCCAGATCAGAGCTTTGCTGTCATTTCCCCCTGCAGTCCACAAAAGACAGAGTTGCCATAAAATGATCACACCTGGTAGTACAACTTCCTGATATATCTGTGAAGAGATCCTGATGTTCGACCCAGCAACTGGCAATCATCAGCATGCAGAGTTCCAAATGAAATACATTCCTGTGCAGCTTTCAATCCTTTGACAGAGATATTTCCCAGTGTAAAGCTGCCATGAAATGTGTAAGCCAAAAACATATCATTTCTCAACCAGTGGTGCTAGGAACACGGCTGCAAAATCCAGGAACGAAGCAAATGCACCTGGAGTGATTTGATTCTGGTTCTGGATTTTTTTTCCCCATCTGCACTAGCTGTTAGGCAGGAACTGAATGATGCTCCATTCATCATCTCATAAAAGGGCAGTGTGGAAGAAAGGAATAGGAACATCACAGGGAGATGTAACATGCTCATGTTACCCCAGCAGCTGAAACTGCAGCTGAAGCCTGCAGTCACCCCTTGTGTTACCAGCTCCCTGGAAAGAGGGAGGACATGCAGGTGTGTTCTTATACAGGAACAAGGAGGCAACTGTGTGTTGAGGCCCTTAATCCAGCTGATGTGTACTGACATTGCTCCAGGAGGACCTGCAGGTCTAGCACTGCGTTCCCATTGGAGAACCAGGGAATACTTCCAGCCTTTGGAGAACACTAGGGGAAGTTTTAAAGTGGTGGATCTTTCACCAGGTCAAATTTTGGTTGTTTCTGGTTTGGTTGTTTGGGTTGGTTTTTTTAGGGTGGTGGGGGGGGGGGTTGTTGTTTTGTTTGTTTGGTTTTGGTTTCTTGATATCTGTGAGCCCAGGTTGAGTTGGAACCCTTGGGCTGGGTCCCAATTCTAATATGAGAGCAGTTTGCTTTTAGCTGATGTGCCTGCAGGCAGAGATGCCCACAGCAGGCAGGGCAGGTCAGAGGGCATGTGGCTGCCACTCAGCATGGTGCCTTTGCTGTAGCCTGCACCTGGCTTTCACTTTGTCCTTGAACAGGTCATTGGTAAGTTGAATGACAAGTATTTCTTTCTTTTTTTCATTAGATTTACTGAAGAAATAAAGATTATATACCGTGACCTCTGCCTGCTGGTCCCCCAACTAGCTCATGGCCGATTTTAAATAAACTTTACATATGGGGAGAGTTGTTAAAGGTATTACAAGTTCATAAACAATGTAAAAATCTCTGCCTGGGTAGGGGAGAAATAAAGGTAAGTCACTTCCCACCCAGTTTCAGCCTGCCAGCTCTGGCTGCGATACTTGGTAGGAATCCAGGCTTGCTTAATCCTGCTGCTCACAGACCTTCTAACTCTGGCTTTTGCAGGTGCAGATTTAGGAGTGAGTTTAGGGTTACAGAAGCATGGTACATGGGGTTTTTCAATTTGCTAGAAAAGAGGATTGAAATTTCAACAGGAGTCTTTGCAGGCAGGAGTTTCATCCTCACCAGACGGAACTGGTGGATTTGATGGCTTCCATCATAGCAATGAGCAGGGAATCATTTTAGGGTCAGGAAACACCACCGAGCCTCATCTCTGGGTTGAGCTGGAAGGCAGTGGAAGGATCAGCAGAAGTGGGTGTATGCTCATAATGCTCTTGCTGCTGTGGTTATCCAGCTTGTGCTGCTTCTCCTCCAAAGTCCTTCCTGAGGGGAAGCCCTGTGGACAGTCGCGCTTTCCTTGGAGTACCTTGCTTGCCATTGGCTCTGTTTTTCTTCCAACAGACAAAGCTTGGTGCACATAAATCAAAAGGGACAAGTGGAGTGTATGAAACAGGCTACTCCAATATGTGTATGGGGGGAATATCAGAACGTCCTTTGCAGCGGCCGGGAGATTCCAGGTTTGGCTACAGGACTGTAGTCCATAAAAGTTGCTGGGATAGCTCTGGTTCTTTTTTCCCCAAGAAAGAGGAAACCTTTTTCTCTGTCTCATTTGCTGTTTCTACTGATGCCAGATTTCCCTGTGTGAATGCATTTCTTTTCCTTCACACCCTCAGATAGACTTTCCATTGATCACTGCCCAAATTTGTGGCCTTTAGATCTTGGAGCTCAGCTCTGAAATAGCCTCCTTCCAGATGAAAAGGAGGGGTGAGGAGCTAAAAAGCAGTGGGTTTCACTTTTTTATCAATTACAGTGCTTCCCAGGCTATGTGGTTAGAGAAGTGCAGAGCTTAGGAAAAATCCAGGCTGAGGACCTGGCCTCAGCATCAAGGATTTCCTTTCTGAGATGAGCTGTTGCTCTGCTCTCCAAAGTAAGGATCTCCCACTGTTTTATGTGATTGTATTGGGGGTTTTTTATGTCACACACTTCATTCAAGGGGTATCTGCACAGAGTTTTCTCATGGAAAGTGCAATCATTTTCTGGAACGTGTTGCTGCGGAGTATTGCTGAATCCAGGCACTTAGCAAAATTCAGAGGGAGGTCAGATATTTGTATGGATCACAACACTAGTCCGGACCCATAAGGGATTATGCTAACAGGTTTTGGAGCAGGTCTGAACAGTGCTTTCAGGCCTTAGCTGCTGTCTTGCGCTTAGAGCTTAGGAGGAGACCCTCACATTTAAGAGCTTGTAGTTCTTCCCCAGCAGAGCCTTGTGTTGCATATGAATCAGTCCATCCATCCATCCATCCATCCATCCACCCACCCATCCAGCTGCTGGTCAGTCTCCAGCAGTCCCATATACATCAGTGTAACACACACAGCTGGTGAGTGCTGTGCAGTTGAGTGCTGGTGGCTGCAGCCTTGGTGGCTCCCAGTCACCCAGGTCAAGGTGGCCAGGCTTGAGAGAGCAAGTCAGAACCAATCTGCTTGTTTTCCTTTTCTCTCTATTTTCCAGTTTGTGCTTGATTTTTTTTTGCTACCTCCCAGTCCCCTAAAGGGGAA
Organism: Oriolus oriolus; assembly: GCA_013400235.1. NCBI lineage: Eukaryota > Metazoa > Chordata > Aves > Passeriformes > Corvidae > Oriolus > Oriolus oriolus. The sequence continues at coordinate 1,430,779 of VXBT01008205.1, read as the reverse complement.
GGGTGATGACTGCGGTGTGTTCCTCTGCTCCTGACACCATTTACCTAACTTTTATTGTTTTACCATCTTCCTTGTGTATTGAGGGGATGCTCTGCCTTTTTGCGGCCCCTTGCGTCTCCTTCTGGCAACTTGTGTTACCAGGACACCTCCTAAGTGCACTTACACCATCTCTGTCTGCCTTTTCAGTAATCACAACACTGATATATGTGAAATTGTGTCTGGCTGTCTCATCAGTGCTAGAAAGCACCCACGTGCTCTCGCTGTGCTGTTTAAGCGAGCTTATACTGTGGTTCAGGGGAAGTTATTACTAATTTTGCACTGCTCAGTGTGTTTCTATTCCATGGGTGCCATAGGTATCTGCACCATCTGAGCAGGCTTTTGTGTACGGGTGCATCGGCATCGCAGCATCTCTCACTGCCCCGGTTCGGGTTTCATCACCTCTGCGTGCTGCGGGAGGGAGCCAAAGCCTGCCCGAGAGCGGGAGCAGGTTTGAATCCTCAGCATCGCAGCCTGC
>VXBT01008205.1:1364793-1430031 GCA_013400235.1 Oriolus oriolus | reverse complement strand
GGGGGGGTGGATGGATGGATGGATGGATGGATGGATGGATGGATGGATGGATGGATGGATGGATGGATGGATGCACAGCCTACGCCAAGCGCTGTTCTGCTCTTCTCCGAGGTTCTTGAGGGGGGATCGCGGGCCGGTTAAGCTGCAGCACAAGCCCCGAGCTTGGCTGGAGGAGGTCGGGCTGGCGGGCTCAGGGCTCCGTCTCCCGTTTCCCCAGCTGGCGACAGTGCCGGCGGCTCCAGCCCATAAAACCCGAGCTTGGTGTGGGTCTTTGCTAGGATGGGGGGTTAGGGTTAGATATCCCTGCACGATGCTAATCCTTGCACAATTCTTAGGGAGGATTTTTTGGCATAATTTACTTTGAATGAGTGTTTCAGTGTGGGTTGGGGGAGAACATGGCTGAAATCCCATATTCTGAGCATAGATTTTTGCCTGAGCAAGTGCAATGAGAGCAGATTGCAGACTGAGACCTTGGAAGACGATGCCAGGAGAAAACTGCCACACTAACATATGCATAAATGTAATAATGTTTTTTTTTTCTTTGACTAGCCACCTCCTCCTCCCTTTAGATTCCCTGGTCACAGACTCTGTGCCTCAAAGCATTGCACTCAGACACTAATATGCACCAACAAAACCTGTCTGTTTTGCCCAGTAACTCACTGATCAGTGAAATTTGAAGCAGGAGAGCTCAAATAAAACATTCAATATTAACCTATTAAAAAATTCCAGGAAGTCTTTCTACAAATTGGCTGTCTCCTGGTTTGCCCCAAATAGCACAGTGTCCTCCTTACACTGCAGCTGCTCTTGTGAGGTCTCAAAAGACATGCAGCTCCAGGCCTGGTTAGCATTTAGATGGGAGACCTCCAAGAGCTTTGGCTGGTAGAGAAACAAGTACTGGAGTTTCAGTAAGTGGCATTTTCCTGTCCTGAGTCATTGTTGAACACGTGCCCGTTCCAGCAGCAGAAGATCTCATTCTTCAGTGCTGTCATTCTAGCACCCAAGAGCTCTCCAAAGTTAAAGCCCATCTTGTCAACACCAGATGCACTGAGATGCTCTGGGTGTTTGCTGAAGAGGAGAGACACATGTGCAGGACATGGTCCTGGCAGCCATCACAGTGTTCGGCGATGGATGGGACTTGACAAGTATTGAGCAAAAATGACATTTTTAATACTCAAGGGTTGGGTTAGGTGATACCAGAAGAAGGAGATTTGAATGAGGGGTTCAGATCTCCCTGTGCTTCTCCCTTTTGCTTGATAGCATCAAGCTGACAGTAGCTGGTCCTGACCCTTCCCTCCAAGGGTTGCTAACAGCAGCCTCGCTTCTCTCACCGTGCCTGTTGCTCTTACAGATATATCACTTGCTGTCTTCTGAAATCAGAACATCTGTCCAGTCTGTGCTTCCTCCAGACTCTTCCAGGTGGGAATCATTACTGCTGATTTACACCTGGTGATTCAGAGCAGGAGATGGAGAAGATGAGGATGTTCTCCTCAAACAGGAGCAGGACAAACTGCACCTGGAGAGTTTCTTTGCTCGAATGAGCTGGATGTCTGGAGGGGGCCAAGCTCCATAAGCAAAGAAAAAAGAAAGTGTTTTACTTGCCAGAAGTTTATTGCATGGAATCTTTCCAGTGACACCCTGCAGGTCACCAGGAGCTTCACACAAATTCCCAACTGGTTGCAGGGTACAGTATGGAGCAAGGGTAGGTTATCATTTTAGAGCAAAGCAGCTGTGTTACATAGATCTTTCTTTTCTTCCTGTGGTCCTGTGTCATCCTAAGAGCTTACAGCTCCAAGATGACTGCAGGATGGCAGGGTGACATACAGGCAGAAGACACCCTGCACACAGCAAGTATGGAGCTGGGTGCCTTTCTCTGAAATACATAAAGCAGAGAAGAGGAGAGGGTGATTCTTGCACTTCCTGCAGGGCTGGGGACAGCCTGGCTTCTGTGGCCTGATCCTAATCACTCTGTACTCCAAAATGGTGCATTGAACAAAAATTGCACTCACCAGTGAGTTCAGCTGCAGAGGCTTCCCACTGGTGGGGACTCAACTGGTGACTGCTGGTGCTTCTGAGGGGGTACCATTTCAGATCACTTCCGTGGGCTATTTGCAGGGTTTTCCATCTTGAGCAGAAACAAAAGCCCAATAACAGATTTTCCCTGATTTAATCTTCAGACTGATGTGGGTGGAGAGGCTGTATGGATTACTGAGGACACAGCTGACGTTTTGTGGGGTTCCCAGGAATTCGGCGTGGGCGCCTTCAGCCGGGGCTGTTTTGTTTTAAAAGCAAACGTGAGCTCTTGGACCTGGCCCTGTGGGATGCTGACACCACCTGGCAGAAGGGCTGTGCTCAGATCAGGGCGACTGTATGTGTTTAATTTTGAGCTGGAGGAGGAGAACTATGGTGAGTCCTGGGTCAGTGACAATGAGGTCTGGACTCCAGATGTGCAAAGCCTGGCAGTGCGAGATGGGAAGGCTGTTTAGAGAAGAACATTTTGGAAGTCTGGGGGAGTGCACAGTGGGATACTAGATCTCAAATTAAATCTTCAGCCAAAAAGGGAGGAATCTAGCAGCAGTTTTATCAGGCTGGGCTACTGCAGGAATTGCTTCAGTTGCTGGCCAGGAGTGTTGCTGAGAAATTGGATCCTGCAGCAGCCTTATCTGATGGGTCAAGGGAACAGCTTCCAGATTTTGCAAAGTGGTTCCTCTCAGTGTAAGGCAGTGGGGCAGTGAGCTGGCTTGGGATTGCTGTGTGAGCTATTGAAGCTGCCCAGTGCTGAGCAGTGCTTTCAACTGAAGGTTGTGCATGTCTGGAAGGAACATTGCAGAGACAGCAGAGACACATTACTGCTTAAAATCTGCAGAGCTTCTGCTGGTTTTGAAAGCCGAATTATCCTTATTGGTTTACCCCCATGGATGGGGTTAGTGAGGCACTGGAACAGGCTGCCCAAAGAAGCTGTGGATGCCCCATCCCTGGAAGTGTTCAAGGCCAGGCTGGACAGGACTTGGAGCAACCTGGTCTGGTGGGTGTCATCCCTGTCCATGGCAGGGGTGTTTGACCTGGTGATCTTTAAGGTGCCTTCTGACTTAAGCCATTCTACAATTCTACTGAAAATGGGAAGGAGGTTCTGCAGCAAATGGTGCTCCTTAGATATGAAATCTCATGCTTCAGTGTTGGTTAGTCACACTGTCAGCTCCTCAGATATGAATGTGAGGTGGCTGATATGGCAGATATGACTGTGGTGACTTGCTGGAGCAGCAGGAAGCATCTCCTGCTGCAAGGTCGCCTCTGCACATTGCCCCATCTGTTCCTGTTGCTCTTGGCAGGTGTTTAGTGCCTCCCATCACAAGTGTTGTCACGGCTGCTGTGCCATGAATGACAGATCCATTTCCAGAACATACCCAAGCACTTTCCAGCACCGTGACTTTCTCTGAGTGCACTGTGACAAATGAGCAACAGCAAAATGAACAATGTCAAAATGTGTCTTGAGTCTTTTGCAAGGACTGTGGCTGTGAACAGGCAGACCAGACATTTCCAGTGTGCTTCTCTTTCTGCTCATGCTGCCCTTGGTGTGCCTTGCATGGTGAGAACCCGTGCTTCTTTTAAAATTGGATATTTAAATATTTTATTGCATTAAAATAGGAGTAAAAGGGAAGTGAAAAACCAGTGATAGAGAGAAAGACACTGCCATTAGCAGGCGGAAAGGCACCTTGCTGCTGGGAGCCAAGGTCCCTACAAATGTCAGGTATTTCCAGGAGTAAACAGCAGCTGTGCGAATTTCAGGGACGTGAATTTTGAAATAAGCACTGAAAGTTCCTGCTATGCGTCTGTTAGGTGACTAGTATCTTTGGTGGATGCAGACTGTGGGAGGAGATGTTTCCTTGGAAAGCTCAACCAGGAGAGATGGTGAAGGGCCTTGAGGGGAAGCCGTGTGAGGAGAGGCTGAGGGCACTTGGCCTGTTCAGCCTGGAGAAGACGAGACTGAGGGGAGACCTCACTGCAGTTACAAATTCCTGGTGAGGGGAAGAGGAGGGGCAGACACTGATCTCTGCCATGTGGTGACAGTGACACGACCCAAGGGAATGGCCTGAAGTTGTGTCGGGGGGGTTTAGGTCGGATGGAATAAAAATGCTCCTCCCCCAGAGGGTGGTTGGGCACTGGAACAGGCTCCCCAGGGCACTGGTCACAGCACCAGCCTGACAGAGCTCAAGAAGTGTTTGCACAATGCTCTCAAGCACATGGTGTGACTCTTGTGTCCTGTGCAGGGCCAGGCGTTGGACTCAATGATCCTGGTTGGTTCCTTCCAACTCAGGATATTCTGTGATTCTGTGATACTGCCATGGCAGTAATTTTGGATATGACCCCCCAGTTCAACAGAGAGGACCTGCAACTGGTTTGCTGTGGACGTTGCAGCTCCTCCCTGCCCTAGAGGGGGTTTCCACAGGTCAGCACTATCAGACATCTTTGTGTTGCAGGGGTGCTCATGTAGGAGCTCTTTGGTGCTAAACTGCAGTTTTCAGCTTAGGTTCACCAGCTAACTCAGGTCCTTAACTTTGAAGCAGCATCTAAGTTCCCTCGGAAGTCAATAGAGATGAGTTGCTCTAGACCTAAGGTTTGAATTGTCTCCACAGGCTGTAAAGAAAACACAGGACAGTGAGACATCTTACTAAAAGTACAGAGGGACAGGATGACTCCAGTCACCAGTCCTCAGCACTCTTGACTCTTGTCAAACCCACTATCCATCATTTTTGCCCATTTCTCTTCCAAGACCACATCATTAATAATGCCTGTCCCTGCAGACCTTGGCGTGGTCCAGAATCCCATCTCACAAGGTGTTACATCAACACAGCTTGTTACCACCCTGTTCCTCAGCGATGATCACGGTGCCCTTGCGAATCTTGTAAAAGTTTGAGTTTGTCCTTATGAACTGCTGACATCAATGATGATAAACCCTGACTGAAGCTCCAGCTCTAGGATCTCGGATGGATAGCTGAGCTGGGGACCTGTGCTGAACCCGGCTCTTATGTCACCCTCCGTCCTCCCACACCCTAGTCCCAGGCCCTGGCTCACTGCACAGGATCTAGTAAAAAAGAGTGGGTTTTAAAACAGTATCCTATAGAGAAGCATGTCTTCTACATGACCAGAGAACCATGTCCCTGTGCCACAGGACCACAGCGCAGCATCTCAGCTGTGCCCTTGGGAGCACCTCCTTTTGTTCACAGCCATTGTACCCTGCTAGGGAGCTCTCAGGAAAGCCTTGGGAGCGGGATTTCAAGAGTGGGTGTTGTGGGGACCTCTCCACCAGCAGGTGTGGGGCAGAAGGCCAGATGACACCTCAGAGCAGAGCAGGGAATGGGGCAAGCCCTTACAAGGGAATGTACAGTATGCAGGGCACACGCAGGCAGCGTCCATCAGCCAGTACAGTAGCAGCCTGGAATAGTTTGGCTGGGTAGCCCTGCATGAGGGAACGGTCCTGAAATAGGTTGATAGCCCTGATGTTATTTTTGTTGCGCTGGAAACCACAGCCCTGGCATCCTGAGCGGCTGCTGGCTCCCAGGTGGCTGCTCTGGGGTGGGTGCATCCTACTGTGGGAGGCAAGGAAGTCACCTTCCAGTTGGGAGAGGAGGGGGATTTGGCGATAAACGGTGGAAGATTTGTAGAAAGGAGCTTGCAGTGCTCTGTTGAGGAGCAATATGAGCATGGCATGGGAAGTCAGTAGATGAGGATGCAGAGGGCCAGAGATGGAGGAGAGGGCCCCAGGAAGGAATCCCTCCTTCCTTCTTGCCCTGCTTCATCTTGTGCATGGCAGGCAAAGCTCCACTGCTGCAGTCACCGTTGTCTCAGAAGTCCACACAACACAGTAGATTCTTCTGTCAGAGCCACCATCTTGAAATACAGCTCAAATTGTAAAATACCTCTTAAAGTGACAGTCTCCACAGGGAGCTGACCAGTGGCCAACCAAATTTCTGGTTCAGTCAAAGACCGTCCCAAAAGCAACCCTAGGGCTGTAGCCTTAAATCACTTAGGACCACGGAGTTTATGAGGTCTGTAGAAACTTTCTGACCTCAGTGATTCATTTTTAGCCAAAAAGCTCTGTTTTTTAGATCTCAGCATGAGGCAAACTTTAGCAGGAAAACAGTTCAACACTCAAAAGCAAATTTTGCAGAAAAAAAGGTGTTAAGCCTAAAATTTCATATAGGAAAGTTGGGAGAAAAGCTGTGCCAAGGTCCATGTATGAAGCAGACTCTGACTTACTGGGTCCTCAAAATAAGTGGCCACTTTTATAAGGTGACAATGATTTCCAGATTGCATGTTCCTGCCTGCTGTGAGTGGGGGTGAAATGGGCCAATTTGCTGTCACTGGGCTCGAAGGTGGATCCCTCTTTCTCACTGCATCTGAAAGACAAGCGGAGCGAAGAAACTGAGCTTGAAATTGAGGGACTTTTGGGTCATCATGTGGCTTCAAAGAGTTGTGCTTGAAGACATGGCAGTTCTAATTACTGAGGTGCCTGCACAGTGACAGCAACATGACACATGATCATAAAGTGGAGAAATATCTCCAGAAATAGAAGCACATTTATCGGCAGTGTGTGCTTCTCCCATGCTCCTTTACTCAGGGAATATGAAAAGCAATGGAGGGATCACCTCCTTTCGTCCGTCTTGAGACAGTTCCTTAGGCAGATATGGGGCTTATTATCCTCTGTGGGAGGGTATGGAGAAAGGGATGTCCTTTGGGTGCACAGGAGATGTTCCCATGCAGGAATATTTAAAGATCTCATGTTCTTGTGGCTCCCTGGTGAGTCAGGGGAGGCAGTTCCTGTATTAGAACAGGGAACTGAAAAATGAGTATTTCAGATGAATATGGAGAGAGGAAGGGGTTGTAGGGAACTCATAGTTTTCACTATATCCCATCTATGAATTCCCCATCTACTGCTCTTGGAATGAAATGTCATGGCTCATTTATTCTTGTCACTATTGTGAGCTGCTGTGAACACTCTCAAATTAAATTATACTTTGTTAAAACACCATCAACATGGGCACAAGAAGAAAAATATTCATGAGTTTGTCCTGCTCCTCAAAGAGTTTAGTTCCTACCTTTGCAACCAGCACCTAAGTTTCTCTTGCAATTTCTCGTCCTCCTTAGGAAGGACAAAACCCCTCCCATGGCCCTTCCAGTGAACTTTCTGCCTGCAAACCCCAAAGCTGTGACTTTATTTAGAGCCTTAAGGGGCCAGCTCTGGATTGTGTCAGGCAGGATGTCCTGGGACTTGAGGTCTTGAGAAGAAGTGATGGATAGGGCAAAAAAACAAAACAAAAAAAAAAAGAAAACCAAAAAAAGAAATAAAATGCCATTTTTATTTGCTTTCCCAAAGGTCTCCTTAACACCATTTCATTTTGAAACAAAATGTGCAAGAGCCATGTGCTGGAATGGGAAGATGGTCTCAATTCACAAGTGTGGGGTTAGCTTCTAGGCTCACACTGTGCTTCTCCAGGGCACACGACAAGGAGGAGGAGGAGAAGGTCTTTGGGCAACCCAAAATGGAAAGGACTTTCGAATATTCCCTGCCTTCATCTTTCTTGGGAGGAGTAGGAGCGTGTTCCTGAAGTCTGCAAATGGAGTACATCTGAGGTGGAAGTGTTTTTGGAATAAATATTAACTGTGTCAGACACGGGCTGTTGCATGGTGGATTATTGCACAGCTGCAGGGGTGCATTTCTCTCTGTTGTCGAAGTGAATAAAATTCAGTTGTTTTCCTCTAGATGCACTTTTAGATGTGGTGGAGCTTTTTATGGCTCTCTTGGAATCAGGAAAGTTACACAAAACAGTTTCTTTCTGATGGTTCTACATCCACCCTCTCTTAAATCTGATGTAATTGCTCACATTTCCAGAGTCTCCAATGGTCAGAAAGATCCTAAAAAGACTTGTAGATCATGGGATGGAAGAAGAGCTGGTAGGGTTTTATATAAAATGATTCTGTGCCTGTGAGAACAGCCATTGATTTTTATTGAAAAAATACGTGTAATGAGTGCTATGCTTGGTAACAGCATCCCCAAGATTGAGGCTAAAAGTATGGAAAAATATGATAGGGGGTGTGGTGGGAAGGGTTTATTTACTCTCATTTGGGATGATGGATAATACAACTGGAGTAGATGTGAAAGATAATGTAGCCTGGAAGTGTTTACAGAACGAATCTGAGTTACAGCACCTGAGTTAGCCTGAGTATGGTTTAGATATCTCAGGGGTGTCAGGGAACCTGTATTTCATGTATGTTTGTGCATCTAACACAGTTAAGCACAAACCTACCTCTGCAATCTCTTTGCAGTAGAGTCCTGGTGGGCACCAGCCCAAAATAGGTTACAAAAATTGCCAAACTCATGGAAAAATTACAGTGGGCTTTTTACCCTTAGCTATATTTCCAAACACAGACACTTTGATGGGACCTCAGCCTGGTGCTGTCGACACACCTGAAGGATGGGATGCCATCCAGAGGGACCTGGCCAGGGTCAGGAAGTGGGCCCATGGGAATCTCATGCCATGTAACAAGGCCAGGTGCTGATGTTACACCTGAGTCAGGGCAGTTCCTGGTATCAGTCCAGGCTGGGGATGAACACACCAAGACCAGCCCTGCCAAGAAGGCCTTGGGGGTGCTGGTGGATGGAAAACTGGGCATGAGCTGGCCAAGTGCACAGGCAGCCCAGAAACCACCCGTGTCCTGGGCTGCATCCAAATCAGGGTGGGCAGGGTGAGAGAGGGGATTCTGTCCCTCTGCCCCACTCAGGTGAGATCCCACCTGCAGAGCTGTGTCCAGCTCTGGGGTCCCAGACCAGGAAGGACGTGGAGCTGCTGGAGTGAGTCCAGAGGAGGCATTAAGGTGATCAGAGGGATGGAGCACCTCTCTCATGAGGAAAGGCTGAGAGAATTGGGATTGTTCAGCCTGGAAAAGAGAAGCTTCAGGGTGACCTAAATCCCTTCAGTATCTGAAGAGAACTTACAGGAAAGATGGTGCAAGACTTTTGTCAAGGGCATGTAGTGATAGGACAAGGGGTAATGGCTTCAAACTGAAAGAAAGTAGGTTTAGATTGGATATTAGCAAGAAATTCTTTGCTGTGAAGGTTGGGAGACACTGGCACAGGCTGCCCAGGGAAGCTGTGGCTGCCCCATCCGTGAAGTGTCCAAGGCCAGGTTGGATGGGGCTCTGAGCAACCTGGTCTAGTGGAAGGTGCCCCTGCCCATGGCAGGGAGTTTGGAATGAGATGATTTTCAAGGCTTCCATCCAACCCAAACCATTCAGTGATTCTGTGATGACACTGGGACATCTTAGGTCAAACCTAACATGTATATCTATGTATTTGCCTGTGTGTCCAGCACAGTGACACCTCCACATGCATAAGGATGTGGGATGTGGGAGTAGGAAGGATCACTTGGATGCATACAGTGACTCCTGATGTTTCAAACAGCAGTGATGTACAGCCACCCCCATGCCCACCCCACTTCTTCATTAATTTAGTCAGATCCATCTGACTGAAAACCACTTTTTGTCATGTAGCCCATATTGGAAGCCTGTTCCAGGCAAGAGCTTCTCAGAGGGTTGTTTTCTCTATTTTTTTGCCTAATTTATTCCTGGCCTCTTCATACCCGTTTGTTCCTGTGCCAACATTGTCTTTTAGCTTCAATAGCTCAGCTGCATCTCTGATGCTTGCCCCAATGTATTTATAGACAGCAACCGTGTCTCTTCTCAGCTTTCGTTCTGTGGCCTAAATGAGCTTTCTTAGCAGATGACTACCTAGGGAGTAGAGATGTGTAGACACATCTCAGCTGGCCTGACAGTGGCTGGCGCCCATGGCAGCCCCAGGGTGTCAGGGCAGAGTGGGCTGAGCAGACCCAACAAGGAGCTGTGGGGCAACCTGAGCACTTGATGTCCCTGCTGGTACATCCTAGGCAGCAGTGCTGGAGTCCCACTGCATTTGTGCTATGCCCAAAAGCTGTTGCTAACAACTGAGGAAGAAGCTGTGCTGGTGCTTCAAGGAACCATGCATGATCCATTGGTGAGAGACTCCAAAGCCAACTGCTTTACTTTTTCTCTAAGAAGTTTAAGAAGTGGTGCAAGCATGAGACTAAACTGATATTTCTATTCAGAGATGCCTCTTCCTCCCACGTCACTCAGCTGGAGAGGTGGTGCACTCTGTCTTGGGATGGCTTTTAAAAGAATATACTGAAGGCTGTTCCACTCTCTCCAGTCTCGGTGGGACATGTGGATGGAAAAAGAGGCACAAACTGTGGGAACAAAAGGTTTCTGTCCATCTTTTACTTACTCTGTTGTCTACACACAGGTCTCCAGGCAGGGTGTGAAGAGATGGAAAGCATGGCTTTGCCACTGATGCATTAGGTGACCCTGTGACAGCTATTGCACCTCTCTTTGCTTTCTCACCACATCTTTGGCCTGTATCCCCCCTGGGGACTGCACATACTCAGCACACAGCACACAGCCCACAGCACCACAGGGACCCCACTTCTGGGCTTCCTATGACCTTCTGCAGCAATGCCAGCAATCGCTTCCTGAGTTGTTTATTGTTCCCCTCTGCCTCTGAACCAGCTGCTCACATTGCAGAATTTACAAGGGCTGACGGTATTCCATGGGAAGGAAGTAGAGCTGCATTTTAGCTTATATTTATGTGGTTCTCCTACTTCACCTATGCTTAGGGCTTCTGTGAGATCTGTCATCACTCAGCAGAAAGGAAGGAAACAATGGCTCCTTGCCTGAAAGTGATTTTTCTTTTGCAGACACTTTTGGTGAAAACAGAAGTCTTCTCAGGTCTGTTAGAACGGAACTGAATAGGCTGCAGCTGAGAGTGGCAGCAGTAATTTGCTTTTCCTGATCCAGTTTGTTTCAGCCACCTGGTTGTCCATCCTGATGTCTCCTTTTTGGTCTCAAACTGTTCTTGCAATACAGTCTGGCTGCACCTCTTGCCCCTGCAGAAAATGGAAACCCCAGGAGAAAACTGAAGCTCCCATAAAGCAATGGGCATTTTAGGTCTGATGGTTTTCCTGTGGTCAAAAAAATTCCATTATAAAGATTATTTATTTTGAGGGAAGGTTAAAACATCAATGGAAATGTGACCATACATGGACAAGAAAATCCGCACTAGTTATGTGCATCCAGTGTTTGCTGCCGTGTTGTAGGAGTATTGGATGCAACCACTTTTTATGTGATGTGCTGCTAGGAGCTTTTGCCTGTGCCCTAATACAAAGGCAGTAATTCTACGTGCTTTATTTCAGGAGATATTGGAGAGTTCAGGTGAGGTTTTCACACACAGCTCTAATATATAAAGTAGACATCAGCTATAGAAAGAGTTTTCACCAGTGCAGAGTTTTTGCTAGGAATAGTACTTGGAGAAGATTATTTCCCCTCTTCATCTGTCTCTCGTCTCTTCCTTTGACAGCCAGTCTGATATCACCACCCGATTCTCAGCCAAATCAGAACCCTTCAGTTCTGCCTTTCATGCCCCAACCAGATTAGCGAACTTATGCTCACTGACCAATTTTGTGAGATTTGTTTTAGTCCCCTTTGGCAGAAGGATGAACTTCAGAAACATTTTAGCCTGTGGATGGAGAGCAGGGATTGTTGGAGATCGGTGCAGCACAGCCAAAGCCTGGTGGCGTGGACACCCATGTGGGGCAGGAGAGATGAGCTCTCCTTCTCCAGCCTGGTGGCATCAACATGAGGACAAGCTGCAGCACCGTAACCCATTAGCACTAGTGGGAGCCACTCAGAATGAAACAAAATGACCCTGTTTTCCAAATGGCACTCAGCAGGGTCAGATGTTTGTCACAAGGACGGCGGACAGGATGGTTTGGCCTTTGACGGTCTCGGGACATGCAAGGGTGTGCATGGCCCTGTGGATGTGAGCTGCAAACACCCAAAGTGCTGGGGACTGCTGCGAGGTGCCCGCTGCTGTGCTGTGACCCACGGGGCCACGTGTGCCGCTGCTGGGGCAGAAGGATATGGTGTGGGCTGGGGAGGGGCTGGGCACCGCGTCCTGCTGGAGCCGCATCAGGGTTTCCAGGCAGAAAGCAATTTATCAATCTGTTGTGCTTACTTTCTCCTGACCTGTGTGATCAAGAGCAAATTGCCCGAGATGAAACAAAAAAAGCGAAAAATGAAGGGAGATGGGGGTTACAATGTTCCTGCTTGCAAGGGGAGGCTGTAAAATGGCATTTGAGGGAAGAGCTGGGTCTTTCCTGTTGTGGGGCTGCCTGTGCTCACCCAGATTTTCAGTGTCTGCAAATATGTGCTAGAGGGAGTTGACGGCTGCATTTTTGTCAGCTGCCTCCTCAAAGGGAGAACTTGATGTCCTGCTTCTCTTTTCCTCTTATTCATCTCCTCCCGCCTCCCCTTTTCCCCTGTCCACATGACAGTCATAAAAAGATAATGGAAACAATATGGGTAAGTCCCAGTTAGAGCAGCTTCCTTATGGATGAGAGCCACGTGCAGTAGCTGGGGAGGCTGTGAGGTCCCTTTGGAAAGCCAACGAGGGCAGGTCACGGTGTCCTTGTTTCCAAAATCAGTGCTGTGCTATGACTGTACTGGTGGAGTGGAGCTATTTGGATACCAGGCACTGGGCACTGTGCTGGTGGGATAGGAAACCCCAGGATGAGGTTATTATATTTGAATTGCGTTTTGTACTGAAATGCTCTTTAGGGCAAGGCCATCAGAGGGTGATAAAAGCATCCTGAACACTCTCCTCCTCCCATCCTGGCCACGGGCCGGCCCAGTCCCTGCCAGGCAGGAGCTGCTGTGGATGGGCCTGTTGACTGTAGCCTGCTGGCAGCTGGTTGCAGCCAGGAAGGACAATATGCTGATTGCAGAATCCGGTTTAATTACTCACAGCACATGCCATTAAGAGAAATTGGCTCGGCTTTCTCAGGAGCAACACATCTGAACTGACTCACCTTCATAAAACTTGGCTCACATGCTAATTAGATGGCTTGGCTTAAAAAGATTGAGCTCCTATTCTGCCACCAGCTCGCAGGACCCAGTGTTATTTAAAGATCCTGGATTTCCTTATATAAGAGTTCAATTGTTTTTTCAACAGAAAAAAAAAAAGAAAGACTCAAAAGAGAAAAGAAAAAAAGAAAAAACTCAACCCACCCTTTAAACAGAATATAAATTTATACATCATTGAGTTCTTAATTTTCGTGGAATTTCTCTCCCCCTCACAGACAGAAGTTGTATATACAGGATTTTAGTATTTCCTCTCCGGCTCCAGCCCCAATTTGAAGGACTGTAAAAGTTTGAACCGATTCCAACAGTGCGCGGTTTGCATGGTCTGTGCTACGCTGCAGAGTCAAAACAGCCCACACAGTAACAGACATGCAGTAAATCTTGGGAGAAGTGTTTCCTTTCTTCACACACACACACACAGAGGATTGAAATTCAATTATAGTTTTAAAATAATACTGAAGTTTGGAGGCAGAGGATAAAAAAGCAAACGGCGCTCCTCACAGCGAGGAACCCGGCGTGTTTTGAAGTGCGATCAGGTTTCAGGGAGCTCGGAGCTGATGATAACGTGTTCAGCATATTCTGCGGTCGGGCTAGTTTGCAAACACGAACTCATTATTACTGAATGATCATAGCAGTTAATTGTCTTTGGAGAGAGATTTAGAGTCCCCTTGCACCGTGTTTTTTGCCTGTCCCATGTACTTTTTCACAGATCTTGGGAAGAACAGAATGTAAAACTACAGATCATCAAATTAGCCTTTAATAATGCTGCGAGACCTGCGTGCACCACAAATAAGCAAAATCCTTCCTTCTCCTCTGCTTTTTCTCCCTTGCACACATTGTAAACAAAGGAAGAGAGCAGCAGGCTCTGTGCCAGATCTACCCATGTTTTCTCTTTATCTTTGCTTCCATCACGCTTTTGACTAATTATATCGCCATGCCTGTAGGAGAGGGGCTGTATCAACAGATATTTGCAAAATGCTCAGCAGCAGCAGCAGCAGCAGCAGCAATGATCGTGGAACACTAAACAACTCAGGACTTTGCTGGCTGAGCGTGAGGCACGTTTTAATAACAGAGTGACACTGGGTCGGGAGTTTGCCAGCGATGCTCACATCGACCCTGCAGCGTGAGGTTGGGCTGAACGTCACGAGCTGGGATGTTGTCCTCCTCTGAAAAGAAGGTTGAGCTGTGATTCTGGAGAGAAGGGCAGCCCATTTTGTGGGAACTGTTGCTGTCTGCCATGCAGGAATGAGCCCAGAGACTGGATGTAAAACCTTTAGTTTCCCTTCCAGGTCAAGAAAGGTTGTGAAAAGGACACAGCTGAGAGATAAACATCACAGAATCATAGAATGGTTTGGGTTGGAAGAGACCTTAAGGATCATGTAGTTCTGCTGTGGACAGGGATGCCACCCACTAGACCAGGTTGGTCAAGGCCCCATCCAACCTGGCCTTGAACACTTCCAGGAATGGAGAATCCACAATTTCTTTGGGCAACCTGTGCCAGGGCCTCACCACCAAAAATAATTTTTTCCTAATATCTAATTTAAACCTGCTCTCTTTCAGTTTGAAGCCGTTGCTCCTTGTCCTGTTACTACATACCCTTGTCAAAAGTCCCTCTCCAGTTCTCTTATAGCCCCTTTAGGTACTGAGAGTTTCTAAAAGGTCTCCCCAGAAGCTTCTGCTGGCTGAACAAGCTCAGGTCTCTCAGCCTGTCTCTGGTAGATGCTCCAGCCTTTTGGCCATCTCTGTGACTTCCTCTGGACTTGCTCCAACAGGCCCACATTCTTCTTATGCTGGGGACCCCAGAGCTGAACACAGCACTCCAGTGGGGTCTCAAGAGCAGAGCAGAGGGGCAGAATCCCCTCCTTTGACCTGCTGATAACACTTTAGATGAAGTCCTTCTTTTGATGCAAACATGAGAGCAGGGAAAGAGACTGGGCAGGGGAAGGGGAGTACAAGGAGAGGCAGCAAGAACGAGGAGGGCAGCGAGGAGATAAAGCCAAGGAGAGGCAAACACAGCTCGTGAGCCCAAGAGATCTGATTGGCTGAAATGTTTCCAGATCTGGGATTTGGTGGCCAAACTTTGCCTTGGAACTGGTTGGATCAGGTGGAAAATCCATGGGGATTACACCCTTGCTCTCCTCCAGTAGGAATCACCATTTGTATTTCCAGGGGTAGCTCAAGTACTGCTTTCCCCACAACAACACAAAGGGGTTTTTTACAGGTGTTCAGTGAAAAACTCCAAAACTCATAAAACCCAGAACCCAGGGGAGCTGGGCTGTGGGGGATTGAAATTCACTTTCCACCACAGAGGCTTAAAAGGTGCCTTTGGCTGATACATTTCTGGAGAAAAGAGCAGCTGAGCAACATCTCCACCCACCATGTAAGATTTGCCCCTCCGCTTGAAGTTACCTAACTGAAGTCTATGCTATCCAGAATTCCAAAATCTGGTCCTGATTTCCAGTGCCTTTGCTAACAGAATTTGGGTTTGGGCTTTCAGCTGAGCACGGTTCAGTCCTGCATCCCTGTAAGTTTGGATAGAACAGGCTGGAGGGTTGATGCACATCAGTGAAACATTTGTGAAATGTGTCCCTGCCCATGGATTTCAGTACTGCCTGCTCTCATAAGCAGCTTGTTGCACAAGTCACATTGCCTGTGGTTTTTAACTGGTAGCCAGATCAAAGCCCAAGGATCTTTCCAAGTATTTTGGGTATGTTTCATTCCATCTTTGGTCCTTTCTCTTTCCTCAGCAAACACTCTGACATCCAGTCATTAATTTCACCTGAATCACTTGATCAACCAAATTTGGCAAAGGCAAGGTGGTCTCATAGATAGTTTGCGTTTTTAATGGATTTGTGCAAAGTGCTGGTGGGGAGAGGAGTGACTTGGATCATGCCCCCAGAATGAGGCCAAAGTCCCCTTCACTGCTGGACAGTGCAAAGTGTACCGCTGGCCACGTCCTTCCTGCCCTGGGAAAAAGGGGAAAAGTTGTAGGGGAAAAGGCTTCAGGAAAATAGGTTTCATTAGGCCTGCTACTCCAAATTTTATTATTCTGTACAGTTCAAAATCCATTGTTGCAGTACATTTTAAAATATATCTGTCTGGGGGGTTGTTTTGCTTCTTTACGTCCTCTTTCCAACAGTCCTTTGGCCATGCTGGGGAAGGACTCCAAAAGATGCTTTTCTCAAACTGCTGGTGCATAACCCTAGATGTGGTTCCTCTCTAAGACCAGGTTGGCTAATATACTGTTACACTTGGGTGTGCTGACACATGACAGCATAAAGCATTCTCCAGTTAGTAACCCCTATTTTGGGGTCTTTGAAGTGACATCATCTCTAACCCTGCTGGCACTGGCACACAGGAAAGATGAACCTGCACCAGCATGCCTGAAATTTCAGTGCTGTGTCCAGCTTGCTGTCAGTAGCATACCCAAAAACTGAATTGCAAATGCCATGATAATTGGAAAAACACTGACCCGATTTTTTTCCCCCTGGTTCATTCACATATTTAGGAGTGAAAATGCTTTCACAGCTGATGGCTCGCTATAGACTGGTTTCCATTTACCCCACAGCTCTGAGAATCCCAACGGATATGTAATTGTCCGAGCCATTTTGGGTCACCAAACAGACAGGTTATTTCAGTCACTGCACATTAAACTTCTGGGAGCCTCTAAAGTGAGGATTTGCTGCCACATAAAACTGGTGTGGGATGCGCTTGGGAGGCAGGATTTGGTAGTATTTCATCAGAGCATTTGCAACCAAGGGCACCAGAGTTGTTAAGGGCTTTGGGACAGCCCGGACCAGAGCGGTGGGGAAAACAAGTCCCTTTGCTAATGCAACAGCTTTATTTTTGCTTCCTGTTCAGAATGGTGCCCATAAGACATTGCCTGGGGCCAGAAGCTCTCATCTACTACAGGGGCAGAACAAGAGAAGAGGGCTCTGTTATTCAAAGTTCATTTAAAAATACTTTGATGACTCACAGGGAAGTACAAATTAGCTTAATCTTGCCAGCTCTTAGTGGCTTTTGGTTTTTTATTTTGTTTTGGGGTTTTTTTTGCCCTAGGAGTCTTCAATGCTCATCCAAATGAGCAGTGTGAGCTGGGCATCCTGGGGTAAGTTTGGGCGAATTAGAAGGGACCATGCTGGGTGGAAGCTGGGGACTTCTCTTCCAGAGAGTCTTTCACCTTCTAGGCGCCTTCAAGTTACCTACCCCAGCTGAAGTACAGCATCACGGCCTCTCATTTTGCCTCCTTGTGACTTAAAATGAATGAGATGAGGGCTGGATGCTGGTGTAATGAGTCTCACTGTCACAAATCTTGTCACAAGCTGCCACCTGAACCTGCTATTTTACACCTGTTGCTTTTGCTTTTTGTGCCAGAAACATGGGCCTTCTTGTCACTTGGGGGAATTTATTTTTGTTGTTTTTAAGCAGAGGTCTCCTGGCCTTCAAATAAGCAAACACCAAATGTGGCATCTCATACCCACTGAAAACTAGTGGTTTGGAGAAAAACCTGTTATTGGGATGAGAAGCTGAGCTGTGACAAACAGATTTTTGTTTGTTTGTGTGCTTGTTTGTTTGTGTGCCTTAGCTACAGAACCCAACATTTGTAAAAAATTTAGATCTTGCTCTGGCCAAGCTTAAAATTTGTAGCTTTATTTCAATAACCCAAAAAATTAAAAAAACCCATGCTTGTGTCAAGCCAAAATGTTCCTTTGGTTTAAAGAAAAATGTTTTATCTTCAGGCAGAGGATGTTCTTCAAATCTACTTTTTAGAGCTTTGTATGATGAAACCCTAAAAATCCTTTCTGCCACGGAAGGAGAGCCCATGGCTTTCTCTCCAGCCTGTAGATTGAATTTCCCAATATTTGTAGTGTCACAGAATGGTCTGGGTTGGAAGTAACCTTAAAGATCATGTAGCCCCAACTCCCCTGCCACAAACAGGGATGGCACAGAAAGGGACACCCTGTCCATGGCATATTCATGCTGATGTATGAAATGTTTATTAGTGTCAGCAAGAGAAAATGAAAAGTCCTACCAGAGGCCTTTAACAGGGTGACTCAGATGGCACACTGCAGCCTGTGTCTAGACTGGGAGTATATTTTGCTCAGAGCTCAGCAAACCATGATGCTTCCCACGTTTCTGCAGCTGGTTTTGTGTCTCCTACAGCTCACCTTCCCCTGGGGGCAGCTGGAGCTGGGTCCTGTCATCCCCAGCAGCAGGAGGTGGTGCGTGGCTGGTCCAGGGGACAGCACGCTGCTCCTGCAGAGCTGACCTCAATAATTCAACCCATGGGGCTTTGGTAATGTTTAATTGTGTAGCTCTGTCCTGTGGCCTCGTGGTTTGAGGCAGGAAGATGGGAGATTTTCAGTTTGCCCCAGGAAGAGGAGGAAATTGAAGCAAGGTCCCTCATAGCCCAAGTGAATGTGCTGCCCATGAAGCTGTTGGATGAAAGAAAGGGGTGTTGATGTGTGTGAGGGAGAAACAATCACAACTGTATTTTTGGGTAAACTTACTCCCCACAGAAGATAAGTAATCTGGCCTTCTCTGCTAAGTCACAGCCTCCCATTCAAATCTTTGGGTTTTCTGTTCACAGAACGACCTTTAATTGTGTTAAAGGCTCTGCAAATCTCTGTTTTGGAGAGACTGGTAGCTAGAACGGAATGGCTCCTTACGTAAAGCCAAGAGACATGAATAGTTTGAGGCAGCTGCAGGGATTAATGCTTTGCAGGGCAGCTCTTTGTCTTGGGCCATGGAGAGGACTGGTATTTGGCACTCTGTTTTGCTGCATATTTTATGGTCTGGAAGAGGTCTTAACAACTTTTATAATGCAGTCACTCCACAATGGCTCTCTTCAGTGGGGCTGAGAGCTCACTGGTATGAAAACATGAGCTATTTCCCTTTTACGTGGGCATATGGGGCAGGGTGCTCTCCACCAAGGAATTCCTTCCACGTAGAGGCAAAAGACTTGCTGCTAGGATCTGAGTTTCCAGAGGTCATGAGATTTAGGGTGGAGTTGTGAGTTTTGGCAAGATGACTCATGGTTTTGGTGTGGTTTTTGCTTTCAAAATGGGAACATGCTCATGTACTGAGCCACTGGCACAGGGCACTTGGGGTCTGAGACCATGACCAGTGCTCTGCGATGCCAGACCTGGGGGTACAAATACAGCCCTTAGTAGACACCAGCTCAAGATAGTCAGTGGTAAAGGAGGTGACCTTGAGCCTTTCAGGATGGTTTGATCTCTGATATCAACTGCTTTTGTATGCACTAAGCCACTGCTGGTTGCTGCATTTTAGGAAAACAGAAAACATTTTGGTCATACCTACTAACTACAAAAACTGGCTGCTCTGCCAGTTATGATACCAAATTTCCTTCATGCTGCTTCTTTCTTGCAGTTTATTTCTTCTTTCCAGCATATATTTGCTTTCCACTTGTTTATTACAACAGTATCTCTCTCTCCCAGCTCAGCCTTTGCTTCCTGAAAGCTCGCAGCAAGTCCAGCCACGGCTCTCGCTGAGTTGGAGGGACAAATCAGGTGCAGCCTCCTTCTGGGCTATAGGAAATCTGAAGGGAGGTGGTCCCATTTTAAAATTTTGTGGAGAGGAAATGCACATTCTGTGAGATCATCCACTGTGATATCTGTTGGGAGGAACTAGAGATGCCATGTGCAGTGCTCAGCTCACCCAAACCCCGTCTGACAGGAAAAGGAATTCCTGTGTAATAAAAATTAAGATAATTGCCTATGAAGAAATGTTTCATTGTCGAGAGTATTTTCATACACATTAGTGGAGAGGAGGTCAAATTCAGAGAACATAAGATCAAGTCCTGGAAGAGATGACTTTGTTTTTGTTTAAATTACTATTTTTGTGGTTTTTTTCACAGATGCTGTTGGGTTCTGGGGTACTTCTCCACTTATTTTTCTAGGAAAGCTTTAAAGTCCTAAAACTGTGGAAGGTCTGAGCAAAGAGAATATCACTGTTCTGTCCATCTATTCCACAGCTATTGAGGAAGGTATTCCACATATATTGAAGGAAACAGCTTTTTTTCCTCCAGCATCTCAAAAGTGCAAAGCTGAGTAGCTCACCTGGCTCCACCTCACCTGCCAGATGAGAGAGCAGCACCTAGGCAAGGCCAGACCTGCTCATCTCTGAATGTGAAGATACCAAGAATATGGAGTTTAAAGGAGTCAGAAATGGCTATGGAAAAGTATCTGGTCCTCCCCATTTATCTGTTCTGATTCTGCCTAAACAAACTTCATGTCAAGGGATTATGAAAGTAAAGTGTGATTTTCATGTTAAAGGGGGTGAAAATTAAGAAAGAGAAAAATGAGGGAAGAATAAGAACTATTATAGATTTTTGGGCTTTTGTGGCTGGAGTAAGGGCAGCTGGGTGGAGGATGAGGACAGAGCTGCGCAGAAGATGCTGTTTTACTCTTCCACTTCCCTATAAATACATGTAAGTTCAGGACTACTGGGGCTGGATTCGTAATGAAGTTTGCTAGGAGAGGTAGTGGGGGATGTACTAATGGGGGGGGAAAAAAGTCTGAGAAAATGCCTTTAAAATATTCAGAATGAGGAGAGATGCTCTTGCTGATGTTGGCCAAGGATTTGGAAGACCTTGGTTTTGTTCTAGGGTCAACCATAAGATACCGTGCAAAGATTTCAGCTCATCCATTTGCTTTGCAGTTGTAACAGGCTAAGAGTACATTTACTCAGCTGTCAGCTTCAGAAAAGGTTCTTCCCTGGAGGGAGGTTGGGCACTGGAACAGGTTCCCCAGGGCAGTGGTCACAGCACCAGCCTGAAAAAGCTCAAGAAGTGTTTGGACAATGCTCTTGAGTACATGGTGTGATTCCTGAGATTCTCCTGTGCAGTGACAAGAGCTGGACTTCAATGATCCTTGTGGGTTCCTTCCAGCTCAGGACATTATATGATTCTATGATCACTGTGGAGATTCATTTGTGAGTGCCTGTACACCTCCATAGACTTGGGCATGCTGGCTGCATAATTTCTTCACAGTGGATCAGAGAAGCCAGAGTCTATGTGAGGTAAAAGACCCTTTGACTGAATCCCTTGTGCATTAGGGAGCCTGTTCTATCAGCTCGAGGTACCACATGAAATACGCTACATCTTCATCTGGGAAATAATTCCTGTCTTTCCACCAAAGGGATCTGAGAAAGAGATAAGCAGGACAGCTTTTGACCAAATACATTATGTTCTCATCTACTTTGGGTCTGCTGAAGATCAACACTGGCATATTAAGAGCAAAGATTTGAAAGCAACTGTTCCTATCTGCAAGCACAGCGCAGTGATTGTGGGGTGGAACAACACCTGATGGCTGGGATCTGGATATGATTAGCAAAAGCCCAGAACTGAGCTTCCTGACAACATTCTGCTGACAAACAGGATTCACAAACTCTCAGATTTTGATCTCAGCTTGTTTTTGTGCAGTAGTCCAAGGGGACCACTCTGTCCTTTCAGAGAGACCTCATGTCAGTTTGATACTGAGGGGCCTTGGACTGAGGTGCTGTCTGAGCAGCAGTGGCTGCCTTTCTGCTTGTCTCCTTCAGCTGCAGTCTCCAGAGAACTCCTTTTTTTCCTCTTTGTCTCCTGCTTAGTAATATCTCCTTCTGTTTGTCCTTGACTTTAACAACTGAGACTGTGCCTATGTGCTGTCTACACTGGATTTTTGAATGAGTGCCTATTGGGCAGCTGGTGCTGTTGGCATTTTGGTCTAGACTGATGAGAAGAAAGGAGAAGGACTTGGATTGAGGACTCCAAAAATTGAAACCACCTCATTTTTCATCCCCTTTGATTAACTCGCTGGTTTATTTGCCTGTAACAATGACAAATGACGCTACCAGCTGATGCTATCACATTTGGCAGAGTCAGCCGGGTTTTGAACTCCTCAGTTAAAACTCTACATTTTATGGTAATGCTTCATGAGCTCTTGGGGGAAAAATGTCTTTGACAGATACAAGATAAGTAGGAATCTGAAAGGTTCCCAACAGCAAGAACCCATGTCCTACTATTTATTCTGAACTACTAATATTCACCAGTGCTGCTCACTACAATGATTGTAGGATGCCTGTGTTTTATTCTTATTGGGGTTTTGTCTGCTTTACTGTGAGTCTAATGTTGGTGTTATTTACACCAGTGTAAACTGGGAGCACTTTCACAGAAATTAACTGTGCTGGCTTTACAGTGCTACAGGCTCCAGGAAGGCTAAACATGCCTCATCCAAGCAGCTGAGGGCAGGTAGTTGCTTGTTGAAGTAGAAATCTAACCTTTCACTTAAAATCTGGTTCCTGCCTCCCTGGCTTTTAGGAGAGGCTCTCTGAATGCAGAAGTCTGAAACCAAGAAAGCAAACTAAAACTGCAAATGTTGTATTCTTTCCCTCTTGTTATTGTTGCCTGGGGGCTGGCTGGGAAGGTGTCTCATGGTTGTTGAGTTTTCAGGTCAGATACTGCTGGATGTCAGGGCTTTGCAAGGAAGGGACCTCATGCCACGCCTGTTGCATCCATTAATGCCAACAACAGTTTTGGTCTCCAAGATGCTCTGCTTGTGGGATAGACCCAAACCCTCTCCTGTCCTGGAGACATCTGAAATGTTTTACATCCAGTGGAGAGGAACAGACACACCAGCTCCTCCAGACTACTTGGAATGCTCTGTTATGGGGCCATGAATCCCACCTAGTGTCCTAAAATCCAGTTTAATCCCCATCACGAATACAAGTGCCGTCAAACTTAGACCCTGCAAGGTCTGTACCCAAATCTTCATGTCCCTTCAAGCCACAGCACATGTCCAGGAAGAGGGGATAGGAAGAAATCTCCAGGAGAAGCTCTAGGCATGGCTCACAGAAAATAAAAGGGTTCCCTTGGGCATTCCCCTGAAAGACAGGAGCAAGAAGACAATTTAGATTTTTTTTTGCTTACCCAGGCATAGAGGAATGGGGGTTATTGTGTTCAGACCCACTTTTCTGGGGAACAGCTCTAATAAAATCAGGGATGTGATGATCTGTGCTTGCTGGTGTTAGCTCTGCAGCACATGGAAGAGGAGGGTCAGTCAAGAACCACACACCTGGAGCTCTGGAGGAGACACAGGTAGATCTAAATGGCCCCGTATTTGACATTAAGTCTAATTTTTGCAGGCAAAGCCAGCAGAATGAGTGGCTGTGTTGTAAGTCTGACCTGTAAAATGCAAAGTACTCATCCATCCCTCCCGTCCTGTGGTGCTGCTAGTAATTAATTCAGCACATCTGCTAATGCTCCTTGTCTCTCTCCACTGCCCATGACTCATGTTTAAATGTTAATACCACATGTGCTACCTTTTATCCAGAGATGAAGATGGATTGCTGTGTCAGACTGGATTTAAATTCATTTCGCTGTTAAAAATTTGTAATTATATTGAAAGGTTGTATGACGTCCAAGACCTCTCTGGGCTACTGTGGTTAATTAGCTGCTACAGATATTGTGCATTCAATCAAATTGTTCTCACTGCATTAAATTTGGTTATTAAACACTTGAAATAGTTGAGATATTAGCAATGCTTGATCGCTGGAACATCACACTCTTTGTTACTCATCCAGGCTGTGTGTCAGGCAATTTAAGTGCAAATGGATTTGTGGGTTGCAGAGCCCTCTGAGAAGGGATTTGGTAACGGTTGGCAGATTTGCACAGACCCTAAGGATGTAGTGTGAGGCTGGGGCTGGGACCTTCAAGATGTGATGAGTTCTTCATGCAGCAGATCAGGTGAGATCTGTCCCTGCTTGCAGGCTCCACCAAGCAAACAGTGTTTGTGAGGGACCTACTGAAAAGGTCCTGTCAGGTTGTTTGTAGGAAGGGAGAGCATCATTCCAAATAAATTCAGATGGGAGTGAAGAGAAAGCTTTCAGTGACAGTATGAAATTGGGAAGGGAGCCACCCCACATAAATGGGAATGAATGTCGTTGTGCTGAGGCTCTGAAATGTGTTGGCTTTTGACAAACAAAAGCCTTGTAACCACAGACAAGGAAGACATCTCTTGAAGGTGCATCTGGTGACACCAGCAGACAGAAGAAAGCTCCTGAGTGGTGAGCTGCATTCTGCCTAGTTTGTTTGAAGGCATCATGTGATGTGGCTGAGACAGCCTGTGGGGTACCCAACACAGACACCTTCACCTCGGAGGTGGGACACTGAGGCAGGAGGTTAGTCAAGGTCACAGACAACACAAATCTAATCTTTTCTAGAAACAAACCCAAAGCTTCTCCACTGCTCAAAGTCCACTTTAGTGCATTATTTGGGTTATTAAAGACAGCCCTCAGCCCCTCTCTGCAGGGATGATGCTGCAGCATGGGGTCCATACTTCATATCCTCCCTCCTTAGCACCTGCCACCTCCATATCCCTAAGTGAGGAAGGCAGTGAATATTCAGTTGCCCCCAAAAACTGCAGCGACTTGTGCTGTACCCCTGGTTCTTGTTCCAGGTGCTCCCCAGAATCATTATTGCTATGTGCTCCTCCGCAGGAATGCGGCATGCTCGTCTTCGTTGGTCTTTCTTTTGGAAAAACACAGAGGAGAAAAGGTTATTCTTTCTCGCTCCACAGGACATGTGCTATCTCCCAGCCCCGCAGCCTGCAGCTGGTTTTCTTTGTCAGAGGATTTTGGCTGAGCTGCCGCGATAATTACACAGCTGGGCAGTGGGAAATCCCGCCCAGTAGCTGACGCCTGCCTAATCGCCGCTGGTTGTGTTCGGAGGCTCCAGGACCTGCTGTAATAACACAGCCACTTAATTAGTCTCTTCCTGAGTAAAGGCTTTGGAAAGCAAAGGAATCGCAGCTTCCTAGATCCTCTTAACTATGTGAGTACACAGTGGGTGAAAACAGTCCTGATAAAGAACCCCGAAGGGAGCGTAAGCAGCTGGGTGTCAAGGCTTTTCCCTGCCTCAGTTTTCCCCTCTTGGCTTTCTTGTTGTCTGGTGTCAGGACAATCCAAGGAACACCCACTCCTGGGGCATGGTTTTTTACAAGGACATTACAGTTCAAATGTCAGGATAAATGAATATAAACATTTCCTTCTGTCCCAGGGCTGTCTGGCATTTCACCCACCTCTCCATTTGTGAAGCTTTCACCACAAGCAGCTCCAGCTCACCACCCAGGTGAACTGCTTCGTGTAAGTGCCTCTGAAACCAGCCTGTGCTGTTATTTTAGCTTGTTTCTAGGTTTGTATTAATGACAGAGTGTCTCTTCTGTGTTTGGAGAATTCAGATGCTGAATTAACAGTGAGCTGAATCACGGTAATTTACTGGGCCTGTGCTTTCACCCTGTTGCAACTGGGAAACCTTCTGCAGAGATTTAAACTAATTTATT
Source organism: Oriolus oriolus (assembly GCA_013400235.1). Classification (NCBI taxonomy): domain Eukaryota; kingdom Metazoa; phylum Chordata; class Aves; order Passeriformes; family Corvidae; genus Oriolus; species Oriolus oriolus. Next base: position 1,404,691 of record VXBT01008205.1, on the reverse strand, counting down.
CCCCTTGCCCTGCTTGCCTTGGGTTTAGGAGACAGCATTGTTAACCACGGCTCAGCTGACAGCATTGCACTGTGTCAGAGCTTAAATAAACTTCGCTGAAAATCAGAGTTAAAAGAGTGTAAGGGCTATTATTATCAAAACATGGAGAAAGAACAGAAAACCCCTCATCTGCTCCTCTTCCTCATTGACCGCCCAGACCCCTCATAATCCCTAATTACTCCTTTCTTGCCTGGACTACGAGAATTTACCAGCCCCTCAGACCCTCCTCCTTATCCCTGACCCATCCCCAAATCCTGACAATACCTTCATTTTCATAACCAGCTCCTGACCTCTCTCATCCTCACCCACACATTCCTTATTCCTTCCCTTCTCCAACCCACCCTAAATCCATCTCCTTCTGTCAGCAGTTCTTGTCTTGGCTGATCTCTCCAAAATCCTGCTCAAAAATCTTCCAAGTTGGTATTTGTGCTGTGTGGCAAGCCCATTTTTGCCTAAATTTGAGACTCTTCACCTCTCCTCTTCCTGACACACTCTTCCACTTGCCACTGACATGTGTGGCTGCCTTCCCTGTGCTGGCCTTCCTTCACCTGGTCTTCCTCTCTCTGCTCTGGCAGGGCATCAAATAACAGCCACAGAAAACATCCAAACAGGCCTTGAAAGCAAGAAAAATTGGGTATTTAAAGGGGGAAAGCATCCATAAGATGGCTCTACTTAATTATAAAGACTCCAAGATCTCTTTGGTTGGATGAATGAAATTCAAAACCTGGTCCAAATTTTTTTGGTAAAGGTGCAGTCTTAAACTCTGCCCCTCCGACTCCAGCCCAGATTTCCTCCTCTTCTGAGCAGTTCCTGGTTTCAGTGTTGGGTCAGATCAAAGTTATCCCTGGAGGCAGAGTGCCAACACCTTCTCCATTCTGAGCTGGGTTTGCTCTTCAGTTCCACCTCCCAGGTTCAGAGCTTGGGGCAGAGATGTGTTAGTGTTTTTCATTTTCTCTTTAGTCCCTAGCACTGTATTTCATAATATCTGATTTTTCCTGTTCATCTTTTGTGTCCACATTTTTTGTGCCAAACTTTGAATATAAATACAGATTGTATCAGTTCTTTGTGGCAGACCCAGGGCCAGCAGCTTCAACAAACCTCTGGGTAAATGACATTTAGGCACTTTGGAGGACGCGTACCAGCATCTTCTTCTCCCAGAACCACGTGCCCAAATGTGTTCCCAGTACAAATACTGCTGAATACAGACTCCAGATATTTATTTTCCTATGCTACATTTCTTATTTCCTGAGACTCTTGTTGGTATCTCACAGAAAAAGCTCAAGCCATTCCCAGCTCAGAGTCGTCTGTCTCCCGAGGCAGCTCCACAGCTCTAAAGCTTGGCCATGTGGTGCTCAAAACCAGACCAGGATCACTGCCCTGAGTCCTCTGGGTGAGAAAAGAGAGGAGGGGAGAGGAGATAAAAGTGAGGGTGTGATAGTCCCTCCAGCAGACCTGCTTACAGGGCTCCTGGGTGAAATTATTCATTCAAAACATTCTTTTTGCTGAAAATGCCTTTTTAAAAAAAAATCAAAACAAAAATCAGTGGGAAATGTCCAATTTCAACAACAATTTTAAGGTTTTCATTGAGGAAGAAAAAGCTTGAAAAATGTGCAGTTTTTTGGCAAAAGTAAGCTAAGTAGTTTGGCAAAAACCCAAATGAAAACCAAAAACCAGAAACCCCAAATTGTTTTGGTTTCTGGCCAAAATGTTTCCCGTTTTTGATTGCCAGAAACCAAACATTTTTCAGTTTTTGCTTCTTGAATGAAAACCCCTGAACTTCTGCAGAAAAATGTTGAGATAAGCTTTTGTTTTCACCGAATGTCTTCCATAGGAACAGAAACAATTTCTGCCTTTTCCCTTTTTTCTCCATGGGTGGATGTGTTTGACTGTGGGACTGTGATGTTCCATTCCTGAGCTCCATTTGCCTGTCAACCTGAGCTGCAGCACTTTCTCTGCCTGCCTTAATTCCTCCAGCCTGGGCTGCCTGCCCATTTCGGGCTGTTCGTGGGCAGGTTTGAGCATCCTCTGCAAAACACTTTGGGCCTTCAGCTTCCAGAGATGTCAGGAGTATCTGAGGATGGCAAACACATTACAGGACTAGCTGGGTATTACGCAGGATCTGGCCCTCAAAAATCTACCTTCATCTTGGCAGGGAAGCCTGGATTAGGCAACACATCTTGGCTTCCTAATTGTGATTTTTCACCCTTGCTTACCACCCACGGTGCCTGGGGTTACACCTGTCCAAGAGTGCATGTTCTGCATCGCTGTGCTCCAGCTTGGATACACTCCCTTAAAAACAATTACTTCATGTGGTGGATCTAGTTAACACTCCTTCCAGCTCTGAGCTGCCTCTGACCCTGCAGATGCTAAGTGTTAGCAGTTGTGCTCTAGTTGCTGTAATTCTCATTACCTCAGTGTAGACAAGACCTGTTTGCACCTTAAAAGCTTTAAAATCTTTCAGGGGAATCCCTATGGAGGGTTTGATGATGGGGGTGGGTTTTTTTCTTCCCAAAAATGCTGAGTGCCAGCATCTGCCAGTTCCTTCACTGGAGCTATGTGAGATGGGCACTTGTGGCAGCTCAGCCAACTTTTTGCCCTTTACCAGCCCGCTGAAGTCATCGCCAAATATAAAGCCAAGCCCTTGTGGGTTTTCTTCTTGGTTTCAGATGTGAAGGTGACCAGCTGTTGATTGAGTGTTGCAGAGATCTTTGGAGAACAGTGTGCATTCAGCTTGGAGATGAAGGGCTAAATTCAGACCATTTGTGCTCTTGGCATGCTGTTCCTCCTCATCGCTGTGTGTTTGCTTTAGAAGTCTGACTGGCTGACATGCCCCGGCCGCCGGCTAATGCGGATTAATTCTGACTCTCTTCAGGCTTCAAGGAAACAGATTGTGGAGGAGTTTTCATCACAAGGGGAATGAAAGAAGCTAGCAGAGTATCTTAACCCAAACCACGTCACCCATTGCTTTCAATCAGAAAGGAGGACAGATGAGATTAACCTCAAAACCCCCCCAGCTTCCTTGCGGACACTGAAAACCGCAGTGCCAAGTGAGAGAGGAATGCAGGAAGAGGATGATTTCTTTTGTGGACATGTAAGGAACTGGACTTAGACCACCGAGCCCAATCCACATTGGCCACCGAACAGTCATCAGAGGGTGTTGACTTTTGACCACTACTGTTTTTGTTAACAGGAAAAATAAAACCATATGTTGCCTAAGTAGATGCACAAAACTTTTCTCCAAATCCCCACAGACGAACTGTCAGCAGCAAAAGTATTTACTTTGGTAATGCAGCTGGGCTTAATCCCAGCCCCATTGTGTTTGTGCATGCCTTTTCACCACGGAGCTCAATAACATGCTGTTTGCGAAGAGGGTGAATGAATGCATGCAGTATGATTTGGGTTATTAGGCCTATCGGTTACAGCCCGAGACAAAAGGCTGGAGTCAACAATGGTAGCACTACACAGGCCCTGCTCATGCTTCGAGTTAGGCTAAATGGAAATCTCAGTCATCAGTCACGTCAGCTAGCCATCAGCTTGAGGTAGGACAGCAGGACTTGGCCCGGTGGTGCGGATCCTCAGCTGGCTTAAATCAGCGTAAATCCAGTGTAGTCCAAGGAGCCACAGCTGAGGATTTTGGCGCCTACTGTCTATTTTTGAGTTTAGTGCTTGTTGAATGCTTAATTCTCCGGGCTGCAGGCTCCTGCAGCTGAGCCATGGATGTGCTCACAAGCTGCTTCCTCCTGGCTGGGGGGTCACAAACACCAGTGAGGTCCCTGGATGGCACCTCCGTAGGTGCCAGCCCTGGGGCAGTCCCAAGCACAAACACAGGCTGGGTGGAGAACGGGATGAGAGCAGCCCTGGGGAGAAGGACTTGGGGGTGTTGGTGGTTGGGAAGCTCAACATGGCCCCTGAATATTGTCGATGTGCACATGAATCCCAAAAAGCCAACCGTATCCTGGGCTGCATCACAAGAAGGGTGACAGAAGGTCAGGGAAGGTGATTCTGCCCCTGTACTCTGCTCTCGCAAAGCCCCACCTGCAGTTCTGTGTCCAGCTCTGGGACCCCAGCATAAGGAGGATGTGGACCTGCTGGAGCAAGTCCAGAGGAGGCCACAGAGGTGTTCAGAGGGCTGGAGCCCCCCTGCTACAGAGACAGGCTGAGACGGCTGGGGGTGTTCAGCCTGGAGAAGAGAAGGCTGTACCTTCCAGTACTTAAAAAGGCCTCAAGAGAGCTGGAGAGGGACTTTTGACAACGGCATCGAGTGACAGGACAAGGGAGAATGGCTTCAAACTGAGAGAGGGCAGGTTTAGATTAGATACAAAGAAGAAATTGTTTACTCTGAGGGTGGTGATGCACTGGCACAGGCTTCTCAGAGAAGCTGTGGATGCCAGATCCCTGGGAATGTTCAAGGCCAGGTTGGATGGGACTCTGAGCAACCTGGTCTAGTGGAAGGTGTGCCTGCCCATGGCAGGGGGATTGGAATGAGATGATCTTCAAGGTCCTTTCCAATCCCAGCTGTGCTGTGATTCTATGACATGGCTGTATCAAAATCTGGGTGCAGAGTAACTTCGAGTGCTGTGAACACTGAAAGTTCTAAACTGGTGCGGAGGGAAATAAAACCAGGCACCAAATCTGTTCTCTTGTGAGCCTTCTCATCTCAGGTTGCAAACATCTGCAACCAAGGCCAAGTCCTGCAGCAGCTGGGCCATGCCTGGTTCCAACACTGCTTTGGTAGCAGGAAGGGCAGGATGTGGGTCCACTCCCTGTGGCAGAGTGCTGTCAGTGTGCCCTGGTCCTGCTGTGCTGGGCTGGTGACAGGGCACGGTGCATACCCCCATCACAAACTTGCCAAAGGGCTGTTTTACAACCTGAAAAGCTGCAGCTGTTGCAACTACGGTTTGGGAAGGAGGGGTAAAAGCCACCTGCATTCATCATCACCGGAGGAGCCAAGATATTTCAGAACGGTTCTTTCTTACACAGCTGCAGATGGAGGTGTGAAAGTAGTTCAGCTCCCATGAAAAACTGTTTTGATGCCTTCTTCTTGTGCTGGAAATGCTGCATGGAGATGAATTTGTAGCAAACAGAGTTGTGCTTCAAATTTGAGGAACCCTGACCATGGTTAGCTCATTGCAAATTATCTGTTCCCAAACACAAAATAAGCGAGGAAGAGGAAATTGTGAAGTGAGGAATTTTTTTTTTGTAAAAAATATAAAGAACTCCTTTTCTCAAGGTAAAGGCTCATAGATAAACCAGATGTTCCTGTATAGAAGATCTGCTTCTGCTGACACTTCCATAAACCTTTTTTCTAATATTCCATAATAAACTTGAGCAGGTTGCTGATAGACCTATGCAACACAAATCACTCAGACCTGCACAAAAATCCATGACAAGATGGGTGATTTAAAATATCCTTTGTAGACCTGCACAACAAAGTAAAACACCTGATAAAACTTAGGGACAGTCCCTAAAATATTCCTGTAAAATATGGGACATTTCTGTCAAGGCTGGTTGACACCATTTGCTGGAAAATGTTGAAAAATATTACAGTGCCACCAGTTATTTCCATAGCATCAAACCTTTGGGATGAGAAGTAGATGTATTTCAGGGCAGTGGCAGAGCAAGGCAAGAAGCAGAGTGAGACGCAGAGAAATTAAACCAGAGAGAAAGCCCAGCACCGTGGACATGCTCTGGTGACGCACACATTCAGCATCACAAAGCTATGGCTGTGTCAGAATATTGCCATCAGTAATATAATCTGATTAAAACACCGACACTGGGTGTGCTGTGAGCTGCACAAGAGAGAAACCTTCTGGCCTGAAGAGCTGATGGGCACCGGGAGGCGAGGGCAGGGCTGGGAGGCTTTGCAGAAGGAACACCGAAGTTGAAGACAATGAGGCAACCATTAAAAATCACCCATAGAAAAACGCTGGTATTTTTTCTGGTTTTCTGGGGAGTGGCAAAATGACTCTTTTGTGGAAGAATTTCAGCTTTCAGCAGAGAAAACGATCCTTTTGATATTTTTTTCGCCAAAGAAGTTTTCCTCTTTTTTATTTAGGCTGCTGTTGCCAATGAATCTCAGATTTTTCTTCAAAATTTCCTATGGGGCATGCAACTGGGAATCATTCTAAATAATTCTTTCTATATAGAAATTCTATACCTCTCAATGTTGCCCTCATGCTTCTTCTCCTCCTCCTCATCCAGGACTCAGTCCCCTATTCAAGGCTGTCCTTGAGCGAAGCTGCCTGAAGGGACTCCCAGTGCTTCTTAGCCCCAAACGTTATCCTTCTGTTGCTTGGCAGTTTTCTGTCCTGCAGCCGTGCCAGAACAACTGCTTGTGGGTTGTGCTGCAAATGGGGTCTGTGCAATTTCTTTAAATCTCAGTTAATCTATTTCCCCCCACTTTGGTGCCAAGCGTTTTCTTTCACTGACGTGCTTTACAGATGGTTGAACAGGTCCTAAGGAGGAGAACATTCAGGAACCTCTTCAGCTGGCTTTGACTCTGGAAAAATGTCACATGGAAGATGTCAGGGGAGCGTTTTCTGGCCAGGGCCTTGTGTCATTGAAGCAATCAGCTCTTTGAGATCAGTTGTGGGAGGAACAAGGGTCTCCTCTGCTGACCTCAGTGCTGTGTCTTCCTATGCTAAATACCTCCAGGTAATGAAGGTCTGAGCAGAACATCCAGGGTGGGTATTGCTTGGGAAAGGACACGAGCATGAGCGCTCCCAGAACGGTCACGGGTTGTTGGTTAATGCCATTTTCGAGGCTTCCCATGTCTTTGCTTGGCCGCGGTGCCCAGAGCAGGCTGCTGCGGGAGAGAGGGTTGAACCACAGGAAAATTATAAGTGAGTTAAAATGTTCGTGGCCTCCTCAAGCCAGCTAGGATGCTATTTAAAGGACTGTATTATTCCCTGCTGCATCTTCTGGCCTGCACAGGGAGCTTTCATTAGCGCGGCTGGCAGAGAGAGAGAGATAGTGCCTTGGAGAGCTCACGCAGCTTTCCACAACATCTCGGCTTGAAAGAGCCTTTGACTGTGCATCTTGCAAAATGTTTTCTCTGAGCTGTCAAAATATGCATCAGTCAAACCAGAGGAGTCTGGAATGTGTTACGTGCACGTTGGTGCACCGCGACCAGCAGAGCTGGAGCTGCGGGGAGGGGGTCACAGCAGGGGCTCCCTGAATCCCAGTGAAGACACCGGGGTACATGGGGGATGTCTGAGGTCCTGGGAAGTACCTCAAGCCCTGCTGTGGGGGATAAAAACCCTCAAACCCAAGGGGGGCTCTCTTCAGGGGTCACAAATCTTTCGAAGCCTCTTAGGCTTGCAAGCAAGTGACATTTTGCTACCCCGTCCCTCAAAGAAGGGCGGGTCCCTTGGTTTTCTTCTCTTCCACATGGGTAGAGCCTCCCAGCAGGGGCTGAGAGGGTGCACAGGCAGGGACAGAGGGTCACGTGTCACAGCACACAGTTACAGCCTCCAAGGGGACTGTCTGAGCTGGGAACCCTTGCAGATGACAGACCTTCCAGACCTGGTGTGGTCCTGTCTTGCCCCAGGAAAAACTTTTATGGATCAGAGCTCTCCTGCCCTGCTGTGTCTGACCTGTGAAGCTGAGGAGCAGGACACTGGCCGTCACTCAGTCTTGAAAATACGTGAGGTGCTGTTGTAACTTGGGAGTCAGCTCTCAGGAGCCCATTTTGTGTGTCTCATGCCCAGCCCCGAGGACATGAAGGCTGTTGAAGGGGGCTGTTCCAACATCCAAATTTTCCTAAGGAAATGGACAGCAAAGCACAAAGCAAACTCCAGTAATACAGCGATGGACAGGCAGGCAAGCTGCTTTTAGTAAAACTCCTGGGCACTTCTCTGGAGACTGTTGGAAGCTCTTTGGAGGGACTTTATTTCGAGAAGAGATTTTGGTGTCGTGTGTTGTCAGAAAACATCCAAGTGAGTCCTGATCACGGCCAGAGGGTGTCCTTCGGAGCATGTGGGACTTCTTGGCCAGGCTTGGTGGCCTGCTGTGCTGCTGGAGCCCTCCTGAGGGTGCCAGGCTGACTCTTGGACAGTGCCAGGTGCCAGCCGTGTCCCCAGGGCAGCCCAGGGAGCAGGTTCCTCCCAAGCCGCTCGCTATTGGGAATGCAGGCATAGTGTTTCCATGAGTAAGCCTCGCTTGCAGGGGTGCATGTTTGCAGGATGAGGCCATGGAGCGAATTAGTGAGTGAGCTCCTGCCCTGCTGCAGAGCTGACGAGGTACATGTGATGTGGAGCTGGGCAAATGCATGCTCGAGAGCTTTTAATTTCACGCTTCCTGAGCAAGCACACTGTTCTCTGGGAAAACTGCAGGACTCTTGATGGGTTTATTTCTGTATTAAATTTAGCATTTCTTTAAAAGTAGAAAAGGCTTAAAATGGGGGTGACACAGAGATGGGGCAGATTTGCCTGTGGGCTGGAGCAAGCTGCATCTTTCCGGTTTGCACAATGTGGTATGGTCCTGCCCTGCGGGTCTGAGACACCGCACATCACTGAACATTCAAAAATACACGCTGCAAACATCTTGCTCGGTTTGAGCTGTGGCCCTGCCCTTCTAAGCACAGTGGATGACAAACGAGGTGTGAGGTAGGGGCGTGCAAAGAGTCCCCAGGCAAAGTCAGAAAGGTTTAGTACCCCCAAACAGCAGGTCCCCGTTCAGGTCCTGATTGCACTCCCACGTCATGTTAACATCACATAACTGGAGCTGATGTGCTCCCAGAAGGACTAATTAGTCTTGATTTTGGATGATGCTGATGTGGCCAGACCATTTCCAGGTCTGAGGTCACCTCTGGGATCTGTGCACTGTGCTTTGTGCTGCTGTGCTCCCAGATGTGCACAGGAAGACACTGCTCCTCCACTTAGTGAAGTGCAAGGAAAGAAAGGTAGTAGTGAACGTAGCAAAACTGTTGGGTTTGTAAATGTAATTTTTTTTTCCTTTCCTCTAATTCCCTAACTGCCCTATAGTCCTAAACACCACCCTGGATCTGCAAAATCTTACCAGATCTCCAGTCCTTACCTGGCTTCTAATCCTATAAACCCATTTTCCCCCATCTAGTAGATAGCACATGGAAAACTTTGGGTTCACGGTCATACTCCCTGCTCGGATGTGAGTGCAGTCCAAGCAAATAAATCCTGAGTGCAAGCATTCACACATGAAGAACTTCACACTCGGAAACATGACCACACTAAATTGCTGCCAGAGTTTTAAAGGCAGCTTTTGAAAATATTGGCCTTACATCTTATATTTCTGCAGCGAGTGGTTTGATTCATCAGGGAAACACCAGCTAACTGCTCATCGGACTGCATCCTGGAGATGCAGGGAGCAGAGAGGCTGGGAAGGAGACAGCTCTCTGCTTCTGCATAAATACACCCTGGACTGATTGTCTATCAGAGGAAAAGGAAATCTTTATGATTTCTGCCTTTATTTGCCATGTCTCTGTAATTATAAAGACTTGATATAGAAGAGTATCTTTCAAGTATATGAAGCATATGCTCCCCAGAAACACTCAGCAGCAATGTTTTTGGCTCCTGTGACTAATGCTAGCAGAAGGTTCAATTTCCTGACCGTCAGCACCAGGTTTTATTAAGAATGAACATTTTCCCTTTATTTTTCCCCCAGTTCCCAAAGTATTATTGATGGTTGATTATTACTATTTTATGTGAGGTCATAGCAATTAGTTTTGAACTGCAGACCCGCAAATGTGCAGTCTGTAAAACTCAGGTCAGTGTTGGAGTGCAGAGGTAGTGTATGTCTGTAAGCCACCCCGAGGCTATAAACTCCATCACGGAGAAGTCAGGAGATTCCAGAATGAAGACTTTATCTCCAGTGTTCACTTAACTTTTACAGACAGGTGTCTCGTGAAGGACTCATGACCATTTTGCCGTGTTTTTGTGCAGGATCTGCTCCTTTCAGTTCACCAAAGAGGCACTGCTCTCGCAAGGAGCAACCACTCAGCATTTCATGTCAGCCTTGGGGTTGCTCCAATGTGTGCTATCGACGGGGTGGGACAGCTCTACCCCTCTCTGCCTTGGCTGCTCAGGGCCCTGCTCACCCCACAGTTCCTCTCTCTCTTCTGCTGGCTCAAGGCTGTCTGTGGGTCTTGCCAACTTGTCTCACTTTCAGCCCTCTCAGCCTTCTTCCAAAACAACTCCCTTGCTTTCCTCTGTACGGCAACCCCAGGAGTGATTTATGGTGTAATTCATGAGTTATATACTATTACAATAAGTATCATGGAAAGGGATAGAGCAATGGGATCTTCTGCTTCTTTGCAAAGACTCCTAAACTTCAGCTCATGGTTTAGACTCTCTTACATATTTGGGATGGGGTCCAGGATATTAGGAAAAAGTTCTTTACTGAAGGAGTGGTTAAGCACTGGAACAGAGTCCCCAGGAAAGTGGTGGGGTCACCATTCTTGGAAGTGTTCGAAAAACAAGTAGGCATGGCACTTTGTGATATAGCTTACTTTGGTATTGAGTCAAAAGTTAGACTTGATGATCTTGCAGGTCTTTCTCAACCTTAATGATTCTATGATTCTATCAGAGGGAACATGCTCATGGAGACAGGAACTCGATTTTAATACCTACCAGTGTTTGAAGCAAATGATCTTTCATTGCACAAAACCCATCCTTGACACTGGGTCACTGGGACACCAAACTGGTTTCTTGTGCTTAATGCTATGAGAAATCCCTTGGGCTTTAGAAAGATCAAGCACATTGATGCCCCCAAATCACACTTGTTTCAATATTGATACAAAAGGACACAGATTTTATAAGTTATTGGTGTGTTATGGGTTAAAACTTTTAAAGCAGTGTCTTGGGCAAGCTTATTCTATGTGTAACTTTGGGTTAAATTTTATACTCCCCCAGCCCTTAACTTTTGTAACACATTTTGATTCAATCAGGATTTGCTTGAATTCACCTGGTTGTATCTGAGGGCAGAATTTGTCCTTCTCTCTGTTGCTAAATGTAGTTACACTTGGAGTGATCCTTGAAGGAAAGGGTACAACTAATAACAGTAAAATTAAATTACCAAATACCTATCAATGACAAAGTGTTGTGGAAAACACTTTGATCTGAATAAAAGACTTAGCTCTACACAAAATGAAATATTGTCTGATATCTAGGGCTTTTCATAAGCAAGTGGAAACAAATGTAATTATGATAGGCAGAGAGAAAAATCAATGTTTTGATTTGAAAATTAGCCTTTTCTGGATTGTTTTTTCTGGCTGAGACAATCTGACAGCATTTTATGAAATATTTTGATCTGCTTGAAATTGTCTCTCTTTCTATCTTTTTTTTTTTTTAACCAAAAAGTTGTATTTTTGGCTGAAAATTTTTACTGTATCCAGAAAGGGAAATTGTTCTGTCAAGGGTATTGTAAAAGGCCCTGTGTTTCATTGCCTTTTAATGGAACCTTAATAGAAGTTGGCAGTGCAGATGACGAAGCTGGAAGGCTGCAGTGAAATTTGAACAATCAGAAGTTGTTCTGAGGTTCACGACCATGAGCGAGCCCTCGAAGCCCGTAACTATTCACTCGGCCATAAAAGTGGCTGATCTCATTTCTTCCCATCACGTCCCATCCTCGGGAGGAATGCTCACAACTGCAAGAAGCCCACGGGGGACCATGCTATGGTTATTGATTTTAGATGGAAGACGTGCAGATACTGCAGTGAGGACGGGAAGGATCAGCTTCACCAAAAAAAAAATGCATTGAAATCTGGAAAAGCTCTTGGGTCTGTGAAGGAGAGGATAAATTTAATCAGTGTCAATGTTTCCAGCCGATTCAGAAAAGCCTGACTATGCATTAAGCTGTAATGACCTCTGGCAGGCTTTTAATCTAGATGTGAGCATTTTAACTTTCTTTTTAATGAGGAGAATGGCTTCTAAATCCTTTGAAACAGTTGCATCTGAATGAGTTTATGCAATTTGCAGCTTACATTGCACCCACTGGGAGTTCCTTGGGTTTTTGCTGGAGTGTTCTGAAACCAGAACTAGAAGAAATATTCCCCAGGGAGGACATTGCCTGGACTGGTACTTCTCTTGCTCCCCTGAACTGGCTATTTGTTCCTTTTCATTGCTGCTACATATTCAAAAGGCTTTTAGCTCTTAGTCTATTGGTTTGTCTGTTGCAGAGCCTTTAATAATGGTTATTTCCTGGTAGTGAACTTGAACAGGAGGATCTGTTTGTAGAATAGTTTTCCGTAATTACCCAAAATTTACACAGCAATTCCAAGCTTATTATATGGGGCATAGTATGTAATTACAGGCATAACTTATTAGGTCCTAATAACAGCAAATATATCATTACACAAATCATTCATGTTACTGTGCTGATATTTTTATATGGAGTGAGTGAATACAATTACTAATAATGACAATACCCATCTTACAGCTGCAGGGTAATTGGTGCCACTGTGACACGTAGCAGGGCAGGGGCAGGAGTAAGGAAACTTCCACTGAAATACAGTTGAGTTCATGAAATACCACATCCGAAAACCAAGGTGGAAACCCTCTCTTTATAGTTTATATATGAGAATTTCATTCATCACAACAACCATCCAGGATCCACATTGTCTTGCTCAGATGATGGATCTCCTGGTTAATTATGGGAGGGGGAGATGGTTCTCCAGACCCCAGAGTTGTGGAGGGAGGGAAGGAATCCTATAAATGCAACAGCAAAGAGAGTTGAGGCAGCAGGTCACCAAGTGAACTGTGCACATGGTGTGTCTCACCTTCCTGTTTGGAAAAGCTGGGCTCAGCCCAGGATCTGTAATAAAAGTGCTTCGAGTCACTGTAGACCTCCTCTGAAACGTGACCGATGATCCCTGCCAAGGGTACGTAGCTTGTAGGGAGAAGGTGCTGGTGCTGGCATCTGTCAGACAGCCCTGGGTGTGGGTTAAGGACACAGAAGGGGTTCAAGGCCAGTTCTGACCTTTGCACGCAGCTCAGTGAGGGATTTGGGTTCACACATATGGGTTTATGAGGGTTTATGAGTGATTTGGGTTGGTGCACATTGGTTCATGGGTTGATTAAGCACTGCTGTCCTGGCACTCCAAGATGCACCGTCTCAGCCCTTGGCATGAGGGGTGAAGCCCTTGGTGGAGGGTAGAAACAAGAGAGATTTCTTTTTCCTGCAGTACTGTATCAAAAAGTTCAGGTAGTGACTTTTGTTTCAACATCTACATATTTATATCTTCTGCGTAGTTTAGGGTGAAATTTGTTTCCTTTGCTGACAGGTTAACCTGCCTTCTGGGGTCTGTCTGCAGCAGCCCACCAGCACCTTTGCCAACACTAACCTGGATTTACAATGTTGAGCCCCCATTTTCCACAGCAGCAGGACAAGGGTCAGCCACTCTCATTTTGTTCAGGTCTCCAGAGCACCTAAAAGTGACAACAGGAGGAGAAAAAAACCATAGGCTGGGGTCTGCCCTGAGGCATATCCTTGGGGGCACACAGTTTCGAGCTATCAACAGGACCTAGTTTGCCACCTTGGCCACCTTGGTTTGGGCAGAAAGTCTCTGTTTTGCCACCTTATTTTGGAACAGAAATACCTCACTTAGAGCAGAGATGATGAATGGGGACCATGGCAGCCAGAATCAACCTGCCAAAGTGATTTTACCCAGCCATGCAGAGACTGATGGGTCAGCCTGAGGGGGAGTATTTCTACTGATGTGGGGCAGAGGGAGGAGCTGCTCAGCTGAACTTGGCGAGGGTTGTTGTGCAAATGTGGTTGTGTTGGTCTACAAATCATATAATCATAGAATATCCTGAGCTGGGGAGGACCACAAGGAGCATCAAAGCCCAACTCCTGGCCCTGCACGGGAGAAGCCCAAAAAACAATGATGTGCCTGAGGGCATTGTCCAAACACTCCTTGAGCTCTGTCAGGCTTGGTGCTGTGACCACTGCCCTGGGAGACTGTTCCAGTGCCCAGCACCTTCTGGGTGAAGAACATTTTCTTAACATTCAAACTAAACCTCCCGTGTCACAGCTTCATGCTGTTCCCTCGGGTCCTAATAGTTACTTCCAACACTGAAAGCCACTTTGAGATCAGTGTTCAAGGACAGAAATGGTAAGAAAAGGTCATACTGCTCCCCTGCCTCTCTACTGACCTCACCAACCACAAGCAACAGTAAACCCTCGAAAGAAAGGAATCTGCCTTTATGAGGCAGATTATTCCACACACCTTTGAGACTTCATAGACAGCCTTTCAACCCCTGGCAACTTCAAGCATTATATAAGGGGTGATATAAAACCTGGCTTGAAAAGGTTTGGATTTAGAGGTGTCTGTGCAGCACAGAGCTCCTTGTGCAAGAAGGACTTGGCAGCTGTGGGCACATTTAAGCAAGCAGGTGAACAGTGACTGCTGCCGTGAATCCTGTGCAGTACTTTGAACAAGTCTGGCAGTGCTGTCACATTTATAAGATGATCCTTTGGTATCCTTTGCTTTGGTACCCACTTGGCCACTAAATTCCTTCAGCAATTGCTAGATCAGAATTAAGGGGGAGAGCTGATGCCCTTCACCCACCACAACTGGCACCTGTGCAGTGGATGCAGTATGAGCAATGGGTGCAGTGCTTTACATCCAGGCAGTGTTACTGTTTTGGTGTGTGATTTCTGGTTAAATGCGGCATCCTGGTCTGATATGGCCCTCAGCATCTGGGAAAAACCCAAATATCTCCCCTTTATGTAGTGAACATCATCTCCCCTAGGTCCCATGGGGGGGTCATGGTCAGCTGAGCAGAGCTGCCATCCTTTGTGGGGGCCGTGCTTCCGAGGCTCCTGTGCCCTCCCATCCAGTGCGTGGAGCTGGGAGTCGGCGCCAACTGGGAGCAAAGGTTTTGGCTCTGCTGACCCCGGGGAGGTGACGGCACGAGAGCTGTTTTGCTTTTCAGCATGATAACAAACATCATTCCCTCGTTATCTTCAGAGAGAGAGATCTCTCAGGGAGGGGAGGAGTGAGGCAAGGTCAGCTCTGTACCTCGGCTGACACTGCTGTGTGCCCGGCCAGGAAAGCCTCCATGACAGTGTTCAAACTCACTTGTTTGCTATCCTTTGGTAAACGTTTATCCTTCTTGTTGTTGTCAGGAGCTGGGCTGAGGTGCAGGGGCAGTGGCAGGGGTGGCACTGCTGCTCCTCTCGCCTCGCCTGACCTCCCACTGCGATTCAAAAGCACCCACACAGCCTCTTGCTGAGTCTTGCTCACTTAAATCAGGCAACCCAGTTTATTTTTTTACCTTTTAGGGACTATCGCTCTGCCATCACATACTGGAGGGTGGGAAAGTGAATTTGGGAATTTGTAAGTGAGCAATATTATCCAAAGGGTTAATATTTCCATAATCAAGGGGACAAAGAATACTGTGTGACCTCAAGCCTCAATTGCAACCTGATGATGCTGTCCAGCTTGTGACTTACATATTTGCAGCAAACTCCTTATCTATAACAGGCATTGAAAGGAAAAAAAAGGGTAAATAAAGCCTATCAGCAGTATTGTATCGCTGACTCTCCCTGCAGACCTTGCTTTACTGATAATTATTAACTCTCTCAAACTGAGAGTCACTGCAGAACTCATAACTAAAATATGTTGGTATTTCTCAAATTAAAAATGCTCGGTGAGCTTTTCGCTCTGCTCAAAAGAAAGAAATGCCCACAGGGTTTCCTAAACTGTGTGTGTAACAGGACAACTTGGGGTTGTCTCCACTGCTCTTGCTCAAAACCCAGATGGGAGAACTGCAGCATGGCCAAAGCAAAACCTGCTGTTCCTCCTTTAGGTCATCTTGTGAGGCTGTTCCATTTTTTTTCCTACAGCCTTCCATTTCCCTTCTTCTCACTGTTTTCTCTGGCTGGGCCACACACACGAGGTCCAGTTGCTTGCTGGTTCTTGAAAGCAAATGCACTTTAAACCCAGTCTTTGACATGAGTGCAAACAGCCCTGGAGCGTTTCCCGTGGTCAGTGAGCTCAGCCCCTTTCCCCATTATAACCTAAAAAGCTGGCTTTAATGTATATAATAAAATGCATTGTTAAAAACTGTGCTTTAATAAAGAAATACAAATGACAATCTAAAAATGTATTTTATTGGGCTGCTAATAATGACCAGCGGTGAGAGTGGAGGGGTGAGCAGTATAATGAGCTCCTGGGAGGGGGTTTGGACACAGCTGTCCCATGTGTCCCAGAAATCCGGTAGAAGACATCTCGAGCTCACGGGGAGCCAGGGGACTCGGCACCGAGCAGCCTGGCACCCCAGACTCAGACGCTGCTCCGGCGAGCTCAGCTTTTGCACAGCAGCTCCCCAGCTCGGGGCTCACCGGCCAGTTGCTCAGCTCGGGAAATAAACAGGCAGGCACTGAGGAGTTCAAGTTTTGTGTATTCATGTCAGTAAAACAGAGACTATTCCCTCCCCTGCCCAGTGACTCCTGCCTGCCCCATGCCCTTGCCCACCCCAGTGCCTGGCGATGCCCGGCCAGATTCACACTGGAGTAAGTCAGACACACGGGAACCTGATTCACACTGAAGTAGCCAGGAGGTGAATCTGGCCTCACCTGTCACATTTCCCTTGAGGTTAACAAAACATGTTAATCTTCTTGGTTTGGAAACTCATATTTTTTTACTTGAACGCAGAGCTCTGTCCCTCCATCATTAGCAGATGTCCTGCATACGAGCTGCATTACCTATAAAGTCTGCTTACTCCAAGCAAACGTTTCTCCATATCTTCTTTTTTTTTTTACTTCAATTTGAAGTGAAAGGTACAGTATAGGATTCAAATGCTTTTGCATTACATGGGTTTCTGACCACTTGAAAAACCCCACGGAAAAAATGACTTCACAAACCTGAAACGCCGGCTGAATCATTTTGCTGCACTTCTTTCTGCCTGGCTGAACTTTCTTATGATTTTTTTTTCCCCTCTTTGCTTTACATGGCACTTTGCTTTTGCTTGTTTAATTTTATTTCTTTATTAAAAAAAATAAATTCATAGCTCCTGTTTCAGCTCTCACTTCGTGTCAGTATTTCTACCCTGCGGATGTGTCGCACAGGCAGGAACATCAGGAAAATGCCCAAAAGGCAGAACTACAGAGTAGCTCAAAGGAAGAAGCAAACCTGAATGCCAAAGCATGGTTTAGTGTTGTCCCAGCTCTTGCCCACACCAAATACTGGCTCCAGGGCTGCAGGCAGGGAAGTGCAGGCTGAGAAAATAAGAGGTAACTCACAGAAGGGTACAGAAATTGGGCTTTGTCACCGACAGCTGGCTGGCCTGCTTGCCACGATCTGAATGGCACCTCTGACTTTTCTTTGGCTCGAAGATTTAACATTAAGGCAAAAATAAGACACAGTGTAGAAGCTCCATCAAATCTTTGGCACAACAGCAACAACAACAACAACAACAAATTACTGTACACATGAGCTGAGAGGGTAACATTTCCCAGTTAAGCAAAGGGAAAAGTGCTAAATAAATTGCACGTACTAAAAGGTGGCTGGCTTAACAACAATAAGAAGCATCCATGTCCTTTTGTTTTTTCTTTTCCTTTCCTTTTTTCCTTTCTGTTCCAGAGATTAAGAAAGTTCCTTGGCCAATCATCATCTCCAATAGGGGTTTCTGCAAAAAAGCTGCTTTCAGTCTTCATCTGGATCGTGCAACCTTTGCCAAGACCAGATGTAACTCTGGCTGGAAGCTCTTCTGAATCCTCCCTTCCTGGTTATTACTCCTGGAAAGAGAAAGATGCACCATGAGAACAGTGAACACATGGTGTCCCAGCGGCGCCTTGTGTGGACTGTCGCTGACGCACGCAGGAGCATCCTTGGGGACTGCTGGCCATGGATCTGCAGTTTTTAAGAGTAGGGCTCACAGTGGAACCATCTGTAGGTGCCACAATGGTGGCCAGAGCCCACACAGAGAAGAGGGAGTGGCAGACAGGAAGAGGAAGGCTTGGGGAGGAAAAACAACACAGTAATTTGGTGTTGGGTCTAACTCCTGCCACCAAAAAAAAAAAAAAATTAAAATTGATGGCAAATACCCGCTATTTTCAGTTTCAGAAGCTGATCTCAGAAAGCAAAGGAGTTGCAACTAGATGGGTTTATGCAGGAGATGGGCTTTACTTCTGTATTTTAGTTGTTGTACTGAGTTTTCTGCAGGCATGGCTGCTCAGCGTGTGGGACTGCAACCTGTCCCATGTGCCTGTGCATCCCCTGTGAGTCACAGCTGTGGCAGATTACTTGGGAAATTACACTGGGCTACCGAATATTATGGCCAGGTCCATAGGAAAATGGTCAACTCCAAACCATGGCAGCTTTAGACAGGGAAAATCTCATCTAAACCTCCTTCAGCATTAAAATAAGCCCCACAAATATCCCACAAACAATCGTTAGCATAGTTCAAAACAGAGGAAAATCCTCAGGGCCTGAGGATTTCATGAGATCACATCTCCATTGTCCAAACTGCCTTCATCACGTGGGCTCCTAAATCCTTCTTTAAATAACTTAGGAATTAGAAACTTGGAAATGAGATCACATTTAGCTAGTGCTACGACTGTTTCTTGCTTTTTGCCAGTGGATTTAAGAACCTTTCAGGGTGCAGTACAGTTTCTGAAGGTCCTTTGGACACAGTCACCAATTCCCTGGACAGGTCAGCCATCTTTCTGTCAGTCTTAACAAGGTCAAACTCCTTAAAGCCTGGCCTGAAAAGCTTTTTTCCCCAATCTGTTTTGTTTCTGTACTGCCTCTCCTTTTCCATCACTGGATATTGTAACATTAGGGAACAAAATACTAGTAACACACTGGTATTTATTTTATTTATGACCATCATTAGGGCAGCTGCTATGAGATCAATGATTACAGCTGATCATCCATGACAGGCTGAGGGACAGGGGAACCTACAATCCACCTTGTCACCCCCTCCTGTCAAGTGCAGACTCAAGGAAGCACAGGACTGCCCCAGCACCATCTGTTTCTCTTGATAAGAGTATTTCACTGAAAGCACCCAGGTCATCCTTCATGCAATAAATGCTGGTGTCTGCTGGACCCCAGATTCCTGGATTTGTCTCTGGACAGTCCTACCTGGTGCTGCCCAGAGAATATGTAGAAAACTATTGCCCTAATTCAAGGCCTTATTTGGGATTTTGAATAAATGAGGTTTAGGTGGGAGAATGACAAACAGCCTTGTGTATTGCCAATGTATCTGCTGGGACCCTCCAACAATATGTAATATATATTAATTACCTGTAATAGAAAAGTCGGTTGTTTAATTTATCCCACATTTAGCTATGGAAAAAACATGTAAAAGAAGGGAAGCAGTGACTGCTCTCATTAATATTAAAAGACAGCAGAGAGATGAAAAGCATTGGTGGGTTTAGGGTAGCTTTAGGAAGAGGAGTTTCAGGGTCAGGTCTCTGCTCTAAAGTCTCTGCAGCTGATGGAAGATCAGCCATGGGGGGCAAGAGGGAATATGCACAAACCAGGCAAGGGCAGGTAATGGCATTTGTGCTGTACCTTCCAGACCCAGGAAATGGAAAGGGGAATGGAGAGATCCCCCTGCAATGCGATAGAGATGCTCAGCACACCTCACTGGCACCGCTCGATTGGTCCCCAGGCACTGCCCAACACTGCCCATGGGCTATGTTTGGTGGGAACAGGCTCCTTTCTTTCCCCCTCCACCCTCTTTTACTCCAGCCAGGAGCTCTGAAGACAGATTTATGAGCCTGGGTCTGCTTTAAACTAATAACATCAGAACTCCCATGGCTCTTGAATTTGACAACTGGCCCAATGACCTTGGTGAGTTTGCAGCATCCCGGAGCATTTCAATCTCTATAAATCAAAGCACTCCTGGAATTGAGTCAGCCTTTGTTCCAGGGCTTCTCCTGTCTCTTCTACTCACATTTTCCTTTTGCTGCAGTTACCCAATATCTGTGGGGTGGATCTTGCCCTGTTTTTGGTAACACCCTTGCTACGAAGGGGATGGACCCTACGCTGGGATCCTGCTCCCACCATGGGGGCAAATCCCTGGCCCCAGTCTTTGTGTGCTGCAATGTGATTGCTCCAACACTCCTTTAAGCAAAGGGGCTTTTGTAGTGTTGTTATGCAGCAGGGGAGTCCCACATCACATCCTTTTGCAAGGAAAAGCTTTGGGCCCTGCTCTTTGGGGCACTGATACTCAGCACCCCAATGGGCCAGCGCAGGGTGTGCAGTGCCCTTGCGGATGCCCTTGGGGTAGCTGCTGCTGCCTCCCTGTCCAGAGTCGGGTAATTCTGTTCATGAACTCGTCATGAGCCTTAGCACCCGTGCCCCACCTGCAGTCCCTGTTTTGGGCTGCAGGGACATACAAGACGCAAGTGACAAGCAAATGAATCTCGCTACCCTCTCACTGCTTTGTTTTTAAGCAGGTCCCTGGGTGGGTAATCCTTCAGCCAGCATGCAGCAGGGATAACTCATGGCCAGGCAGACCCAGGTCCCCTCTGTCTCCCCAGGGATGCTGTCCCACGGCAGATGGACAGATGGACAGGCGGCTCGGAGCGGGCCGCTGCTATCCCGTGGTCCAGCTCCTCCCTAGAGCCCGCGGAGCTGGCGGCCGTGGGGAAGCAGACTGGCTGGCTGCCCGCTCTCGTCGGCAAGTCCTAGCAGGGAAATGAAGCTATTTTTAAAGAGGAACCTCTGCTAAGTCAAACTGCAGGGAAAGGGAGGTCGAATCTCATTATGAGACCCCCTCCTCCCCACACAGGATGGGAAGCCACGAGGAAGAAATGCCATGCAGATCATCAAGGTTTTACTGTGCTGGCTCTGAATGGTTCTGATAATCAGTATCAGATGATCAATAACAGCAAGACCCTGCAGCCAGGATCATCCGCACAAACCAGGGGGTGGGAGCTGTGGCTTCATCTCAGGGCTTTGTCTAAATAAATCACGAGTCATGATACAGTGTTATCAAAAAAATATGCTCCAAGCAAATGGTTTCAGTGCTGTACAAATCAAGCCTGCCACTACCATTTCTCATTTATAATATAAACCCTTAACTTGTTCACCCCTGCAAGCAAATACGCTCGCAGAACTCCCTCCTTTCAATTTTTTCAGTGGGAATATAAGTGTTACCTACAGCAGGAGCTCTGCTTTTAGCAAAGCAGCAATGAGGGGGCATCAAGGCATGGCACAACCCCACAATACTATTTTATATAATGCAATAATTACATGCATAATGTCAGCCCTTGTAGTGCGGCAGGCTGCAACAGAGAAGCTTTTCATTCCATATATGTTTCTATATCATTTGATTATCTGGGAAAAGATATACATAAAGCATATTTTTAATTTTTAATTCCTTGCGTCTGTGCTCATCCACACACACAGGCACAAAAACAAGAAACTAAATTCCAGCCGAAAACTTTTATTGAGCTCCAACTGCTCGCCTGTTATTCATAACCCAGTTTCCTCTCTCACAAAGAGACCTTTCGCATGGTTTTGGTTTTTTTTTTTTTAATGTGTGTGTGTGTTTTTTTTTTTTTTTTTTTTCCTTCTGCCTCGCTAACAGCTGCTCGCAGTGTTGTATCCTGAGTGATGATGAGGTTCTGAAAGTGTTTTTTTGGAACAGATGGCCAGGAGAGAGCTGGGGAATGTGCCAGCAGCGAGCTGGGGAATGCGCCAAGTCCTGCAGTGACTGAGTACTCCGGGTTCCAGCTCGCGTGCCTTTCCCCTGCCCTCTGCCCCAAGTGGCGCCAGCAGGACTTCCCAGCTCGCGCTCCGAACATCTGGAGTCTGCGACTGCCAGAAGAGCCGGGACGGGGGGAGGATGAAGCAGAGAGAAAGAAAAAAATCCCTCACCCATCCCTCCCTGCTCCGGCTGAGCTCCCATGGCCGGGGCGATGTTGCTGCCTAGCACGGGGGGCTAATCAGAAGCAAAGCGGGGAGGGGGAGGGGAAGGGAAAGAAAACGAACCTTGCCATGGGCGTTTGGGGTTTTGGGCGCTGGGTGTGCTGTGCCGGGTGTTTGTCCGCGGCTGGATCCTGCTCAGTGTAGTCTGAAGGGCTGTGGTTGTGCTGATTGCTGGGGAAGTAAGGTCTGCCCCCCAGCTTTGGGGCTGGAAGACCTGGGGGCTGTGATGCACAGCTCTGCACCCCTTCAAATGTCAGGCTCCAGGGAGAGCCCCTAGCCATGCACCCCACAACCCTATCCTGACCCTGAGCTGCTTTCCTGCAGGGCACCAGAATTCAGTCCTGCGGGGGGAAAGCTGGAAAGACTGTGGGACCAGCAAGCTGGACCCCAAACACTACAGAATCCATGCGAGGCTTTCGGACGACCCCTGGCCACTGAGGATCATGTGCCATGCAGAAACAGGGTACCTTGGGGGTAAGGAAAACTTGGACTTCCCTTTCTTTTGCTGTTGCATCCTCTGTGCTGCCAGAGAATGCTCCTGGCTGGAGCTGAAAGCAGTTCCCCCCTTTTCCCAGGACATCAGTGTGGCCCCAGCAGGACTTGGGGCTCTGCTGAGGGCGTCACAACCCAAATCTCCAATGTGGTGCAACTCTTGGGTGCATGGTTAAGGACAAAGCTTAGTCCAGACCATTTGTATAACCAAGCAAGAGGCAGCTTTAAAGAATGAAAACTATCATCAGAATTCACCACCACCACCCCCCCACAGTCAGCTTTTTTTCTTCTTTTTTAAGAAAAGGCATCTGAAGACTCCTTTGTTGCTTATAAATGAGATCTCCCATCACCAAACACCCTCGGTCAAATCTCAGTCGCAAGAACTAAAATCACCTTATAACTGTAGCTAGGACAGAGAGGAGGATTTTTTCTGCTAGTCAACTTCAAAAGGCTAAAGCCAACTTTTTTAATTATCTAAATGGGAGCAGAAAGAGGGGGGGTAAAACCACTCAGTAAATTTCCTATTGCAACAGTAAAATCTGAACAACAACCTAACGTTAGGGACACAGGATAACTTGCCCCCAAAAACAAAGCAAATGGCAATGCACAATCCAGCAAATGCAACATCTGGAGTCCCTGCCTGCCAAAACAAACTCCAACCAGCTACTTTTTTGTGTGAAAAGCTCACGGTGCCACAGCACATCGCAACCAGAGGGCTGAGAGACTGAGAGAGGCAGACACACAATAAAATGGAGATGACAGGAGATAAGGGTGTTGTGGACCTAACATGGAGCTCAAGGAGCAGAGGTCTGTGCTCAGGATGGCTGCGATTTTTTACAGAGAGAATATAAAAGGAAACTCAAAAAAACAATAACAACAACCACCCCAAAGTCGATAATTCAGAGGAACTGCTCAGTGAGCAGTGGTTTCAGAGACCTGATTAAAAACACACAGAGCTTACAAAAACGTGCCGATTTCAACATTAACGAGGGCGCGGCGATTTTGGGCCAAGCCATTGTATCCTCATCCAGCCGCCCGTGTGAGACCCCCCAGGAGAGACATCCCTTCACACCACCTGACATCCAGAGCTTGGATCATCGCTGCACAGCCATCCCGGATCTGTAATTTCCCTCTGACAACAGCCTTTTCCTCCCTTGTGCTCACAATTTGCTTGGCTCAAGGAGAAAGGGAGACAAGCAAGATGAGTCCTCCCAGCCCAGGCTTTGCATCCCCACTCCTGTCTACTGGGAATTACCAGAGTTACTTAGTGGTACCTGCTGGTTTTTGGCTTCATCAGCAGCTGGATGTGCTCCTGCCATCACCTGAGCAAATACTGCTGGAAATAAAATTGTACTTGTCATCCACAAGGGAATCTGTGCGCTCTGGGGCTGCCCTCAACTTGCAACAGAAATGCATGTTCTTTAATTTCCAGCAAGAAAAGCAAGGCAGAGCAGGGATTAAGACCCTGCCTCAGATACAAAGCCTGGCTTTCTTTTCAGAGAGGGCTTTTTGAGAAGGGTTAGGGTGGGTGTCCTTCAAGAACGTGGAGAAAAGGCAGATTTTCTCCTGGTGATGCTGTTTCTGTGGGTTGGTGGGGCCTGTTGGGAGGCAGGAGGTGCCCTGTGAGAGTTCCACTCTTCACGCACTCTCGATGGGCTCGGGGCTTTTCTCCACGCATCTGCTCTGGAGAGAACTTTAGAGAGCAAACACTGTAAATGGAAGGCTTTTCATTCTTAATTTATTTTTTTAATTAAGGATGGGCCCAGCCCTATCCCTCAGATGTGAACACCCTGGGATTTGGAGCTATTTAAAATCTGGCTCCTTGTTTTCTGTCTTTAAGCCTGCATTGGTTTACAGAAGCCAAGACAATGGGTCTCAGCCCACTGGGCACCCAAAGCCTGAACAGCAGCCCAGAAATGTGCTGAAGCCCCATGAAGGATGCTCATTCTCTTCTTTCCCTCCATTTTGACTTTGGGAGGGGACCCAAGACCTAACTAGCAATCTGCTAAAGCCTCACAAAGGATGCTCATCCCCTTCTTGACCTGGAGAGGGGACCCAAGACCCAACCAGCAACCTGCTAAAGCCCCCAAAATGATGGTTTTCTTCTTCCCCATCTTAACTTGAAGAGGAGACCCAAGAACCAACTCTCGCCTTGCCCTGGGGTTGGTAGCATCACTTCAGTGTCCCTGGGACACCACTGCCTGCGGCACTACAGACCCCACAGTGAACTCCCAATTTCGGGCTGTGCCCAGGAGCTCCCCCCACACCTCCCAGTCCCAGGCGGTGCTGTCAGCTGTGGGCGAGCGGTGCCGCGTCTCCGCCTGGCACTGCTGCTCCGCGGGCATAAATACAGCCCGTGACAGCCAGAGGAAGCAACAGGGAGTGTGCTATTGTGTTTATTTATAAACTGAATTGCTGCAGGATGATTTGTTGGGCTAAAGAGGAGGAAAAGTGAGGAAACCTGCCCGAATCAGAGGCAGATCTTAACAACACCGGGGAAGGAGCCTGCTCCCCAGCTTAGCTGCCCATTCATCCATTAAAATCCTGCTGATTTATTATCCCGCCTGACAAGCAAGCTCAGAGAGCAGGGGGAAGTTCAATTCAAGTTTACAAAACTCTTTTTGTCATAAAAGCCTGAACAAAGACATCAATCACTCCTTTAATTCACCCATGTCACTCTCTGAGAGGAAAACTGGCAGAACGCTCTGCTTCCTCCTCCCGCCGCTTGACGATGATTTCACCTAATTGGTTCAGTGTTAAGTAACCTAAAGGAATGCAAGGCATAATTAGATTTAACGTTGTTTCCTCAAGATACCCACATGTCCTTCAGGTCATACATCTTACTAATGTGTTTATACATACAATGTCTCCATTAGCTACCTTTTTTTTGTTGTCGGGTGATTTTTCTCAGAGATAAGTGTTAGATTAAACAAAACAGAAAACACAGGCAGGCGACAGTGTTTTACAGGCTCCAAAAGGCGACTCAAGGTTGGTTTGGTTTAACAAGTAACAGTCCCAAGATGACTCTTAATAGGATCACGCTCGTGTTGAAACACACGATGGGCAGCTAACGAGGGGAAGAGCCTGGCGCGGAGGACGGGGAGGAGAGAAAAGCTTTTGATTAGGGAGGAATGTGGTTATTACAAGATCAGATGGATGGAGGAGAAAAACAGAGAGAGAGAAAGGCAAGGGATAAAAAAATCAGGAAAATTTCACAAGGTTCAGAAAGGAAGGAAACTACTTTGGATTTTCTTTTTCCTTTTTTTTTCTCCCTTTTGTAACTTTTACCATTATTTAGGGGGTGAGGTGGGGGAGAGGCTGTAACATACCTTCCTTTTTTTAGATCTTCCTTCTGCTTGTAAGGTCCTAGTGCACTGCTCCACGCATTCAGAGAAGCTCATGTTACTGTGGTCAGCGCTGTAATCCAGGTCTGCTAGTCTGGCCAGGGAAAGGATATAGTTACAGGCTATTCTCAAGATGGCCAGTTTGGACAACTTTTGACCATAAGAATAGCAGGGAACCTAGAAAGGGTAACAGGGAAAAAGAAATAATTAAAAATTAGGCCAGATAAACAAAATATCTTGCTTTAAGCACGACAAAACAACTGTGAGTTATTTTCTTAGCAGTTTTAACATAAATAGAAACTCCAGTGATAAAATGCCATATGGTCCCAACAGGTTTTTAAGAAGAACTCCCCCGCTGATCTCCATGGGGATGAAAGCAGCACGAAGCCTCTTGATTTCAGCGGGGCAGTTCTGCTTAAAATGTGATGGCAGGATACGGCCTGGGACATCTGCCTGCTGTTCAGTTCACTTCTTGGAGGCCCTGTTTCTTAGAAACCTGCAGCCCCCAGGCCTCCCAGTAACTTGTCCTGAGTAGCTTACTCCCCACAAGCAGCTCCCATTCATCACAAGTCTTGCAGAATAAGGCAATAAGGAGGTATGAGCAACTATATCACAGCCTGGTGTTTTTCTGCTCAAACAACACCAATTGTGACTTCCAGCCCATGCGAAAACACGATGTTGCTTAGGAGCAAGACCTTGAGGAGGCAGTAATTTCTACCTGCTTAAACACTCCATCGTGGTACCTCACCCCACAAAAGAGACCAAAACAGAGCCTGTTCCAGGGAGCTGGATGTATCTTATGCAATTTATTTCTTCTTATTATTCTTAGAAATCTTAAAGATTTCTACTGTAATGTGAAACATTCAAACAATTCAAACTAAACAGAATGTGTCTCAGTAACTGAGCAGTATATGGTTCCTGCCGTAGAAGGGTGGGTTGCTTTTCAACCATGATCCAGCAAAACACTACATCTACACTCAGGCACACAACTTTAATATGTCCAGCTTAAAGAGAGGTCTTCTGAGTTCGATAGGCTTGGGCACCCCATTTTCTAGTTTGCAAAAAAGGCTGAAGGTCACTCAGCCTTTAATGCACAGGAGTACATCGCCTACGGGAAACTGAAGCTGTGCGTTCATCTGAAATCCATCCGAGCCCCTCAGGTTGTCTGGCCACCTGTCAGTCTAAGTTTTCATAGCACATCAATCATTGGAATGCCTCAGTGTTCCTCTACCACCTGCCTCTGTACCAGTCTCCATCCTCCACACCCCTCTAGGGTGTCACACTCAGCTTAGGGCTGGAGATTTTTTATCTCCCCTTGCCATGCTCATGCCTCATGCCTTCTCTCTCCTCCACAGGGACACAAAGATGGGATCATCCCCAGAATGCTATCCCTGACTTTACAGAAGGTAAAATGGGTTCAGCCCCTTCACCAACCCCTCAGCAGCCACTCACAGATGCAAAGGGAGGAGCAGAACAGCTCAGGCATATATAGGATTTCCCCAAGTGTTCTGCCAGGCTCCAACTACTGTCACCTCCATGACCTCAGCTAGATGTGCCATCCCTGTATTTAGCAACCCACGACAGATCTTTTCTGTCCATGAATTTGGTCTGGTAAGCAGAACCCCTGCTGATTTTGAGCAGCCACAACATCCTTTTGCAAAGTGTTCTCTCCAGTCTATATAATTTTTTTCCCTTTTTGCTTGCTCTGAACTTGGCTCCTACAGTCTTCCCTTGAGGTACTACAGTTCCTGTGTTAGAAGAAAGGACAACAGATATTTATTCACCTCCTGTGTGACATATGTTTTTCGTTCACCATCATCTCTTCAGCCTCTTTTCCAAAAGAAAACGATTAATCCTCCTTAGCAGACAGTTCTGTGGAAGCCATCCCATATCTCTGATGACCCTTGCTGCTCTTTCCTGAATCTCTCCTATTCCCTTTGGAGCTGAGATGATCAGAACAACACACAGTATTCATGTTGTGGGTGCACATATCTAACAGATGCTTAAGTTCTCTGTTTTGTTCAATATTCCTTTCCTCCTAACTCCTGATTTGATTTGTGACTGCTGCCAGACACTGACCTGAGATTTCCACTGAACCATCTACAAGCACCCTGAGGTCTCCATTCTGAGATAATGGTCAGCTCAGGGTCTATCACTTCATATGTGGACTCTGGTATGGTTTTTCCCATATGCATCACTTCACTTTATCTGTGCGGTATTTTTTTTATCTGCCACAATATTACCTAATCACTCAGTCATAAGCTTCAGCACAGCTCACACAGTCACAGTTTCAGGTGGTGGGACCTGAAATTCCCTGTTCAAAGCAGAGCTAAGCTCAGAGTCAGACCCTGGTTTGTCCACTCATGATGTCTCTCCCTGCAGGAACTGGCCCTTTTTTCCCTACCCACCATTCCCTGCACTGATCACTAACCCATGCTCCCATCCAAGCTGCTCAGTTTCTTCTTTCCTTCTCTGCCATAGTGCTTATGGAAATCCAAACTAGCGGCCTGGATCACCCCTATCCATGAGCACAAGGATTTTAGTGCTGTTGACCCTATGGGCCATGTCTTGTACAATACAAGGAATTCTTTAGGTTGGAAAACACCCCTAAGGACATGGACTCCAACCATTAACCCATCACTGCCATGTCCCCAAGCACCACATCTGCATCTTCTGAACACTTCCCGGGACAGTGACTCCAGCACTTCCCTGGGCAGTCTGTTCCAATGCTTGATCACCCTTTCAGTGAAGATATTTTTCTAATATCCAACCTAAACTTCCCCTGGCACAACTTGAGGCCATTTCCTCTTGTCCTATCACTTGTTACCTGGGAGAAGAGACCAAATCCCACCTGGCTGCACCCTCCTGTCAGGGAGTTGTAGAGAGCAATAAGGTCCCCCCTGAGCCTCCTCTTCTCCAGGCTGAGCTCCCTCAGCTGCTGCTCATCAGACTCATGCTCCAGACCCTTCCCCAGCTCCGCTGCCCTTCTCTGGACAGGCTGCAGCACCTCATTGTCCTCATTGTAGAGAGAGACCCGAAACTGAACACAGGATTGGAGGTGTGATATAGCTGAGCTGCCCATCAGTATCCAGCCGCTCCAGAAACCAGCCAACAAGCTTAAAATGGCTTTTTTGTACACACCATCTAATACAGACATCCCTGAAATGACAAGGAATCACAGAATAGTTTGGGTTGGGAGGGTCCTTTAAAGGTCACCTAGTCCAGACTCGCCCCTGCAACGAGCAGGGACATTGCAGAGAATCTGTTTAAGAGCCCCTTTTTGTCTGACAAAACCTCTCTCTAAATCCCTGCCTTCACTTTTTTTGCCAGCATTATGCACCCAGCAGTGACCTTGCCCTCAGTACCTGGTCCCCAGATGCAATGAGCTGAGTTATTTTGAAAGCAAGACCTTCAGGCAGCAGAAACACCCAAGTCTCTTTCGACGCCAATGCAACAAAAACAGCGGAGACCCCAGATCAAACGGCGTCAGGAAAGAACAAAGCAAGATGGAAATTAAAATGGAAGGATTCAGTGAAATGTGGGAGTAATTTCAGAATTAGAGAAAGAAGGAAGTTAAATCGAGTGGAAGGAAAATAGACCATGAAATCCTTGAGGCTGATGCACAGACACTGTCCAGTTACAACACAAGAAGGCAGGCTAATGTCTCTTTTCCTCATCTGTTTTGCTCTTTCTTTTGTGTTTTGGGCTTTTTTTTTTTAAGGAAAAAAAAAAGAAGAAACAAAAAGAAACAAAACAAACCCCAAACTGTTTTGTAGGACATGTTTGCTACAAATGGCAAGGAAGCTCTCAGAGCTAACACAGCTGACAAAACCCTCAACTGGGATTACACAACACTTTTCCCACACTACTGCAGCAGAGTCCAAACTGGAGCTGCCCCGTGTGTCCATGGGAAGAGGTTCACCTTGAGCAGTTCAGATACTGCCCTGATGGGTGCGGGGCACCAGCATTAAGAGATAAGAGGTTTTTTCCATGGTAACAGTGTTAGAAAAACTATTTCATAGGAACCCTCCCTGTCTTGGCTCAGCTCCTGCCATTTTAATGTTTCCTTTTGAATTAAACATGGGAAATTAAGAGAGGAATGAGCCACTTAATTTGGATCCAGAGTCAAAACTTCCTCAAGTGTGTGTCTGTGTCTGTAACTTTGGTATTATCTCTTCTTTAACATAAAGTCAACAGGAAAGAAGGGACAGATTTGTACAAACTGCAGTAAAGGGTGTCAATGACATACTTGGATGCCAAGAAATCTGCAAAATCCAACTTAAAACAGAGAAAGTGCTTTAGAGATGGAAGAAAGGCCTGAGGCTGGTGTGGCCCTGCAGGTGTAACCCTCCAGCTCCCGCCAAGTCTCCACACAGATCTTTGGCAGGCAGAAATGTGAGCAGGTATCTGTCATGCTCCTGGCAAGGACCAAACCCTTTCCTTCTGTCACCTTCTTGCTCCTCATGCCTGAACTGAACAGATTTCAGTGCTTTAATGGGGCAGCTGTGAGCTAAGCAGGTCCGTCCAGACTCAGGGGGAACCAGGCTCGAGCTCCTGTGCAGTTAATGAAAATATTTCCCTTATCTGACCTCACAGGTCTCTGCGAAGCAGCAGCACAGCTCACCATCTTGCCTGCAATATTTGCAATGATTAAAAGGAATTAGGAACGAACTGCAACTGGAATTTCACACCAATCCTAAGGAATGCAGCTGTCTGCTAGAAAGGCAAGGACACTGGCAACATCCTCGGCTTTGGGACACCAGCACAGAGTGAGCTGGGACCAGCAGGAACCAGAGCCCCAGTCAGAGGATGTTTGTTAGCTGTGTCTGCAAAGGGCTCTGCAGAGTCTCATGGGCCTTATCAGTGATCCCCAGGCTGGCAGGAGTTGAAGCAAGGCAAGATGAACGCTCCTGGGACATATTCCTGTGCAGAAGAGCCCTTCTTTGGCAGGAAGATAGAACGGGATGTGACCTAACAGGTCTTTTCTATCCTTGACGTCTAAGATTCAGAGGCAGCGCCCTTGGAAAACCAGGGATGCTCCCTTTGAAGTCCGTGGGAAGCCTGCTGTGCACTTGACCCGCAGCCAGCCCTCTCGAGGAAGGCAGGGATCCGCTGCAGCTCCCCAGAGCGTCACTGCCATCCACCAGAGACATGGGCTGGGGGCTGATTCTGACACAGCACCAGAGAGGAGGCTGCAGGATGAGGCTGGAACAACTAGAGATGGGTGAGAGGGTACAACTCCCACCCTGCCATATGAGGGTGCAGGGTGTGTTCACCGTAATGGGTCTGCAGGGCACAACCAGGAGCATCCCATGGTGTTTAGGAGCACTAAGCCAGTTCACATCACTGAGCTTCTGGCTGGGTACCTCCGTCCTTATCAATAAGACACCATTTCCATAAACAACCTCTGGACCTGTACAGATAACACCTGTAAAACCAAGTCTGCTTTTCCACTGCAGGAAAATGCTGGAATAAAGAGGGGTGCTGAGTGCTGGGGGTCCAGACGTCTCTGTTATTGTGCTCAAAACGTGATTTAGCAGCACAGATGTGCACAGATCCCCTCCACATGAAGGTCTCACAGGGCAGGATTGGGCCCCCTGGGCACAGCAGGGAAGATGGGGCAGCTCTATGGCAGTGTTTGTGATGCAGCATAAGCCAAGCCCTCCTGACAGCTAGTTCCCCAACACGCCATAATAAGCTGCTGAATCTACCTGTCTGCTAATTCATCTGGTTTATTTTTATGCTGGGAGTTAAAGCANCGCTGTCTCATTGTTTGTGCTGCACCTCCTGCCAAAAATATTTCCAGAGGTTCATATAAATGTCCACTACTTAATAGTTCTGGCTTTTGTACATCCCTTTCTAACCCAGGGTGAGTCAGCCATTTCCTGGGGTTAAGGCACCTTGGGGAACAGTGGCAGGGAGGGGCAGAGGAATTGACAGTGACCCTTGCTTGTTGACCCCGAGCACAGGGGAAGCCCCTCTTTCCTGATCTCCAATTATCTCCAGGGCTGGCATCTGCAGAGCTACTGTGGGTGTGTGGATACCCCAGCCCTGGAAGGATGCCTCATGCCAAGGCCAAGTCAGATGTGACTTTGAGTAACCTGGGCTAGGGGAAGGTGTCCCTGCCCATGGCAGTGGGGTTGGAACTGGATGATCTTTAAGGTCCCTTCCAACCCAAACCATTCCATGATTCTATGAGTAAGATCCTTAACAAGCTGAAGGCCTTGCCCAGAAGACCATCGCCTGTTTTCAAGATGTGCTACAGTGTGGAGTGTTTTTGGGAAGGGTTTAGAGCCAGCCTTTTTCTTTCCACCCAGTTCTGGGGGCAAAGTGAACACATATGGGTCTTTCTGCTTCTTGCAGGACTCATTTGATGGCCTGGTTGGTGTGTTCAGGCTCACCAGCGAGGTGACTTGGCTTCCCTACCTTGTTCTCAACAGCTGCAGGCCCTGAGTCCTTCTAATATTCCAGGTGGGACAAGGATGACTTATACAGCTGTATGATGGGAAAGCCTGCAAGTATTCCTGGGACATCCTTTCACAGTCCTGCCAGATCCCTTCAGACCTGATTCCCAAATAACCCTGCTGCTGCTGCCCACAGCACAGCAGCAACCAGCTTCCACCGATGGCTCCTCTGTGCCACTGCTGCTCACCACACTGACCCGGACCTCTGGGCAGCAACATGCGTGTTTGAAGCCAGCAAGGCTGGATCCTGCTGTGTGGATAAATGGCAGGGTTCTCACGGGACTGCTTCTGGAAAAGGACCTCATGAAATCACAGAATAGTCTGAGTTGAAAAGGACCTTTAAAGGTCATCTAGTCCAACCCCCTGCAGTGTGCAAGGACATCTTTAACTACATCAGGTTGCTCAGAGACCTCTCTAGCCTGACCTTGAATGTTTCTAGGGATGGGATACCTACCACCTCCCTGGGCAACCTGTGTCAGTGCTCTACAAGCCTCATTGTAAAAACTTTCTTCTTTATATCTAGTCTAAATCTACCCTCTTTTAGTTTAAAACCATTATGCCCTGTCCTGTGGCAAAACGGTCTACTAAACGGTTTGTCCCCATTTTTCTTACAGTCCCCCTTTATGGGGAAGGGGTGAGAGGGCTGAAAAGAACTCTCAGAACCTTCTCTTCTCCAGGCTGAACAATCCCAACTTCCTCAGCCACCCCCTTGATCAACTTGGTGGCCCCCTCTGTGCTTGTTCCAACATCTTTCCTGTGCTGAGGATCCCAGAGCTGGATGCAGCACTGCAGGTGGGGTCTCACCAGAGCAGAGCAGGGGGGAAGAATCACCTCCCCGACCATCTGTGGTGTCACAGTGTCAGATGTTCCATGGAGCTCTATTCCAGCCAGTGATGGGCAGCTGTTCCATACCAGGCTTTTGTTTCTCTGCCACCAGACTGCAGTGGTGGGCAAGGGGCAGCCCCGTGCTAGCAAAGCAATCCCAGCAGTTTGAAAGAAAGCCTCACCCCTGCCTCACCACAGGGAGCAAAGTGCCCAGCCCGGGCCCAAACCCAGCTGAAAGATGCCAACAAGAACAAAAGGCAGGAGCACCAGCCCTGACTGAGGTGCCTTTGCCTCTTGGGTGGGTCCACGGTGTCAAACAACCCAGCTCCCGGTTCCCTCCCAGCTCCTGGCTCCCCCATCGCTCACATTACAAAAACATGAGTTCACTCCTTGGAGCGAATGAATTGGCTTCCTCCAAACAAAACCTAGGTGTGGTGCTGGGTGAGTTCACCCCGGGAATCTCTTCCAAATGGCAGTCTGGTTAATGCTGCCCCAGGCCTGGCTCCGCTCCATTTTGGACAGTCCTCCTGCACTATCCGCAGACGTTCTGCAGCCCCAAAGCCTCCTGCACATCCTCAGGGCACACAACACACCCCCTCAGTACCATGCCTGAAAAATATCACACTGCAGGGCTGCAGCAAAGCTCTTACCTTACTGCTGGCTCTTTGAACCACTTCCCAAAATAATAACCACACAGACAATTACTGGGGTTATCAGAGGAGAAATCCCAGGGCTACTGGGCACACAAAATCTCCTCTGAAAGGGGCTACCTTCCAGCACTACAGTGGGGAAACACTTTTTTGGGTGGCAGTTGAGAGGTGGCCATCTGCATCTGTGAGGTCCAGTGGATCCAATTCCCCTGGTGAACAGGAGAGCAAGCTCCACTGGAGATAAGGGCATTACCCCAGCCCCAGCCTGGCCTCGGTGACTCCTCAGTCACCAGCCACTGCTGGACATCACGGGGTGTTTCCCTCCCTTGCTATCACTGCTGTGCCCCAGGAGCACAGCATCCTTGCTCTGCAAGGAGCACAAATTCCCACAGCACACACATGGCTCTGCTTGCAGCCCTGCATGGCACGGGGGACAGGGCAAACCAGGACCAGGATGGGATCTATCACTTGGGGAACACACGTGGCATAGACCAAAGGAGATGCAGGCTGGGAACAAAGAGCCTGGGGAGCTCTGCTGCAAGGTACTGAAAAGTGTCCCACCTCCCCACTGCAGCCTGGAGAGGAATTTGGATGGATTTAGGCAGGGAGCAGAGGCTGGATTCGAAGCTTGATGGAGAAAAGCAGACTCTTTTCTCCAATTTCAGCGGGAGCCATAAGAAAACACAGAGGTTAACTCAGGGTGGCTGCAGCAGGCAGAGCAAATACCTACCGACAGGAGCAGGATTTGTAGCAAAGGATAAAATCAGCTAGACAGCAGCCAAGGGAGCAAAAAACCCCCTCTTCTTGGTGACACACAGTTATTGTTTTCAGGATTTTTGTCCTTTTGTCTGGTTTCTCCCTTATTTTCTTTCCTCCTGTGTTGCTTCAGGCCAGTATTTTGTCATCTTCTTTAGCTGTTAAACCACAGGGCCGCCCCGCTCTGGGCTCTAAATATCCATCAGCGTCACTCGGGACTGGCAGCAGCCGTGGAGATGCTCCGGTTAACGCTGTGCTGTTCAGTGACAACGTGCAGCGGTGGCACTGCACACTGCGTCTGGAAGGTGCTCCTGCTCTCCTGAAGCCCAGCTGCATCTCTCCAACAGCCAAACCTTCCCGCTCAGCCTTCACCCCAGAGAGCTCAATGGGTGGTTTGTCTTCACGAGCTGGGTTTTAAGGCATCTTAGGGTTTCCTGCTCGTGGGATCACGGAGGGATGAATCACTGGGAATAGGGCTGGGAGATGTCAGCAGGTGACCGAGGACAGCTCTCAGCCTCCCCACCACACAGAAAGGACACGTCAGCGACACTGGTCACATGCAGGGTCCCGCCTGCAGAGGTGACAAACCACAGCCACCCTTGGGATGACACACAAAGAGGGCGAGCACGAAATGACGCATCCACAGAACAGCCTCAGCCTTTGCTGGCTTGTGGCTAAGGCATGGCTCAAGCCACAGGTCCTGCCTCCATTTACTGCCTGGCTTGCCTCTTCAATCCCCTGCAGGGAGTTTGCCCCCACAGCCACAAAACTTCCTGTACCCTTGAGGCTGCTGCTCCTGATGTCCCACCACACTCCCAATAGGAGTGAGCAGGGTCTTTTCTGCACTGCTTTAACAACAAGCCACAGCAGCCACGTGCATGCCAGCAGCAAAAAGTGAAAGGATACTAGTGTGGGGGGGAAACCTCCATCCCAGCAACTAAAAAACCCTATAAAACCCTAAAGTATCTCCAGAACCCACATGAGTGCAGGGAGCGAGGCTGTCACAGCTGCTGAGGCACAGGATGTCCTGGTAACGCAGTGGTGAAAAGATTTAGAAAAATGCCAATACACTTCAAGGGAAGATAAATGTCTGTGGACACATTTGCTCCCGGCACAGACTCCAGCTCACTGTGGCTCGATGCATCACTTTCTTCAGGAGGAGCTGGACAGCAGTGCTCCAGAGAGAAACCAGATGCGCAAGGCTCCTGATCAGGAAGGCTGCTGTGGTTGTCTCCATCCATCGAGGGAGAGTTTGCTGCCACCTTAGGGTCTGTCAGCACAGCTGAGGAGCTCCATCCCAGCTCCTGGGAGTGCAACATACTGGGGGGAGCTGGTTTGCTTGGCTGTCCATGCAGTCTCATGGTGAAGAACACTATTCCCCTCTGGCCAGGGCCTCCAGCACAAAACCTGGTGGCTAAGGCCATACTGTAATAAACGTGACAATGGTTCAGTTTCACAGCTGGGATTTGCTGGAGTATGAGACTCTTGCCGCCAATAGGAATTTGCAGACAAAAAAAAAAGAGGCAGAATTGCCTTGCATGGAGAACAGCTGCTTTGAAGATAGGCAATGTTAACGTCACATCTTGTCTCCTCCAGATGGTTGCACTGCTTCATGAATTTGAATATCCATCAGCACAAGGACCGGTAGGAGTCTTCACATGGAGGAGAAGACGACCTCAGATCCTTGTGAACTCAGTGCTATGTCCCCGTCTACATCAGAGATGTTTGGGTTCACTGATCACCCACCATGGCAAGGAGAGGGAGAGGAAAAGGATGGAAGTGGCAACCCATTGTGTCACACGTGGAGGGCCCTGCACAGCTGGGGCAGTGCAAGAACCACTGAGCAGCATCTGCCATGGCACTCGAGGGCAGGAGACCAGTGCTCCAGATAGGAGCTGCCCAGTCACAGGGACAGGAGCAGCCCCCAGGAGGGATACCAGAAAGGCAGCAGCAGAGGGACAGCCAAGCACAGCAGAAGTATCTCACCACCTCAGAGTGTTTCAGAGCAGCTCAGTGTTTTCCAAGGAGAACTGTGCTGTTTGTCTCAGGATTCTGCTGCCAGTGGAAGGATCACTTGGACAAATGATGCTTGGGGGACTAAGGGGGAGAAATCTCTTCCAGACTTAATAGCTGAAGACCACAAGCACCAAGACCAAGGGGAAGGAGCTGTGTCTCAGGAGCTCTTCAGTCCCACTTCAGCGCTATGGTCGTATGGCAAAGGCAGCAGCTCAATACAGAGAGAGGGAGTGAAATCCTCGTTCCTGGTGGCTGTGACACCAAGGATTGAGCACAATGGCAATGACATGTCTCTCCCAACAGCAGGCAGCTTCCCAGAGCTGGCAGCTGCCCGCCCACCTCCCACCTCTGAGGCGGCCCTGGCCTCCAAGGCAAGCTGGGGACAGCTCAGTCCTCAGGGACATGGCTGAGTTAGCCTCTCCTTGTGTGAAACAACTGTGTTTGGCTCTTCCTCCACCAAGAACTGGGAGAAAAAAAAAAGAACCCACACCCCTTCCTGCCATCTGGAGAGTTAGTCGACACAAGCCAAAACATGTGTGCCATATGTACACAGCTGTGGAGCGCAGGGACGCCGCCGTCAGCCCATCTGTCCGGAGTGCTGCATGCCAGTCGCTTGCCCTCGGGTGGGCTGCTGAGACAGGGAGTGTCCTGCAGAGAGGCATGACTTCCCTTTCCTCCTCCTCCTCCTCAGCAGGCATGGATGGGCTCCCTACAGTGTGGCCGTGGTGGGTCTGATCCTGCAAGCCATGGGGTTTTATCTCACGTGCGCCAGTGAGGATGGGTATCTCCACCCTCATGCGTCCAAACAGGGTAGAGACAGGGATGACACCTGCATGGGTGTTGGGTACCAGTGGCTGAGCAAGGCTCCTACTTCCAGCAGCTCCACATTCAGCACCTGACCCCTTCCCAAAGGAGCGTGGGGCCAGGGGCGGCCGTGTGCAAGCACGGCACAATCCCCTGCTCCTCGCCCGCCTCTCTGTGGGGACGTATCAGTTTCAGTGCCTCAGGAAAAGCCTCCCAGCTGCTTAAGAGCCTGATATGTGATGACAAGGAGGGGACAGAGGACTAACCAAGGAACAAGAAGCAAAGGGAAGCCTGCAGCAGACAGCACACAGGGACTGCCTCCCGCATGGGGCTGAAGGCCCTTTGTATGCTCTGGGATGTGGGAAGACGGTGCTGACGTGGGGCAAGAGAAAGCCTCCCTACTGCAGGTACCTCCACCAGGGCATCTCCATGCCCCTGCTCCCACCCGCTGGCCAAGGTGTGACAGAAAGCACCGTACTGTCTCCTGATCTGAGCTGCTCCCTCAGAAACCCCTCCGCCGTCACCGCTGCGAATGACGTGAGTGACAAGCCAGCACCGCGCGTATGTGCAATGAAGATGACTGTCACCTGATGTCACGTACGGCACCAGGCACGCCGCTGGCAGCCCAACAAGAAATGAATACAAATGTCATCCAATGAGGGTCGGGACAGCCAGCCCACCCCTCAGCAAATTGCTAGGAAAACCTCGCGGCAAACATTTCCCAGAGAATGATTTCTTTCTCTCTGCAGAGTGAACACAGCCCTGCCAGTATGTTCCTGTGCTGACCCTAGAGACCGGCTTTCATGGGAAGAGAGGACAGCAACTTGTTCTGCAGGCTCTTTGGGCTCCCAGCTGAGTCCACGGCTGAAGTGATTTATAGAGACAGGGCCAAGGCCAGGAATCTGAGGCTTTTCAAGAGTTGCCCATTTCCCAAAAGAGTGCAGCTTTAATTTGTTGCCTGCCTGACTTCTGCTTGAGGCTCAGCCTAGAACAAGATTGCCAGTGATTTGGGAAATCAGTGCTACTTCCCCTTGCGGTTTTGGTGGTGTAGATGTCTGTCCATGGAGAATTAGACTGACACTTCCAAGCGTGTTACACACAGTCGCCAAACAACCGAAATATGGAAGCGGCTTACAGAAACAAAATATATCAAGTCTGGAGTTTGCATCTACAAGGGGTAGCCTCTCAGCACCAGGGGACAGCACCCAGCACGCACTGAATTACCAGGATTACAACAGGAGCAGTCAGATCCCACCACTGTATGGTGATCAAAAATGCTCTAGTTTAGACACTCACCAGTGATTCTCTCCTCACATACAGCCCTGGTCTCAGCCTCTGAGGGTAGGGCTGGAAATCTGTTTGCAGAAGTAGATGACGGGAAAGGATTGACTCTTGGGGTGCAGCTAGCCAGGACACAGCAGTCATTGTAAAGGGCTGCAGGCAGCATGCTGAAGATAGGAACAAGCAGACTTCCTCTAAGCAGGAGAGAGGACTGAGTCCTAAAGCGAGCACACTTGGGGAATAGCTCAGATTAGTGATGTCCTAAAGATGGTAGGGAAAAGCCTGCATGTGTGAGCTCTCCTGCAAGCAGAGCACACTGTTCCCACCAGGCTGGAAGGACCATCCTGGGAGAGGCGATGCTTAGCACCTCTCACAACCAGGCTCACCGGCAGCTCACAGCCCTCCGAGCCCTGTGCATCTCCTCCTTCCTGCACACCTGGAATAGTCCCATCAGCATTTAACAGAGAGGCAGAAAAGCCAGCACAGCTGGGCTTGCCCAGGGTGACAGCACATCTCTGTCTATCACTGCGCTGTTAACACGGTGCCTACACTCAGAGAGGGCTGAGTCGGGGGCCAGGGCACTGATTTATCCTCGTGCAGAAGACACAAGAGTCTTGTGGCTTCTCTGTATCTCTACTCATCCTGGGGAGGTGATGGAAGGATTTTGACCAAAACCTTTCATTTACCTTTCAAAGCTCCACCCTGACAGTAAGAACATGTCCATTATCCTTTACAGACAACCCTGAGGATTTTCAAGTCCTCTTAGCAAGAAAGCCCAGCACCAGACACACTTCAAACATGCACTATGGTAAAAATCATGGGAAACTAACTGGCAGAGGACCACAACTCAACTTGGCTCTCCCTAGCAGACAGGGAAAGTTTGAGAGGATGCTGCAAGAACCCCAAGGGCCCTGACAGATGAGGCACCCCGCACCAAAGTCAGCAGGAGCACGGTGCTGCCCAAATTCACAGTGATCCCTCTGGGGTAGTTCACCGTAGCTGGACAGCTGGCAAGTACACGTGCTCTTGGCACAGGAGCATCACCCCAGCTCCCAGCTTGACCAAGTGCCTCTCTACACACTCTGTTCTCACTCGGAGGGATTTCTCGAGTTTGTTTTATTTTTCGCCCTCTGCACCACTCTCCCTCCGGGAAAAAAAAAAAAAGTCCAAAACTTTCTAACAGCAAGCAAATTAAAAACCCTTATTTATTTATCTTGAGTGTTAGCACAGTTCTAGGGTTGGTACTTCCAGGCATTTTGAACCGACTTCCCCTCCTGTCAGGCGGCCACTCGGCTCCTGCCCTTCACCTCCCATGGCCCCGGGCGCGGGGCAGCACGGGCGCTCCCCGGCCCCGCGCTCCCT
>VXBT01008205.1:1313616-1358519 GCA_013400235.1 Oriolus oriolus | reverse complement strand
CCTCCCCTCCCCTGTAGCAGTGATCTGAAGGCAGAAAAATTCGTTTTTCCAGTGTATCTCAGCAAAGACAAAAGGGTGCGATGCTTTTGTTACCTGTTCACATCTCCACAAGGAGGACTTTGCTGCTGTCCTGTGGCTTTCCTGTCTGTCACAAAGAAGTGCAGTGATATCCAGAGACACAACAAATGAGGCTTGTGAGCAGAGCTGTGCAGTTACGTTGTGCCAAACACACTGATCTTTGCAATGCAGTACATAAAAGAACAGTGGAGTCTGTACAGTTTGAATGGTATAAGTAAAAGCTTGACCACTTTTAAAAATGGATGTTACAGTTTAAGCTGGGGATATGATGCAGGAGTTACTGTATGAATTTACCTGGAATGCTGGGCTAAGTAGTCATACAGCATCCCTCTGGCCCCACCATCACTGAACCCCCATCAGGCATCTGACTTTCTGATACATCAGCACACTTTGTGGCGGGAGACACTGGGTCTTTGGCAGCCTCGCAAATCAGTTTGGATGCACTCTGCTGCAGGTGGAGAGGCTCAATTTTATAAAGAAGCAATGTTGTTTAAAATCAAAAAGCCTGGAGTTCTCAGCCTAGCCCTAGTGGAAGTACTACCTTACCCAAACCAGTGCCTCAGTGCCTTCCTCCAGCCAAGATGTGTCTGCAGTGACCTGTCAGAGGCTCAGCCACGCTGTGGCAGCTTAGACAGTGACCCCAGGGCCTTCAAGGCCAAGGACAGCTCATCCATGGACTTCAGCAAGAGCAGTGCTGGCTCTAAAATTGCTTGGGTGTGAGATGTATGGGAGGTTGAATAGCTGGGTAAGGACCTGCAAAAACCTCAACTCTTTCTCCATCTGTGAGCCAATGCACTGATTTATGCACAGTTGCACTGGCAGCTGGTCTGGCTTCAGCTCCATCTGACCTCATACATCATTAAAACTGGTAAAAATCCTCCCATTTGTTTGCTTAGGACCTGTCTGAGGCTGGGAGGTTGTTCCTGTGGTCAGGAGAGGAGTTGTGTATGGAGATGGACATGAGGTATAGTCCCAGCCCTGCCAAAACTCCTCTAATGGGCTGTTCCCTGTAGTGCTCCTGGTCTCCTGTGGATCCTGGCAAGCAGCAGTAACGTGGCCTTCCTTGTCCCATGTGCACCCAGCATTCTCTAGGCTTTTCTATTTTGAAGTTTCAGGTCGTCTCCCCCCCCCCCCCCACCCCCCTAAAAAAAAAAAAAAAAGAGGTCTGAAGATATTAAAGTATTACTCTTAATATTCTTTTGTTTTAGAAAAGGGACAGTTGATCTTAAATAGAACAGAGGTACAGGACAGTCTCTCTTTTAGTTAAAACCTATAAATTTTGGGTAGGAGTTTATTTTTGTGGGTGAGGGCAATGCAAGCATTTGTTGTCCAGTAGCTGTTGACTGTGGTCTGCAAGGTCCCAAGAATTCCCAGTGACTCTTAGTGGTTATGCAAAGAGAGTGCAATTAGAGGCATATTTATTCTAAAGTCTCTGGTGAGATTCTCCAGGTGTAGAAGAGCTTTTGTTGGTGAAAAGGGAAGAGTGACACTGACAGTTTCATTTACATGAGCTCATGTGCCCACATCTCCAGTGGGCTGTTCCCACCATGGTGGAGAAATCGAGGTTTTGAGAAGGTAGAGGATACTTAGAGAGGCTCCTCTTCATGAAAGTCTTATTACCTCTAAAGTTTATTATTTTCTTCTATTAATCATTCATCAGAAGGGCTGAATCTATTATTAGAATATATCAGTAGTGTAACTTGGTATTTTTCCACAAAATTTCATGTGTCACCTTGTCTCTGATTAAGTTTGAACTTCATGTTGGGATACATTTCTTTAGAGGCGTGTTAGTGAGTAAGGACACGGAGTCCAGGGTCATGCTGCTATGACTTACCTTGAAATCATAAAATAGAAAGATTGCAAGAAACTGAAAAAAAAAAAATAAATTAAGAAGCACATTGAGTGCAGCGTGGTGCTACCTGAGATACATCCTTCCAGCTGCTGGCAGTCAGCAGCTAAGGCATCTCCTGAGGTTGAGTTTGGATTGTGATGTGTAACAGCCCTGCTGGAACTAGCCACCATTACTGCTTTAAGCCCATTTGTACTAATTTGTAATTTTTAGTGCCCGTGACAGTCCCATAACTCATTTGTGAGAGAAATGTCCTTTTTTTTTGTTCTTAACTTGCTGTCTCATAATTTCATTAGTTAGTGTCTGCCTGGCCCTTGAAGTTTTGAGAAATGGTGCACAGTTATTTCCTGTTCATCCTCTCCATGCAACTCGTGACTTCACAGACCTCTCTCAGATCCCCTCTGATGTTTTTTTCTCCCAAGATGAAGGGTTTTAGCCTATTCAGGCTCTTCTTGTCTGGAAACTGTCCCCTGTCTCTGGGGTCTTGTTGCCCTTTCTTGCCTTTTGTAGTTCCGTTCTATCCTGTATGAGATGGGTGCATTCATTGGAACTATGTGCAAAAATTTGTGATACTGCTCTGAAGTCTTTTCCTGCTAGTTTTAAATTTTCTCTTTGCTTTTTTAGTTCCCACGGAGCACTAAGTTCTCATTTTTAGAAAACCATCCAGGGTAGATCTTATCTTGGAATTTTTCATAGGTTCTCCCATTTGTAAAGCCAAGTGAATGGCATCACTCACATCACCATCCCTTCAGTGACAACCCCAAAGAACTTGATTTGTGAGACATAACTTCCACCTACAGATGCAACACTTGACTCTTCCCCATTACACCTTGCTCTCTGATGTGTCAAACGTTCTTTTTTAGAATGTTTATCAGTTTGCCTTACAGAATCACACTTGTCTGGAAACTGTTTTTTCATTTTTGGATCACATTTACTGCTTCTATTCTTTTGGCATAGGCTGATTTAAACAGCAGGCTGGCTCTGCACCACGGACAACCATTCAGCAATTTCCTCTTTGGATTTCCACAGAGCTCTCGGGTGAATGCTGTCTGGTCTTGCAGATTGGTCTTATTCACTTGATCAGTTTGTTTGAAAATCTTTTCTACTGACACTTCAGTTTGAGGTATCTCTGCAGACGTGTTCTCAGTAAGGAAAGGCTGCAGTGTGGGATGCATCCTCCGTATTTATTTGGCTTTGCTATCAAGAGACAATGTGTCTTGAGTGCTCATCTATCACATATTGATCATCTATCAGGCTGAACAGCTGGAAAACTACTTGCTTTGGAAGTGTTTGAGGCAGCTTTTGTTATTAGCTTTCAGGGCTTTAGAAAATTGCTCTTCAGAAGGTTTTTAATAGATTTATATTGAATTTTAACATTGGCTTACCTGT
Organism: Oriolus oriolus; assembly: GCA_013400235.1. NCBI lineage: Eukaryota > Metazoa > Chordata > Aves > Passeriformes > Corvidae > Oriolus > Oriolus oriolus. The sequence goes on along the minus strand of VXBT01008205.1, from coordinate 1,355,203 downwards.
GTGCATGTTTCTTCCATATTCCCTTTTTCAACTTCATTCCCGTACTTTGCTTCTGATAGATTTTATCCTGTTGTTCACTCTATCAACATTTAGGTACTGTTTAAATAAAGCCTGAGAGTCCTGAAACTATTTGACTCCTAACTTTCCCTTTCAACTTCCTGTCAGTACAACTCTTCAGTTTTGTGTTACTGCCTGTCAGCATCCTGAAAGTAGAGAAAAAGCTCAATTACTTAAAATATGAAAGATGTGACTGGTAACCAATACATCAGTTTAATGCAAGACTTGGGTTAGTACTAGTCAGTAAATATCTTCCTCCATTTAATATGATATAAAATACAACCCCTGCCAAAATTCAAGGCAGTTCTGCAATACAGTTTCTCCACTTTGGCGTCCTAACATGTTTCACAGCACATAAATGCATACTCTGTGGGCATTATCAACTTTATGACAGTTTGGTCTGTGAACTTCTCACTTCTATTCTGATCAGGGCCCTGGTGAACAGCGTACCAAAAAAAATACACGGAAAGAGAAACTAGACTGAGGGTCTCAGCAGGGTGGCCAGGATTGGGCAGGGCTCAAAATAAGTGAATGAGAACAAATGTGGTGAATGGACATGAATTTGAAAAATCCAGTGGTCTGGATAAGCGAGATGACAGGCCAGAAATTTGGCCAAAATACATTTAGGAACTCTTTCAAGAAGAAAATAAAAGTTAAGCCTGGGATTAAGTTGAAGACTGCGAAGAGCAATGACACAGGGGAGGACCCAGGACAAGGACAGATGGAATGGGAATGAAGTCAGGGAGATGTGAATCAGGGATAGGAGAGGTCATGCTCAGTAGATGCAATCACGGCACAGAAGGATGGTGAGGAGCAGAAGGCAATGAAAAGGACTCCTTGAATAGTGAGTGGTTGAGGCAAACCTTCAATCCAACCTTCAAGAAAAGTCCCAGGTGCTTCTTTTTTTTTTTTTTTCCCTGGCTGCAGACCTCAAAACTAAGGCAGAAGTCAGCACTGGCATGGGAAGTATTTTGGGATGCAGCCAGAGAGGACATGAGAGACAGTGACACAGAGACTTCAGGTTCCATGAATAACTCTGAAAATGGGCTGTGAGTAGTCCCTCGCTGTACTTGCCTATGTTTGTGAAACACATTGATATTTGCGGCATCAGTGGTGTCACCCAAAGCAAAAATAGCAACAGAGCTAACACATATGAGTTTGAGTAATACCTTATCAGTGATATTTCTGGGCTTCTCTAAATGTAATGAGACAAACATTCTCCTAGGTGTCCAGATGTTCTGTTGGAATGTGTTCGCTGCTGGTTGAGTGCTTGTTCAAAGGAGGAGCACCTTCCAGCAAAGCTGTAGAAAGCAGTTTTCTAAATAAAGTCTTGCACTTTTAGGCATGATCCAAAACTATCCTTCCACTGGTTTTCAGAGGCTTTTGGATTAAGCCTCATATGCAGATTTGCCAGTGCTCTCAGATGAAAAACAGTGAAGGATATGAAGTATATGAAGCGCCAGATGGCATTAAGTAGATTTTATTGGATTTGGAGGTAACACAGAAACCCTAAACTGAATGGACCCAGAAATTCTGGCTGCTGAAGTGTGATTCCCTATCTATACTGAACATCAAGATGACTCAAATAAAGGTCAGGGACCCACATTACCATTCTCTGTTCCACTGGTGGCTTATAAAATATTTTAGGACGCATTGAGTGGGCTGTATAGGAACAGACTGACTGGTTTAGCAGATGTCAGCACTAGAAGAATGTCTGCCATGGTCTGGTGTCTTGTCCTTTGATAGCTGTTCAAAGAGCAGGCAGGAAATTGCACTGCTGAAAAATAAACTGGATATTAGCACACCAGAAAGAGCCGATAATGTTTCTCTTTGTGATACCGGGGCTGAGCTGATCAGAAAGCCAACCTTAGCTGCCCTGAAACAGGAGCCTAGAGAAATATGTGCTGTGGACCTGACTCCAGTTTTCATGTGGACATTTTTATTCCTGTGATTTCCACCCACCTTTGAGCAGAGCCAAACATGATGCACAAGAAGACATTGAGGCTCTTTAATTTTCACATTCACCCTAACTTAAAACCATTTTCCTGCTACTGATTGCTCCTAATGACATTCAGAACCCCTGATAAATTCCTGGGATAGTAATTTGCTTTCAAATCTGCAGATATATCATGATAAGTATCAAACCTAGTTACAATCAAGGTGGAAATGGGATGGGAGGAAAGCATAGAATCATTATGAGGATCTGTTGCTGAGCTTACCTGGAAGGGAGGGCAAAAAAAGATTTCTGTATTTAAAGGAACAGATGTCAGTGTTCCAACTTATATTTAAAATAGGTAATGTACACTGCACTGAGGTAGGCGAAAGAGCATTTCCAGGGCTGCTCCAAAACATTTACCTCTCAAATGTTTTCTGTCAGAAAATGCGTTTATGGATTAAGCAGTTTTTTTCCTTGGGAAATATATGTTTTCAGCATGAAATTTCAGATGTTTACTGAAGTTTTATATCTAAAAGCAGAAAGTTTATTTTTAGCAGCTTCTATTTATTTCAAGTAAAAGTCAGAATTTTTGTGAGAGAAGAAAACTCAGTTTTCAGACCAACTGTAGTCCATTCACTCTCCCAGATGGAGAAGAGCCTGAATAATGTAATTTTGAGGTGTCAAGCTCTGTGTGAACACTGGAAACTCTTAGTTGGGTCCTGTCTGTCACAAGTCTTCACTCCCTGCCATGGGAGAGACTGAAGAAAAACAGGACATGTACGCAGCCTCCAATAATAATTTCTGACAAGCTCCTAAAACTTGTCAGAGTTGAAATCATGTGTATGTGTTAAATGTACGACTGTGTTTAGTGTGAAATATTTTCACTCATGAAGGCTCTTGGAGAGGTTGGTTGAGTGACTCCTGTTCTTGATGGTGGAGACTTGATGGGTCTCCACAATTTGCCTTGCTCTTCCGTCACAAACTCCAGGTGCCTGCTACTGCTGATGCTCAACCAACTCACCCTCTTCAGTGCCAAATCCCAGAAAATTAGCTTGGTGAGGTTGACACTGAAGGAATTTGTGAATATCTTTCTCTTTGGAGAGAAGGGTTTGTGCAAGGTACAAGGCCATTTGGTGTCTGTGGGGAAGGGGGAACCCAGTTCTGCAACAGACAGAAGTGTTTTTCACATCCTCATATGATGGTGGATGCGCTGTTTGGGACTGCTCTGTCACAAATCCTGGGGCAATTCAGGATTTTATGTTCCTTCAAGAGCTCCTTGTGGGAGCTGAGCGTCCAACCTTGGGGGTTTGCTGTTGAGATTTGCCTGAAGGAATGACTGCTCCTTTTCCCTGTCACCTCTGCTGCTTCAAACACTGCCAGCCCCACAGAACTGCCCCCCAGGGTAGGCCATGGGGTCCCAACCAAGCGCTGACACTGCGCCCAATGCCTGCAGGGTTGGGGTACGCATCTCCAGGCGTGGCACATTTGAAGTACTAGAGTCATTGTTTTGGTTCCACAAACAATCCTGCTCCCTCTGCAGGAGGAATTATCCTGTTTTCCATCAGTTGATTTTGGATCTTCCCACTGTGAAGCGATCCAAGCAGTGAAGAGCTTCTTAATCCCATTACTGAGGAGCCGTTCTGGATAAACTGACCCATGAGGTAGAGGCTGTTGCTGCTGAAAGGCTCTGCATAAAAAGGAGAGGTTTGGTTTCTCCTGGGGCTGATGCACAGCCTCTCTTTTGCTGTTGAATTCCCATGTGCCACGGAGGGACCCTCCTTTGTGCTCCTGCCCCAGAGGCCGAGAAGGCAGCACCGCTTGGCTCTGCGCTGTGCAATTGTCTTGGCCACTGACGTTTTGGATCTCCGGGGGGAGCAGCTAGAAGTGATGTGGGAAGCTCAAACCTGAAGTCATCCTCTCCTGCTTGCCAGAATGAATCATTAAATCATTTGCTTTTACAGGCTGTGGCCAACTGTAAGCACCCGTGGAAAGGGAGAATTCACTCTCCTTCTGCCTCTGTGGCCACACGGGGCCAGATCCTAGCCTGGTGCCAGTGGCTTAACACTAATGATATTCATTCTTTTCAAAACTAAGGAAAAAGTGGTTTTTGTTTGTTTATTTAGTTTTTTTGCCCCTTAAATATGGTCTCACCCAAAATTTCTTCAAGGTATTTTATAAAGTGCTGTTTCGGAGGGGTCAAGAACATCTCTTGATGTGTCTGAGCATCTCTCCAGAGATTCCTCCCACTTGCCCACCCTTCTTACGTAGTGTAAGAAGGACAGAAAGAACAAGAAGGAAGTATCTGCATGCAACAGGAACTCCCCCTTTAATACAGAGGATCTTTCCTCCCTGGCACCTGATGGTCTGCCAGGAAATGTCCTGTGTCTGCTGAAGATGAAGCTGGGCTGCCACAGCTGGCTGTGGGTGAGCTAAAGCTGTCAGACCTGGTTTTGCTTTCTGTTAAATGATCCTTGTGGCAGTGGGAAGGAGGAACTTGTTGAGAAGATAATTTTGTTTAGGTTCAACAACTTTCCTAAGCACAATTTCCTTCAGAAAATCCAAAGATGATGGCAAGCAAAGGCTTTGGTTGATTCTCTCATCTCATGTCCTATTTTTGGGTGGAAACGAAGTGATTCTTTTTCTCTCAGTTACTGAGACATTCTTTAATGTCAGGGTGCAAAGGTGGAAAGGTACAACAGCAACAAAACATAGAAATACCCCAGCAGGCTATGGACACCAAAATACAGAAAAATGGCTTGAGGTGTAGCATAACCACAACTGGCACATGACTTATGGATTACACCCGTCATATGATCAGCCCTTAGCTAGTTATAAATATTATATTAGAAGTATTAGTGAAACCAGATGAGTTGCAACCAGTCCAAAATGTGGTGAGCTTGTGGCCTGAAATAAAGAGAGATGGAGCACAATGCTTTGGCATTAAAAATCATCTTTATGTGAGAACCAAGAACTGATGAGAAAGATGAAAAGTCACATAGCTCTCTGTGCTGTGCACATGATGCTTGGGAAATCATTTTTCTATGTCTCAAGGCACCAAAACCTATTTCCTAAGAGTCTGCAGTCCATGTTGGACGTTACATCCTGATGCTAATTAGCTCTGTTAATTAGTCAGGTTGCTCTGATTTTGAGTCAGCAGTGAAAGGAGAGGGAGAGAATGTGAAGGCCATCACCCATTGCGTGTTTCCTGCAAAGGGGCTGGACGTAGCAGGACTTTTCCTCTGGGTGTGCAAGGGGTGCTTGGGGCTGGTGCTCAGGTTGCTGTAGAGGGGGTGATAAAATAGGTAAATGCAGCTTTCTCCAGCAACGCCTCATTCCCTGACCCCTTCAGATGCTATCCCCCATGTCTGAGAAGGTTTTAGTCCCCAAATACTCAATGCCTGCTGCAGCTCTTGCCTTTGGGTGCTAAACACACCTCACATCTCATGTTAGTTGTCCCTGTGTTATCTCTTCTCTCAGAAATTTCTGCTGGTCTCATCTTTGCTTGGAGGATCCCAAACATTCAGCAATTGCATCAGGAGACCTTTAGAGCCCCATCACCTCAAGGGGCTGGACCGGGAGCACCAGGAGCACCAGGAGCACTGGGCATCCCATGATCCGGGCCGGCCGGAGGTGGGCTGGCCGCACACATCGAACCCCGACGAGGAGCAAGCATTGGGTGCATTAGCATTTGCATCAGTCCCGCCTGCAGCACTGACCCCCGGGGTTATCAGCGGGGAGGCTGATTTAGCCCTGTGCCCGGGGACGGGCGGTCAGCGATCCGGCATCAGAGCGCTGTCGCCGGCTGTTAATAGCCGGGCTGCTCGGGGTCGCGCAGGTGCACCGCCAGCGCCGTGTGACAGCCCGCAGCCCGCGCAGCTGACAAAATACGCCCGGCATCTGGCACTGTCCTTGTGTCTGAGCCTCCGGGCTGGCATGCCAGCCCCGCGCAGCCGGTGCCTCCCAGCGCGGCCAGGGCTGGATCCTTACACAAACACACCGGGGCGGCTGGAGGGGAGCCGTGCCAGGGACGGATTTGGCCCTGTTGTGCAAAGCAGCTCTCGGTCGTGCCTCCAGCCCTGTTTGTGAGGTCCTCACGAACCTCGCCTGTGCCTGCACCTCGCCTGCTTCCAGCGTCCTTCCCCCAGCCAAATGTGAGTCACCCACCTGGTCCTCGAGAGATGCCGTGCTCTCCAGTTGGTCCCCAGGCAGGTCCCTCTGGCTGCTCTTCCCTCTCCAGTCCTATGCTTCGGCTCATGGAGGTGCTGCAAGTGCTGGGACTTGCAGGCTTGCTGAGGACTGGTTGCATCCATCCTGCCCGAGCCATCATGGGGAAATTACCTGGCAGCTTCTCCTCATCCCCCATTGCGTGGTCGAGCTTCTGGGTTGGATGACTTTAAGCTGTGCCTTTTAGGCTTTGGTGGGTTGTTGAGGGCTGTACACATTTGCAGCAATACATGGATACAAATGACTAATAATAGGAAAGCATGTGCTGGGTCTATGTCCACTCCTTTCCGTCCCAAAAAGGAATGGGTTCTCTCCAAGAGCCCTAACCTTGTCTTGAAGGCCAGGTCAACATGCTTTGCTGATGAGGTGGCCTGAATTTCATCTCCCTCATATCACTTTTGGTTCTTGGCAGGCGTGAGAGTCCGTTGCTTATAATACAACTCACCTCTTTAAAAGGGCTGTTCATCTGAAAGGCCTTTAAAAAGAAGCCAAGATAACTATTTCTGTGTTCCAGGTGGGGAAACTGAGGTGTGGGAAACAAAACCGATCTCCCCAAGTTCCACAGCAGCACTGAGGCAAGAGAAGCAAAGGACTCAGTCCTGCCCGTCTCTGTTGGCCACCCTGGCTTGATCTGCAGCCCTGGAGCACAGGGTTGGGTGGGAGAACCCACTGTGATATTTATCCTTTGAGGTAGTTGAGCGTGTCCTCACTTTCCTTCCTCGCTGCCCATCGGTGCTCCCTTGGACCGCACCGAGGGTGCTCCTGGGTAGAAGGATGCACTCGCAGGCAATTGAGTGTCGAGGCTGAATGGACAACTACAGCACCTGGAGCAGTTGTAAGGGCTGGACACTCTGGTGTGGTACTTTTTACAAGGATTAATCGTGGGGAAAGGGAGTTGGTGAAATGTTTTTTTCCCCCTAGACATTGTCAGGAACTCATGTATTTTGTTAAATAGTTGTTAAAGATATTTTACAATAAAATAGTTTACAATAAAACCAAATAACTCTCACTGTTTTGCTGTGCATTCACTTTGCATGAGACTGTCTCTTTCTTGAGACTAAAAAAAGCACAGTAAGGAAACGAAAAAGTTACAATATCCATTTTACAGCAGCAGGATCTGGGGAAAGGGGATTCTTCTCAAGATCACAAAAGAAACTGGTGATTGACCTGGCAATGCAATCCATTTTAAATAAAGCCTTGGTCCAGTGATCTAATGACAAGGTCTTGTTCCAAGTATGAATCTTAATAAGATGAAAATGGACATAGAAAAGGAGAGTGATGGAGGCCTTGAATGCTGAGAGCATTTTAGTTCATTCTCTCCCGTAGCTGGATCAAGATCCAAAAGCAGGATGAAAATGTAAAAAGAAAGGTTGATGGAGGGACAAGAGTGATCAAGCTAAAACCATCTTTGCTGGACCAATGACTCTGGAAAACAGAGATGGGGGAAAAAAGCTACGTTTCAAATGGGCACTGTGTCCTGAGCTGACACTGCAGTTCAAAGCCTGATGGTCTTTGGACTTGGGTGGGCTGGTGGCTGTGTCACTGGGCACCACGGCATGACAGCGCAAGGGCAGCTGCCAGGTCAAGAGACATCAGACGAGCACAGGCACAGCCCTGGCTTAGGAGACCACTCAGGGATCCCTACCTGCCGACCACAGCTGTGGTTTGCCTCCAAACATCTATACTTTCTCTCCAGTTTTTCCATGGATTGATAAGATTTGTCTTTGCAGAAGTTTGCCTCTCCTCCCTCTGCAGCGTCGATTTCCTCGGGTGGCTTTGCCTTGCGGAGCGGTGATGTTGTGGTGGAAGAGGGGTGGCTGCTGGTGCTGGTGTTTAACTGTGAAAACGCTCCAGAGTGGGACTGAACCCTGCGAGTCTGGAGTCTCAGGTCATACTTGGTCTTTGGGTTTGCTTTCACAAGGGTGCCCTCCCTCTCAGACATTGGGTTTTATTCCTGTGGGTGGAGAAGGCAAAAACGAGGGCAATTTTACTGCTCCTTTTTACCTCTGGAGAGCTGCCACGGTCAACATCAGCCCATCACGTGCTGGTGACTGCTCTGCATTCATCTGCTGGCCGAACACTGATTTCCCATGTTAGTGAAAAAGGCAGAGCCCTAATGCTGCTGGTTGCTGCAAGTCAGGCCACCACCTCCTTTAGAGCCTCTCCTGCTGGGACACTTTCCCTCCCTGGCTTATTTGGGCTCTGTGTGCAGCCTGGCACTCTGCACAAACGATACAGCAATGAAAAACTACAGATGTGCAGACAAAAATGCCTGTTGGGTCTTTGCCTCCTCCTGTGCTGTGGGGAGTTAATGGACATTGTTCATTAGGAGAATTTTTCTTTTTGTCTTTTACCTAATTTCTCCACTCCCATAAAGCATATTGACCTTGACAAAAATCCTGTTGCTTCCCCAAAATATAAACACAAGTCTCTTCTACAGTGTTTGACACTTGTTACTGGAGGAAAAAATATTCTATTTTGCTGGAGGGTGTTTTTGGAGGTGCTGCTGTCCCATCTTTCTCCCCATCCCCTCCCTGGGGCTGCCCACTGCCCTGGCACTGGGCTGCATCTGCTGCCTTGTGCGTGTAGGCAGCAGCAGCCAGGATTCAGCCTCATCCATCCCAACGCAACCACTTCTGCCAGATGTCACTGCTGTGCAGCCGAGCAGACCCACGGGGGTATTCCTGCAGGAACGTGCCTTTCAGAAATACCATTCTCCAGCTCCCCAGCCTCAAAACTGCTGGGGCTCTGTTTGCCTAGTGAAAAAAAAAAAAAGCAACATGCACACACAAGGAAAAAAAAAATCTGAAGGCATCCAGTTGCTCCTGGGCAAATTGCCAGTGATTGAGTGACCTGCTGCTTCCCCAATATTGCATTCCGCTGGCATGTCTTTAGCCCTGGCTGACGCCAGCCATCTAACTCACCCCCAAAGCAAACATTTCCAGTTGGCACCGCTGCCTTGTTTTTCTGAAGAACCGATTCATGCCTCCCTTAAAAAGTTTTACTATATCCATTTTTTTTTCTATTTTTTTTCCTTTTTTTTTTCCCCTGGTGTGTGGAGCCACCGGGGAATGGTCACCGCTTCAGGGATTTCTCCTCAAAATATAGGAGGAAAAAAAAATGAGAGAAGGGGGGGAATTTTTTACCACCTCCCTTTTTAGCAAGCATGATAAATCCATTCAGAGCGCTCCTTGTGCGCGAGTGTGGAAGCCTTCTGCTAAAAGAGTTATTCTGTTCTCATTCACAGATAATTGCTCCCCGAGGGGCCGGGCAGAGAGCGAGGAGGAGAGACTGATAATCCGGGAGGACATGGATACAAATATCAGGCTGCGGCGCTGAGTGCCTGCTTAATTTATTGGGAACGAGCTGTTACTCAGCACTTTGCAGGATTAGACCCGCTGTAATTCTGTTATTTAAGGGGAGGCAGAGCCGAGCGGCAACAACAACCCACCCGGGGCCGTGGTGGAGACGGGCGGCGTTGGAGAGGAGCACATGCTGGTTTATTTTTTACGCTATGGAAAGAATGAGCTTTTAGGACACAAAGTCCTGGCGGCCGGCGAGGGGGAGGTGGGAGGGGAGTGAGGGGACAGCCTGGCTCCGCGCTGGCCGCCCTGGCGTGCAGACCCAGCTTGGGGTTGCTGCTTGGCCCGCTGGGGTGGTGGATGGCAGCAGTGGGGCTCCCCCGGAAAGGGCTCGGAGTTGGTGCCAGACAGGCGGGTGACAGCATCCAGCAGCGCCCAGGTGACAATCTGGACCACCACCAGTGCCTGCTGGTTCCCACTCAGAGCGCAGAGTGGGTGTTGTATTGATTATATCTAATTGTGTGGTGAACCAGCACCCATCTGGTGGGCTGTTCTTACCTAGGACTTCACTAAAAAAGTGAGAATTCAGCCCCCTTCCATCTTCAAGTTTTCCCTCAGTCTCTCTCTGCATCCCCAAAATGGGGGGAAATTACCCAGCAGGATGCCAAGAAGCTTGAACAGGGTAAAGGAAGCTGCTTTCTCTTTGCCTTCTCTCTCACATCCTGAGGGACCTCTTCTTTCATTCTGAAATCCCTGCAATATGTGACACAATTGTCTGAATTTTCACTAGCCATTAGAAAAAAAACCCCACCTTCTAGGAAACCAAAGGCCTGGAAAGAAGTGTTTAGACTTTCTGGCCCAAGTGGAAGTTGCAGTGACATTAAAATATAGTGGCCTTTTCTGTAGAAGGTTTCTTTCTTTGGGGAAAATAAATGTATTTATCTGATTGTCTGCTAAAGCATCTATCACTTGAACAGAAAGATCCTGAACATGACATGCTGGTTCTTCATGGGGTGGTCAAACAAGGACTCTCTCTGTAGTAATTTGGGCTATTTACTTCTCCCAGGTTCTTGGCAATGTTTCTCACCTGACTCTCTCTATGTCTGAGTACCCATTCAGCTGGGGAAAGAAAATCAACTAGCTCTCAGAAAACTCAGTTTCTCCTTGGACACATCTTCCACTGTCAAACCAGAAGCTCCCACTCTGTCCATTTTACACGTGGGGAAACTGAGGCAGCATGGATGAAATAAATTGCTTAAGGAAAATTCTGTTGGATAAGGGAATCATAGAGCACTGTCAATCTTTGTTTAATGCAGCTGTTGCAATAAGAGAACTGAATGCCACTTTAGGGTTTCTCCACATATCAAATTGTTTCAGAAGAGAAGAGGTTTCTTTGTGGCAGAAGGATTAGAGAACCTTGGTGATGCTGGGATAAATGCTTGCATGCAATTCCCTTGAATGTATTATTGGGTAAGATTAATGGTGATTTTCGATCTGGAGGCTGAGGGTTGCAACCCTAAATCAAGGATACTTTCCCAGCTTTCTCCAGTTTTCCCTTCGAAGATCAGTAATTGCTCCCCCCCTCCTCTCCTTCTTGATTCTTGAGTGGTTTTTGGCCACAACGACCTTGTGCTCATTTCAAAGTAGCAGCTAGAAGAAAAGCTGACAGCTATGAGGTAGTAAAGACAAATGGTGGAAGGGAGAGTTTAGGAAAGCGGGTCTCAGGCTGTGCTTATGAGGAGTGATGACAGCAAACCCGTTTCTTCAGCAGAGTGAAATGTGAAGGGGAATACTTTGCTCTTTCAGACTGCTAATGTAAATAAAAGGCACACAGAGGGACTTGGGTAGGTTAACAATCAATTAAAAGCAAATTTCCCTCCCTGTGTGATGTTAGAAGGCTGTGGGTGATATAACATGAGACAGGGATGAGACACCATGGCAAGTTTCTTGGGCAGTGCAGACACTTTAAGCACATTACTGAACTGGGAGAACCAGCCCAGCAGTGGGGTTTCCCCTTTGGTTTGCAGTTTCACCCTCTGTGAGTGCTCGAGAGATATTTAAATTTATTTAGATGGACTTGGGGTCCATCTTGGGTGTAGCCTTTGGCCTTTAAATTCATACAGACAATTCATTTGATTTCAATGAGAAGAAAAATGATAATGATTCCACTGATATTTCAGAACAGGCTACGGGCCTAATGGGATCTGATTGTGTCCCTTAAATGTCTTAATGGTGCTGAAAACACAAGTTCAGTTCCCTGGGAATGTAATTCTTTAACTGTTGTCTGATTGGTTGATTTAGTGATGGTGTCGTAATTCCATGAAGTCATATCTAAGTTCTTCAAAGCATTTCCATCTGGGTTCAATGCCATCATCGAGAGGAGCAGAATGGGAACATGTGCCACCAAGGTTAAATGAGCTAAAATAAGCGATTGCTTTCAGTCCATGGTATCAGAGGCACGTAAGTGCAGGGCCTGTAACACCCACCTGGATTTCCACGTTTTACAAGCCGTGTTTTTTACTCTGTGCTGCTCCTCTTTGGTATTCCTGGTGGGATGAAGCATGGCATGGCCAGTGGCTGCACCCTGGTGTTCCATGAACATGTGGCAGCCACAGCACGTCCAGAAAGAACCAGCCACGGGAGATGTGCCCATCACACCTTGGCACCATCATGCCTGATCTGACCTGCCTTGGGAGCTGTGGTTTGGGCGGGCCCCTGGGCTGGTCCTGCAGCCGAGTGGGATGGGGGAGCTGCATCTGGTGGAGGCTCCAGCCTGTGCTGCCTGGGCAGGGTGAGACCAAGCCCATGTGTGTCGGCGCTGGGGGAAGTTGCTGTCCTGCCATTGCAGCTGCCCTGCACACAGGAGGAAGAGGGGTGCTGGCTGCCAGTTGTGCCCCAGCACTAACCCAAGGCTGCCCTGTATCCCCGTGTCCCAGTGGCTGCTCCAGCTGTCGGCAGCAGTTGCTGTCTGCGGCTCGGTGTCGCCTTGTGCTGTCCCACAGAGTGTCCCCCCCGGACAGGCAAAGCTGGGCAGCATCTCTCACAGCGCCAATGCCATGAAAATATTGCTGCTTTGGATCACAGGATCACTGAATATTCGCAGTTGGAAGGGACCCACAAGGATCATCAAGTCCAGCTCTGAAGCGAGTGGCCTGTACAGGGACTGACCCCACAACGTTGGTGTTAATAGCACCAGGCTCTGTGGCTGCCCTATAAGCACCTGGGTCCTGTAGAGCCCAGTGTGCAGCCTCACAGCTGAGCTGTCACGGAGGGAAAGTGCCCTGTATCATCCCTGTTACTCTGCCAGTATCTGTGTGCCTTGGTTCCCTGGGACACCCCATGTCCTTGGGCACCTGGCAGGAGAAGAAGGACCAATACCTGTGTTTCTCTCCAGGAGCCTGTCCTCACGTGGTGCAGCTGCTGATGACAAAGTGTCCCACTGATGTTGATGCCAGGGTCATCTCTGAGGTGAAGTGCAGCTCACTTGCCTTCCCTTTCTGCACATCACAGGACACATACCCAGCCTAACCTGACTGAGCCAGCTAAAGATTCCCTCTGACCTCAGCGACAAGAGAAAACCTCTTGCTGGGTGCAGGCTGTCCTGGTGATGCCTTGGGTTTTAGCTGTTATATTTTACAAATTCTGTATTCTCTGTATTCCTAGTGTGTAACTCTGAACTGTCTCGCAGCCTGTCAGCTGCTGCTCTCTCATGCTCACACAGACATAACAAAGCCTCTCCAGGCCTGCTCTCCAAGGACACCCAGCCCGTCCTAGGGCCGAAATGTGTAACCCAGCACCTTGAGAAGGGGGGCAAGTTGGGGGGTGGTTACATCATTAGCTAAAGTTTAATTGGCAAATTTATGCTGATATGCAAATGGACCAAGCCTGTAAGAGTGTGAACAACTCGTGACGTGGGGTCCATCTTTGGTGTAGCCTTTGGCCTGCCCAGGGTGTGCCTCTGAAGGCCTTTCGGATAAATATCCACCTTTATTCCCTTACCCTGTCTAGTCTCTGTTTCAAGGTTGGCCTTTTTAGGCATCACTGGTCTCCCTGAAACCCTCCTCTCCCAGTGTGTGCTCCAGCCAAAAAAATTACTACAGTTGTTAGCAGACACAGGGCTGTACAACTCCCTACTCTGTTTCCTAATTGTCTTTCTCATCTGGTGGTTTCCAAGGGTGGTTTCTTTACTTTGGATGGTTCAAAACCAAACTTCCCTACCCACCCTGGTGAGGTCTGAACTGTGGTTTGAACTTAGTTGCTCAGACCCATGCCTGGCTCTGATCTTTTGGTGCCCAGCACTCCCAAGCTTTCCTAGGGAGCACATAAATAGCATCACAACAGTCCTAGGGCTTAGGAACCAGAGTGCAAATAAAAGTACACTTAAAAAAATCAACATATATCCTGTTTTTGAAGGCAGTCTCATGACCTGGGCACTTGACTTGTGGGTCTAACAGCTTGCCCCTGGCAACAACAAGCAACTTCTCATCACCCAGCGAGGAAGAGTGATGGGCAATGCCAGCAGCCCGTCCGAAACACTGCTGAGAGTGTAGATGCTGGATGCGGATTATGCTGCTTCATTGTACAAAAAGAAATGGTACATGGAGGGAATTTGTGGGGATGCAGCCCCGGAGCTGGCTAAGAGCATTCTCTAGCACCATCTAGTGCTCTGAGAGCCCAGGTTCCTAAAGAATGCTGAGGTTTAATCATCGTATAGATCAATACCTATAGGCAATTTGAGCACAGTGGTGCAGAACCGAGAAGTGATGCACATCTTGCAATATATTACATGAAAGGGTGAGCATTAAATTAAGTGTCGGCCGTGAACCAAGGTAATAAAATGTGGCATGTATATTGCAGACAATGCAGATTTGTGATTTATGCTGGCTGGGCTCTGAAAGCAAGAATCCATATTGTTAAAGTATGTGCTCAATCATTTCAGAAAATCAGAATGGATTAGTACATTTAGACTTCAGGGGCTGAGTCTGAACATCCCTGAGGCATTAAAATGTCTCCTCTTTTTTCCCCTGCGCATTGCTGCTTTTTTTTCTCTATATCTTTGTCCCTCTCCGAGCACGTCCTATCTTAGAATCTTAGAATCATAGAAAGGTTTGGGTTGGAAGGGGCATTAAAAACCATTTAGTTTCAACCCCTCCCTATGGACAGGGACATCTTCCACTAGACCAGGTTGTTCAGAGCACCATCCAGCCTTGAACACTTCCAGGGGTGTGGAATCCTCAGCTTCTCCGGGCAATCTGTTCCTTGATTTACATCATTCCTATTTTTGCAAGACTACCTTCAAGGCTGATGGGATTAATTCCCATAGGAGAATAGCCCAGTTGAAAGAAACAAAAGGAATAGCAACAAGCAGCCATCAACACCTCCAGCAGCTGAAAGGAGAGTTGCACTGGCTCTAGCTGTTGAACTGGAGGGGACTAGGAACAATTAATTCTATAGAGGATACCAGCTGTTTACTTAAAAGCCCAAAACGTAATCAAAGTTTGTCAGACACATTCTCCGTAGTCAATGAAATGCACAGTCGATCTGGGGCCAAGTTTTGAGTGCCAAGAAGGGAAAACAATGGCCCTATGCTTTTATTTAAATATTTTATTTTCCTTATTCATTTGGTAGATGAGCTTGTATGGAGTTGTTGTTGAGCTGTAAACCAAGCTTGGGATGTTTTCTGTTTGGTTTTATGCTTGCCTACCTATTACATGATGCACCTTAGCTCAGTCATTTCAGGACTTGTCAAACTCTGATGGAGGAGTTATTTTGTACTAACATATGCAATTTCTCTGGCACAGTATTTACCCAACACCACCTTTCTGAATGCGGTAAAACTGTTAATAGGGAGATGGTGCTAATGGTTCTTATAACAAATCTTGTCAGATGTTAGGTTTTTTTCCCTGGGAGTCCTTGCAGTGACAAAAGTAGCCAATAGCCAATGACAGGTGGATCTTGTCTGCCTGTTTCCTTTTTTCAGCTGGTCTTTATCTCTTCTCCATCACCACAACTAAGCCAAAGCAAGATTCAGAGGGTACATGCTTTACCCATTAACCCATTATAGTCCTAATCAGTAAGTTAGTTCAGCTCATCTGCATTCACTTCTCAGACTTTTGTTTATATATTCATTTTTTCAGGGTCAATGGCAGTGAAGTTTTGGCTGGAAAGTTATGAGTGAGAGTTATTAAGGCTTCATGAAATTTCAACACAAAAGGAAACCAGCCTCTAAGGCAGACACAGCAGCCTGCTGCATGATTTGTGCTGATGCCAGGGGTTACAGGAGGACAAGGAGCCTTTATTTGAGATGCAGCCCACAATTTTTGGCATGCAAGTGAGGATGGGACACTGCACCTCCTTATGGCATCCCCATCACCAGCATTGCTGAAAGCCTCTCTTCCAGGAAAACCCTCCTGAGCCAACCTGGCACGAAGAAAAAGGAGTAAAAAAGACAGCAAGAGGTGCATGGTCGTGCAGGTTACTCTCTAACCCTCCCAACATGGGCTAGGACTGCTTTGCAAAGCATAATAAAGAGTACAGGGTTCTCTTTATTAAGGTTAGGTGCCAAAAGTATTTGCATAGACCCACACAGTCATGAAGAAGAAATGGTAATAGGCGCAGCACACAAAATCCTTGAATGATTTGGGTTGGAAGGTGTCTATCAAACTAGATGGGACAAAATGCATGGAATGGTGCTGATGGGGAGCAGTCAGAGAAGAGGAGCACATGGCCAGGCAGCATCCCATGTGGTGCAGTAGGTCTGACTGTGTGCACTAAGGATGGGACACAGAGCTCCAGATTTTGACTTGGCAGTGTTGAATAAGTGGGATCACCCCTCTGGAGCTGCTGGCAGTACTTTGTCCAATGCAGCCCAGGATACCACTGACTTCGGCTACAACAGCATGTTGCTGGCTCAAGCTCAATTTAGTGTTCAGCAGCACCCACAGGTCCTTTTCCATCAAGCTGCTTTCCCACTGGGTGGTCTCCAGCATGTCCTGGTGCCTGCATTTTTTTCTCACCAGGTGCAGGATTTGACCCTTCTCATTGTTGAACTCCATGAGGTTCCTGCTTTCCCATTTCCCCAGCCCACTGAGGTCCCTCTGCATGGATACACAACCCTCTGGCACATCAACCCCTCCTTCCAGTTTGGTGTTGCTGGCAAGCTTGCTAAGGGTATGCTCTGCCCCATCATCCCAGCTGCTAATGAGGACATTAAACAGAGCTGGACTCAGTGTGTGACCCCTGGGATGCATTCACTAGTTGCTGCCCTCCAACCAGACTCCACGCCACTGACCACCGGCCTCTGGTCCTAGCCACTCAACCAATTCTCAAGCCAAATCACTGGCTGCTTATCCAGTACTTAAAACAACAGCTTGTCTATGAGGATCTCAAGTGAGACAGTGTCAAATGCCTCCCTGAAGTCCAGGCAGACAATGTCCATCACCAATGCTCTTGAAGTGAGGCTTTCTTTTTTAGCAGTAACTTTTCGAAAAATCTGATTCAGAACTGACCCCCCTAGCTGTGATTTAAGAGAACTCCAGTGGTATGGGGATATAGGCAACTGCAGGAAAACAAGTGTCACCAGAAGTGCCCAGCAGAAAGTAAAATGAAAAAAAATTGCAGTCTGAATTTATACTCTGTCAGGGCAATTGTATTAATGTAATAATGCACATTTACTTGTAATGGAGTGCATGCTTGTTGAAAAAGGTGCCAAGCAAATGCATTCTCAGCTTGTGAGGTTAGACCTTCCTATAATGTAAGAATTCTCACTGAAGAGCTGGTACTCAGGATTTTTTTTCTTGTGCCTTGTTCTTCACATGGAGAAGGACCATCACCTTGGGAGAGCAGTCCTCTGCAGAGTGTGATTGCTTATTTAATTTTAAGAACTATCTCCCAAATGTTTAAAAATGTTTATTAAAAAAAAAAAAAGCAAAACCCCAAAACCTTCAAATCAAAATAATTGGATTTTCACTTACTGGAAAAAAAATTCTCGTAAACAGTTTATTTCTGGCTCCAGTTTAGCAATATGCGTCACCAAAAGCTATTTGAAAAACTTGCCAAAAAACCAAAAATCAAATCTGTTTAAAAACATTTTTATTCTTGTCTTTTTCTGCTCTAATTCAATGTTCCCTTCTTGTGTTCTTTTAAAACATTTTAAAACCTGTGTTTTTAAAATACATTTAGAGATGCAGGATAGAGTGGAGCAGGTAGGACATTTTACAGCAACAGACTTAACCTTGGCTAGAAAACCTTGAGTCTGAATCTAAACAAGAATGTCTCCAAAGCTGTGGGGTTTGGGTTTTCTTGAAATAGCAGGTGGCTGTTCAGATAAGAAATGCTGGTTCTGCCCATTACACAGACAGGAACCAGGTGCAAGGTGCAGATCTGCACTGGAACTTCCTGAAAATTTGGGAGTATGCAGCCAAAATGCCTCTTGGATCTGATCACTGCTGCACTTCCAGTTATAATTATTGTGTTATAGCGCGTCAAATTGCAACTGAAAGCAGAGTCTGAAAACATACATACTTTATTATGGCAATGAGAACTGTGCTAATGAACAATTAATAATGAGCAATGCTGTACTTTCGATATTCTTTGCCTTCAAAGAAGATGAGTGCTATGTGCTGTTACAGTCACAGAGTCATGGAGTGGTTGAGGTTGGAGGCAGCTCTTGAGGTCTAGTCCAACCTTGAGGTCTAGTCCAGCCTTGAGATCTAGTCCAACCTTGAGGTCTAGTCCAACACTGCTCAAGGGTTATCCAGAGAGGGTTGTTCAGAACTGTGTCCAGTCTGGTTTGAATTATCTCCAGATCATCACCAGGCAACCTGGCCCAGTGTTTGACCTTCCTCACAGTAAATATTTAATGTGTTTTAGTTTGCGTCCAGTCGCTCTTGTCCTGTCAGTGAAGTCTAATCCCTTGTCTTCATTCTCTTCCACTGGGTATTTATAGACATTGATAAGATCCCCCTGAGCCTTCTCTCCAGGCTGAACAGTCCCAGCTGTCTCAGTATCTCCTGATATGAGAAATGCTCCAATCCAGTAATCATCTTTGTGACTCTGTGCTGGACTAGCTCAACTAAATCTGTGTCTCCCTTGCACTGGGGAGCCCAGAACTGGGCAGAGTTCTGGGACACATCCTCAGTGATTTTCCTTCTACTTGACTTTGTGTCACTGGTCACAGCCCTCTAGGTCTAGTGGTGCAACCAGTTTTTAATCCATTTTACTGTCCACTTATTCAACCCACACTTTCTCATCTTATCTTAGGTGTTATTATGGGAGACAATGGCAAAAGCTATGCTAGTCAAGGTTAACAACATCCACTGCTCTCCCGTCATGCATCAAGCTGGCCACCTCTTTGTGGGGGAAATCAGGTTGGTCAAGCATGATTTCCCCTTTGTAAATCATTGCTGGCTACTCCTGATCCCTCCTGATCATTATCAAATGCTTCATGTTTTGAAGTCAATGTGTGGGGGAGAGAAAAAAAGAATGTGAGCTCCAGTGGGAGACCTTTGGAAACGCAAACACTCATTTGGGCCACTGAAGTACCTCAGCGTAATCCCACTACTACAAGGAGCTGAAGCAAGGACAACTTAAGCCTAAGAAAAGACTCACTGAGTGGAGAGGTGAGAGCAATTTATGTCTGAAAAGGCTGGCTGCCAAATAAGCAAAACTGGGCTATGGGCTCCTGCGTACACATTTATCCTCAGGCATTCCTTGCCATGGCTTCAAATACTGGTGTGTACTGGATTCCCCTGCTGTCAGATCCAGACCTGGCCCAACACCCAAACTCTACTTTGGCAGCTCAGTCTTACACTGACCTTGATTTATTTCATTGCTGTGTTTCCTTTGGTCCCATCACCCACAACTAAATGTCAATTTGCATGCAGAGAACATTTTAATTATTATTCTTTCAGCACTCACTCAACATATTTAATCAAGGCAAACATTCAGAGGTGTAAACTTTCCAGTATCCAGTGCTCCTCCTGTGTGCAGGGAAATCCACTCTGTTACCTGGCACTGAGGAGGAAGAGGTAAGGTCATGAGCAGCTGAAAAATGTACGGGGGGAATCCTCAGCTGGTGTAAGCTTGGCTTTCTCCTGTATATTTACAACTTAATTTTAAATAAATAATGAGATCTCAGCTATGGCCCAAGAAACTCATCTTTATAAACAAATCATCTGTTTTCCACTTGGAATACACACTAGAGAAATCAGATGGCGTCTGGTTAAGCTGGAGTATACATTATTTTTCAGAGTACACAAGACATTAACAGTCTGAGTGGGACTGCAGAAATCTGTGTTGTTGAAGATGTAGCTACCACCTGAGGATATGCAAAAGTCTCATCTGCACTAGAAATTACATGGTGTTGTAACCCAGGTGGCTGATCAGAGCCCCACTGAAGTTTCCAAGAGGCCTGTATTTATAGAATATATCACATAAAATCACTGAAGAGTAAAAGTAAAGAAATAGTGGATTTGATTTTGAGAAAAATCTTGCTGTGACATGGGATAGTCCATCTCCCACCCCATCCTCAGAGCTCTGCACCACTGAACCAGGCAGTCACAACCCGTCCTTCAGCCTCTGCCTCCAGATGGCTTTCCATTGCCTCAAGTGTATTTAAAGAGTTCTTCTGAGAAAATGGAAAAGTAGTACATGCCTGACTCATAGCAAGAGCTCTCCAGAAATGGCCAACACCTCTGTTATGGAAAAATTCACATCCCTGGAGGAGATCATATAAAAAACTTTGACAGGACTTTATCCAGCTGAGATAAACTAACTTGTGCAATTGGGTGAAAGTACTACAGATTTATACCACTTGTTTAAAATAACATTTTCTTTAGGTTGTTATATACTATTTCACACTTCATCTCACTTCTGTATATCCTGCCTTTAGCACTTTCTCATATTTGTGGGTCTGATTTTACACTTACTGAAAATCAGACATTTGAATTTGCATCTAAATAACTGGAGGAGCTTTTCCTTGAGTTTCTGAGGCAAACATCTGACTACCTGATTTCACACAGCACTTTGCACAAAGATCTGACTCATCTGGAGATTCAGATGAATGAAGGAGTTTTAACACACTTCGGAACCGGGTCACACATAAATTCAGGAGAAATTTGCCAGTTGTACCAGAATCCCCTAAAGTGACTGATATGTGCTCCCAGTGCATTTCTTTTTTTAAAGATGGTTTTTCAACATGGAGCTGAGGGTCAAATTTGAAGCTCTGATGAGGTATTGGGCACATCTGCTGTAGAATCTGAAGAGGGAGAGGATGCTGTGAAATGTGCTGGGCAGAGAGTTATTTTATTAACACCTGTGAAAAGCAACCTCGAAAATCCAGTTAGTGACTGTCAGGTTTTCTCTTCTGCTCCATTCTGTTGATGACCGCATTGCCTTTATGGGGTTATGTTGGACACCTTGACCTCAAAAGCAGGGCCAAACCCTGCTCAGCTCAGGAGGGGAAGCTGTGGACCTTCCACAGGTTTGAAAGGCCTGGAAATAAACCGGGCATGTGGTGCAACAAAACTTGCTTTTCCATGGTGACCTGCATGCTTATTCCCCCCTTAACTGCCTGCTCTCCTGCCTGCTCTTCAAGGCAAGTCACTGTGCCCCATATTGGTTCACATGAAACTAATGAAATCACAGCGTAATATTTTCCATACCTCATATTGTGTCCTTGCTACAGTGACTTACATGTTGCTTGTAAAATACTTGCTCTGTCTGTTTCAAGGGGAGGAGTGGGGGTGGAGAGAGAGTCCCTTTCACTGCCTGATTTATATGGCAAATATAAAACTGAAATGAAACATGTGGCTGATTGCCTACAAAGTTTTGTGTCAGGTGTAGAAGTCAGTGGCCCCACTCATAAATCACGTTGCTCATTTGTAACCGTTGCAACAGATTTATGAGATTTATAACTGGGTTATTGAGCTATGTCATCAGTGCAAGCATTTTCTTATTAATAAAAGTACTGCTAAATTGAGAGATGGTTTGTAGAGCAATTGGCCATAGCTTTTTTGATGGGAGGAGGGAGGCACCTTATTGTTTGTAATCTATTAAAACAAAATGCTTGTGAAAGTCCTGGGCCCCTCCCTGAGCTCCAAGGGCTTTATTTCTTCTCTGGGGACCTGCAAAACAAGCTCCTTATTCATAACTGTGAGATGAAGCTGTGAGGATGATGTTTCCGCTGGTGATTCATGTGATTTACTCAGAATGTTTGATTCATCCGTGAAGAAAAACAACCTCTGGCTGAGGGACAGATGCTTATGGGGATTTGACATTTGATTTTAGCTGGGTTATACAGGGTTATGAACAGGGATGGTTTTTCTCTATAAAACAACTTTCCCTGGAGCAGGAAACCAGACTAAATGCCCTAAAATTTTGCCTCCGGTCTGTATTTGCAAAGGAAAGGGGGCATTTCTCTAAGGTTTCAGTTGGACTCTGTCTCCTGAAATTCCTCTTCTGAAGGTTTGCATTATGTTGGAGGTTGTTAAACCAATGGCACCTCCTGAAAGGGAAAGGATGGAATTGCTCTGAGGGGTGGAGAGCCTTGGGTGCCGTGGTTTCAGGATGCCTTAGGGTGGAAGATGCCATGTGATGTTTGCTACATCTGGGGGATCCTCAAGCCAAAGTGAGGTTCTTCACAGATGTTGGGAAATAGAGGTAATTGAAATTCCCAGGAGTGGCTCCAAAAGGGACCCAGCAGATCCTCTGACCCCAAGCTTTGAGTCAGGCAACACTGCTCACAAACTGGAACTTCCTAGTTCCTATTCATAACAGGTAATTTCAAAGCCCTGGGTCTGAGCACACAGAGTTCTAACTGAGTTTGATTTCAAATTTATGTTAAAATTTCACATTTGGGTGCCCTCTCTAATATTTTTTCATTAAAATTTAACAAGATGTGTAATATCTAGAAATCATTTGATCTTTTAATTCAAAAGTGACCTTTTTAAAATAACTTTGTGTTAAAAGCCTCTTATCATTAAAAAGTACTAAAAAGACACAGATCTTCAGTGATTTGTGACTATTTTAATGGAAGCTTTCAAGAAAATGTCCCCCAAAGATGATATTTGAATCTTATTTAATTATCATTATTTGTAAAAAATGAGAGAGGCCCGCCTCTATTGGTCTCTGTCAGATCATTAAAACTAAAACTTGAGTCAAATTTCACTGAGGCACCAGCTTGACCTGTAGAGCAAAGAAGGAAATAAGACTCCACCCTTCATGAGACGAATTTCTGTGTTAAGGTTACAAAAAAATCTCAGCATGTTTATTAAAACCAGCCAAAGGCTACAATATTTTTAAAATGGAAATCTTAAATTTGTTTTAATTAATTTAATTTTTTTTTTGAAATTATTTGTTTACTTATTTATTTATCTGGGAATATATGTAGGGCTGGGAAGGGGAGTGAGGATGCACAGATATTGATGTTTCACAGGGCAAAACCCAAGGTCTAGAAATTTGGTGGAAGTTGTATGTGAGGTCTGTGGTCATGCAATGATTTTTGGGGACATATCACTTGTGTTTCTTCTTTGGATGATGCACTCTCCAAAGAACCACAGAATGGTTTGGGTTGGAAAGGACCTTAAAGATTACCTAGTTCCAACCTTCCTCTAGAAGCCCAGTCCTGTTCCATCTGCCTTGATCAAAGCAGAAGAGGAATGAAAGCCAAAAATCTTCACGACTGAGCCTAGGTCTGAGTATTTGGTGCTCTGCAGGCCACGTAACGTTGCCAGTGATGGTGTTGGGTCCAGCCCAGCAATGAGGATGAGCTTGAATTCATCGAAAGCAAGCAGGACTCACACAGGAAGCATAAAGTTAAGCGGCTGCACAGGTGTTTTGTTGCATTTGGGGTGCAGAGAGGAAAAGCCAGAACTGGTTGGGGAGTTACAGAGAGAAATGTGATCCCAATGCTCCTGTTAGTTACATTTGGTGCAATGAGCAAGGCCAGGTAGAAAGTTTGGCGTGGTAAAGGGAATGAGTACCCTGATGTCTGTGCTGCTCTGGAGTGAAGTTGGGTAAGATATGGATACCCAGAATCTTAAGACAATGCTCATCATTCATTAATTTCAACTCCACTTGAACTGCAGCTGCCTTCCCCTGACATGCACAGTTTTCTTATGTGCTTCATTGTTTGTAAAACATCCTAAGAAA
This sequence comes from Oriolus oriolus, assembly GCA_013400235.1. Taxonomy (NCBI): domain Eukaryota; kingdom Metazoa; phylum Chordata; class Aves; order Passeriformes; family Corvidae; genus Oriolus; species Oriolus oriolus. The sequence continues at coordinate 1,331,533 of VXBT01008205.1, read as the reverse complement.
CTTGATTTTTTGTAAAGTAAGAAAAAGAAAAAAATAAAAAGCATTCCTATCAGATTTTTCCTCTTCCATTTGGCAAACTTTTCTTTTCCGCCCCGCTGTTTCCTATGGAGCTGCAGCCAGCACGACCTTCCAGCTTGTTGATTTCCTTGTGCCATAATTTTTAGAATTGCCGTAAATATCAGCTCTGCTCTGGGGAGTAGGGGCAATTCATCCTGCCCTCTCTGCTGGCTGCCTGTCCTGCTGCAAGAGCAGAGTGAACTCCTGGCCAGATGAGGATCCACATCCTGCAGTCTCTTTGCTTATTGTAGATAAGGATGGTTTTAATGAAATGGTGGGCACTGTTCTCTTCCATTTTTACCATTTTTGAGTACCTATTGCTTGATAATTTATGGCCTTCTTGGAGGCTGGCAGAAATAACTTCTACTCTGTCATCAGTAAAAACTCCTGAGTTTGTGCTGGTGGGAAGGTGTTCGGGTGCCTGTCAGGAAGGAAGAGATCACGGAGCTCTCCAGCACATGGATACCACAGAGTGCAATTCCACAGGAGAAAAGGCAGTGGAAGTCCTCTCTCATGCTTCCAAAGACTGTCAAGGCCTTTGGTATTGGTTGCTAAGTGTTCATTTGCTCTTCTTGGTGTTATTAGAGAGAGTCCTTGGGAGGAAGGACTTGAGCTTTTTTGGGGAGTCATGATTTCCCTCTGCCTTCCAGGTGAATCCACCTATCAGCTGCCCATGCGATGTGAGAACATCCTCATTTTAAATAATTTGCCAGAGGTGGGAGACCTGAGTGGTTTCAACTGATTTTTTTAGCTGATAAAGTTAATATTCCTGTAACTATTTGGGAAAAGGGAGTATGTCACTTGTGGGCGTAGACTGGGAAGTAAAAAGGTCAATCCGAAATGGAAGCTAAATGCTTGTAGCATTTCAGGAGCATTGGAATGTGGGTCTTCGTTGCAGAAAGTGTTACCTGAAATACCGAACAGGCTGCTAGGGCAGCAGTTTGCAGACTGCACTGTTACCCACTCTCCAAACAGGGGGATCATAAATCCAGGCTCCCTTCTGTGCCCTGTGCCTCTGGTCTCTGCCTTCTGGCACGTTGCCATTTCTGATGACAAAACAAGACATAAGTACACATATATTTTTAAACAAACTCCTCATTTCCTCTTTTCTGAAAAGGTTTGTGCCAAAGAATTCTGGAAAATTAGGCCAAATGACAAATATTTAGGAGACAGATTTTCCTTCTTCATTTTTTTCCTACAGTAGAAGCAAAACATCCAGGTAGAACAGTGTTGCTATGAGTCTGATGATGGACTGTGTGGGGAAGGACCGTGCTCCTGAGTCCACAAAATCCTAACAAGTTGCCAGTTGATGATAAATACCTGGGAGGATCTTAGCAACTCTTCACTCAAATTTTGAATTGCGAAGGAACAACTTTTATTTAGTATTTCACATTGGTCCCGCTAAACACCAATGTCATGACTCCAAAATGCTCCTCCCAGTGGCCTCTATACTGCACCTGAGTCTATGAAACTGCTGTGCAGTGAAGGTCCACACTAAAGACATGCCTAAAAAGCACAAAATTCTCAATTATATTGTTCCCATCCACAGGACCTGCCAAGAAAAAGAAGTGGAGGCCCCATGGAGACGATGGTGATGTTCTGGTGTGGAGCATCTCTCCATCGGGAGGCTGGGGAGGACTGGGGCAGAGGAGGGATGTGCTGGAGGTGGAAGACAGCAAAATGTATAGTGGAAGGGGGGCAACCTCCATGTGGCAATCTCCATCCCTGAGGCTATTTAAATAGTAACACAATGAAGTGACAATTAATGGCCCAGTTAAACCCAGTTACACCTTGTGTGGTCCTCTGCTGCCAGACCCTGTTCAAGCAGAATTCCCCATTCCCACTGTTAACAGTTTCCCAGGGCAAGAGCACAGATTTATTGGGGGGAAATTGCCTTTTAACCTGGCTGGCATCCACTCTAGGCCCTCCAAGGTTTGGGAGCAGTGTTGCTCCAGAGAGATGGGTTCAGTATCAATTTCATTTTTATATATTTTATTAGAGCTGTTAAATAAACTAACCTAAAACCAAGAAAACATCACTGAAGTTAAGCTTTTTATTAATAAAATATTGAACTAACCCAACAATAGAATACTTGAACTACCAAATGGACTGGCTGGGTCAAGACAGTTTCAGTGCTGGGCTAGAGCTGAATTATCAGTTGTGTTGAAAGCGTAGTCAACTCTTTTGTAAGTGTTAACAGGGATTCTAAGAATATGGCTAATTATAAATGGTTTGTCTGGAATTTTACCACTGTCATTCAAATAAAAAAGATCTGATTAGGTCACTTAAATATCCCTTGTCTGAACCACAAGATTTCCATGCCCTTATATTTCAGTTCTCATGTTCAGTTTCAGCTTTCTCTATTCTCTCTCCTTGAAGAGATATCCTAATTCAGATGTTAATGGAACATTTTAGACAGGCGGCTCAGAACTTTTATTTGCTCTGACTTCAATGGCAGCTTAAAATTTGCGAACTTCTAAACACAACAGAACATGTTTCACCAACTGCCTTTATTGATTTGGTTTAGAATATTGGATCTGAAGGACTTTTTTATCTGACCTTTTCCCATGGCAGGTTCTGAGTGACATCCTACAGCTAAATGGGACCAGAGGGCAATTTGGGCAAAAGTTCTGGTGAATTCTTGGCAGATTCTGGTGAAGTTCTGGGATATATCTAGTACGCTGGAGCCCTGTAGCTTAGTCCAGTCAAACATGAATTAGGTCACTGTTGGTTCTCACTAAGCAGGAAAAGTCCTGCACATGCCAAGAATTTTTAAAACATTTAGCAATTTGCATAGCAGAAATGACTGCTAGGTTTCCCTCCTAGTAAATAAACAAATAAACAATGAAACACAATATCTTGGGGCATCAGTTCACTTTGGAGTAATTTTCCATGGCCTTATTTGAGTTACTAGCCCTAAGTTTTCTGAAAAATTGTCATAACCTTCCCCAGGCAAGATGAATAAGAAAATCCCAGCCTAGGTGGATCAGCTGCCCAAACACCATCCATCAGCAAAATCAAAATAAATTCACAGGCAGGAAAGCTCAGCATCATCCTTCTGTCCCTTGCCTCTAGGAGCTGACAAAAAGACTGATTCTTTGTGGTGACAGGGTGATTTTAACAACCTCCCTGTTTCTGGGCAGCTTGTGGTCAGTGATGTACATCTCAGTGGTGCAGTGCTGCTACGAGAATGATCAGGACTAGGATTGTTTGACATATAACCTTTAAAATGATCAAGCACAGGGAAAAATGCATGTCCAGAAAAAAACAAAGTGCTGAAAGCAAGCGCTCAGGTTAGGTGCCTAACCATCAGGAGCTTAATTAGGAGCTGTAATTTATTAAAGCTCCTTGTGAAATTTGTGCACTTTTGTTCAGGGAGAAGCTTGCCAGGGGGAAGTTTAAAGGACTCACTGCCATGGGGCAGGCTGTACTCAGATCACAGAATGGCATTGCTGCTTCTCTTCCCACCCCTTCCCAGCTCTCCACTGGTTGTGTCCAGATGTGCCCGTCTTTCCTCAACACCCACAAAATATTCCTTAATTTGTTAGCTGCCCCTTATTTAATGCAAGCCATGGTGCTGCTGCTCTGCATTTTGCTTTGGTCATTGTACAAAATCCCTTTAAAGGATGGGCTTGTGACAGGAACAAAACCCAAGACATGCATGAAGAAATCCCCTTGACGGGTGAAGAAATCTCTGCAGTACAAAGTGCTCAGCTGGCAGTCACTCTGCATCCTCTCTTGCGTTTATTGCTTCACATATTGGCTCTCAGCTGTGCTACCCACACAGGATCATGGCTCTGCCCCATCACAGGTGCTGCAGGAGTTGTGTGTGGTGGTGGCCACACTTAGGAGCTACTAACTTGTATTTGGGTGAAAACCAAGCTGTTCATCATTTTTCTGTTTCTCGCTCACCCAGGCACTATGTATAGGACCTGCAATGGTCTGGACATCTAGGGTAGGTCAGACCTCCCAGATCTGGGAAGGTGGCCTGAGGCTGGACAAAACAAATAGAAACAGGGCTATGGAGAACCTGTCACATGGGATGGGATGTCTGGATTTGGCTTGTTTAGTTTAGCAAAACAAAAGCTCAAGGGAGGATGTGACGACTGTCTATAAATATACCAGGAGAGAAAAGAGTAATTTCAGCCTGGGGACAATGTTGGCAGAAGAACAAATGGGCATAAAGTGGCTGTGAATAAATCTAGGTTAGGACTTGGGAAGGTTGTTAGCGATTGGGGTAAGGAACTCCCTCCTAAGCAGGAGGGAAGAAAACAAGTGCTGACAGAAGATGGAGTGGGGTTGATTTATAGAAGGATTTTCATGCTGGTTTTGCTTGGGATTGCAAGTGTCAGCAACACAGGAGGTCCTCCCAGTCCTATGTCCTGGTGCTCACTGGTTGGGATGCTGCTAGTGGTGCAGTTGTTGGGCTGAAATGAAGTGCAGGTGTTTGCTTTACAGACTTTCAAAGCCAAACCAGAGTCTAACATCCGACTGCTGTGACCTCCCCCAGGCACAGGAGATGCTCACATCAAATTCAGTGTTTCTGTCACAAGCATGTCCTTACTTCAGGCAAAGACTCAAAATGATGGGGAATTCAGATGCCTTTGGGATCCTGTTCCTCAGGGTGCACACAGGAATCAGGCTGTGCAGTAAGGGAGAGCCTTGAGCAAGCACTTCTGCGCTCTGTGATGGTCTTTGCAACAGCTGCTTGTGATGTCTCCTACAAAATATAAAGACTCTGGGACTCTGGGACTAAAGACTCTAAGAGAGGGTAAACAAGCACTTCCTGGTGCATCTTCTGCACTTCCTGGTGTATCTTCTGCTGGCATTCAGCAGTTCAGATAGTGCTACCAGGAATCTTGCAGAGCAGTAGGATCGGGACAGCCGGTTTTAGGAACACAGTGACACTGTGCACAGTGCCTGCTGCACTGGTGGAGGGGTTAAGGTCTGATAGTTCCTCCAGCTTGTTCTGCCGTGGCTCTGCACAGCAGCTAAAGGAGGGGCAGGCTGGGGAGGAGCAAAAGAGGAGGTTATTTTTTCTGGATGATTTATCAGGCCCTGTTTTTTGCAGTGGAGGGCTGTTTGTGGCTGCTCTGGCCGTGACTCATGGGGATGGGCTGCAATCAGTGCGGTGATGGTTTTGTTGCTGCAAATGGGGAGGTCAGGATGATGCCTTAGGTTTTAACTCTTATATTTTTCAAATTCTGTATTCCTAGTGTGTAACTCTGAACTGCCTTGCAGCCTGTCAGCTGCTGCTCTCTCATGCTCACACAGACATAACAAAGCCTCTCCAGGCCTGCTCTCCAAGGACACCCAGCCCGTCCTAGGCCCAAAATGTGTAACCCAGCACCTTGAGAAGGGGGGCAAGCTGAGGGGCAGTTCCATCATTAGCTAAAGTTTAACTGGCGAATTTATGCTGATATGTAAATGGACCAAGCCTATAACAGTGTGAAGGACCTGTGACTTCTTGTCCATCTTGGGTGGATGGGCAGTCCTTTGGCCTGCCCAGGGTGTACCTCTGAAGGCCTTTCAAATAAATACCCACCTTTATTCCCTTACCCCTGTCTAGTCTCTGTTTCCAGGTTGCCCTTTTAGGCACCAAGGAAACCACTCAGACCTTCTTCATTCTTTCAGCCCCAGAGATGAGACAGGGCTGAAGCATGGGAGATGTAGTACAGATTTAGGAGACCAGGGGGGTGTTGGGCAGATTTGGGTTCTCTTACAGGTCAGGAGCTTGTAAACCCACTTGACATCTTTTTAACGATGGCTTTTGACCCTCAGTCTCACCCTGCAGCTTCTCAGTCTGCAAACCCAGTCATTCCTGGGTTGCATGAGGAAATCGTGGTGTGGACTGTGGCTGTGCCAAGACCTTAGAGCCCAGCAGCACATGGAATTGTTGGCAATTTCCCCTCACTGGGATGTCTCAGAGAAGCCAGAAAGTAGCTATTGAGTGGGAATGCCCTGCAGCCTGGGAAAAGGCCATTTCAGCAGGGACAATGTATCCCTCTGTGACGCAAAGCTGACTCAATATTGATGTGATAACAGCCTGAAAAGGGTCATGGATGCAGATCAAGCACTTTCTGGCAAAAGCAACCTAAGGAATGGCTGCTCTTGGCTCATGGACATGGACAGAGCTGTGATTTTTCTAGGCATTCTGGCAGAGGATTCGATTTTCATTGTTTTCTATGTATCCTTACACAGAAAGCTGAGAGGAGGATGCTGGCCCCATGTGTTTCTGGAAGACAGAGAGATAAGAAGCAGTGTCCTGTGCTAACCATGGCTGTTTCCCATCTGTTTCCTTCTGAGGTTACAGCTCCACAGAGAAGGCTGTGTAATACAGAGGGAGGTGCTGGAATATGGCTTGGAGCAGGCATACTGTGGACAGGTGAAAAAAATGCCCCACATGATGACAAGAAGGTCAGGAGTGCATTGTGTCTCTGCCTTGAAATGTTCTGAAACAAAAAAAAAAAAAAAAAAGAGATGTATTTCTGAATACCCCGGGAGGATGTCAAGTTTTAGAAGTGTTAGACAGGGCTTTGGTGATACTTTTTCCATATGAGTTGCATAAAATTCATGTATCAGAGTTGATAAAAAAAGAGGAAAATGTGCTGAATCAAAAAAAAAAAAAAGCTAAAAAAGCGTATAAGTAAGGTTTTTGTGGATCTGATGATGGAACATAGCCATTGTAGCCACATGGTTTAATCATATCATTGAAGCCATGATCAAGCTATTTTGACTAAAACTATTGGTCTCGTCAGAGAGCGTTCTCTGTATTTTCCAGGAAACTCGGAGAGCAAAAAATAGTCTGCCTAACAGCAAGACCTTCACTGCTGTGTTTTGTCTTAATTGTACATTTACAAAATTACTTTTTTTGATTCCCTGGACATGTTCCAGGAAATGCTGTCCTGAAAGCCATTTCTTGGAAGGGCTGTGGTTTTCCCATCTCTTGTCCTCCCGGTTTGACCCAGAGACCCAGGTCACCCTCTTTGCAGGTGATGGCTCTCCTGTTTGTGTCAGCCAAGTTGTGGAAGATGCTGAATAGACTCAGTGCACAACTGCTTCTGTTCCCAGCTCTGGTCTTAAGGCCAAGTATGATGGAGAGATTGTATTTCTCCAGCTTGTGAATGCTGTTCCCATCTTTTCCTTGTACTCTGAAGGATTTTTTGGGATATAAAGATAAGCTTTTTGAATATCTTTCTGCAGTGAATCCTTTCTATAGAGAAGAAGCAGGGCAAGCAAAGGCAGTGCTCTGAAGGGATGCACATACAAGTGTAGGGGGAAAGGGCAGCTGGAAAGCTTTACATGACCTCAGTGCTAGCTGAGCTTAACATGGTGAAGTTCTCCTTGCCCACAAGAATTTATATGGGGAGGAGAGATCCTGCCAGAATAACCTGGGGCAAAGACAAACACCCGAGTGCAAAAGCCAGTGCCAAGCCAAGCAGTGTGGGGTAGCAGTCAAGCACTTTCCAGCAGTGAGAGCAGTGGGAGTCTGTCCACAACAGCCCAGTGAGAACAAACTCTCCACAAAGTAAAGTGACCTGTGATCCAAGGAGGCTTAACTACAGCCAATTGACCTGGGTGAAAAGCAGGTTGTGTGCACAAGGCATTTTAGCACACACTAGCCAAGGAGGTTGTTGCCATTACTTCCTAGGGTCCTTCACAACGAGGTGGTAGTTGAATAATTCAGCAAAAGCTCCAACTCTTCTCACAAAACAGAAATCAACTGTCACTGGGCATTAATAGAGTGAGAAAAGTAATTAGGTCTAATTTCAAATGTCTGAGCCAATTAAACAACAGAGTGAGAAAAGTTGTTTATTTAGCTCTGCTCATCAAAAATAAAACTGTCAAATTGTCCACATTTACAAATCTCATGCTGACTTCTTGGACGGCTCAGGGAGGGCTTGTTTGGGAAATACGCAAATTGTGCACAAGGTGTCAAGGCCGAGTGCACCTCATGTTTTTCTGGTTCATAGAACTTGGATCTTTTAGGTTTGAATGCTTCAAAGCTCAGCTCTGCCCTCAGACATTCAAAAAAACCAAGGTGAACCTGGCCAAACCAGGAGCTGTCACTGGGTCTGAGAAGAGGCCTTCAGTTCATACCCATGCTCCCCAAAAGGCAGGTGTGCATGCTCAGCCTGCCAGGTGGCAGAGCCCACATAACCGCTTGTCCTTGAGCCAGATTTTATAACCGAGGCTTTTGCAACTGCAGAGCCAGATCCTGGCTGTGGTTGTGTCACCTCCATGTGCAGCTGTGGTACTGAATTTGGTAGAGGTATGCAGGACTCAAGCTCATGTAACTAAGGCTGGGGAGCATCTCCCAGACTCCAGCCCTCCCTGAGGTCTGTGCTGGAGCTGGGCCAGCCCTGCTGCAGGCTCAGATATCACAGCTTTCTCATGCTGTGTCTGTCTGAAAACATCGTGGACAACTCAGAAGTAACACTGCAAGAGACAAGGCCCAAGGAGCAAAGCTGCAGTGGAGAGTGTGGAAAGCCCAGGAGTGGAGCACAAGGAAGATTTGTGGTGCCTACACCTTCAAAGAGACACAGCCAGTAGCTCATGGGGACTGACAGGCTGGTTGGCTAATGGGGGATTTCAGTATATAAGCCTGGACCAGGTCTCAGATCCACCACACCTTTGGGTCTAGCACAAGACCCATGCTCGGGGCAGACCCACCTGCCACTGGTGAAGGCAGCGAAGATTTTAAACTCAGTAATAGCATTTGTTTTCCTTTGATTGCATGAAGGGTGCTCACATAGGGGATTCACAGTGTAAATTTACATGGCAATATGAGAACACCATTCCTTCTGTTGAAAACCAGAGGATGAATATGGAGGAGGAGAGAAGAGGAACTTGGATGTGTTTCTACTCCAGTTGATTAGTCTTGGCTTTAAGCCCCTCTACCAGGAGTGCACATGTACAGCTGGTTTTATGGAAATACATAATTTTTCCAACACCTTTCCTGCTGGCCCTGCTGAGACTATTGGTGGGGTCATCCAGAGGCAGTGGACTCAGGAGCCTGGCATCTGCCTGCTAGGCAATAAATGAAGGCAACCAAACCAAAGTCACATTCAGCCCTGAGGGCTCATTGGATAAAGGCAACTTATATCCACTGTTTACCTGTTCTGGATTTGAATTGGTGACCCAGGGATGAAAGGCTTTCTGTCCTAGTGCCAGTACTTTGACTTGTTCTGCTGTAACAATAAATATCCCCCAAATCCCTGGAAGCTCCCGGCAATTACAGCCTTAAAATAAACTTATAGCATAGGCTAGTGATTACTGAATGTTTCTTATTGTTTCCCCTCTGGGAGACATGTATCCCTCAGGAAATGAGTTTCTAATTGCACAGGAGAAGCAGGGAAGTAACCATAGTGTGGGAAAGCTAAATTAATAAAAGCTTCTAGGTGCACTCCGACCACCTCTTTCCGATCTGGGGAATGATTAAATGTGAGTGGACTGAGGGTTTTAACTTTGTCTCTTCTTGGGGAATGCCGAGACCAGCTGTGGCAGAAGAGATGTGAGTATAGGAAGAGAGGAGAGAAATAGAGATGCTGTTGGAGACCCCAGGAAAAAGTTGCACTGAGCAGCACACAGGAATTCTTCAGCCTGCAAACCCCAGACTGTGTGGTACCATCCGGTGCAGGGCCTCAGGTTCTAATACATTTGGAAGGTTAATAAAATAGATGTGCATCCTTTATCCCCTCGAGGTGCTAACCCAGCTCATTTCAGAGCCCGGCACTCCTTTTAAATGTCGTATTTTTAAGGAGTGAATCCTGTTCAAGCCAGTACACTACCCATGGAAAGCTGAGGCTGAAACACTCTTTGGGCACTGTATGACTCAAACAGCCCGAGATCACTGAGGCTGGAAAGAGCCTTTTGGACATAAACACATGTGATGGTTCATCATGCCAGCTGGAATCCCCAGGGCTGGCTTTGTTTTTGTGAGTGCAAGAGGAAGTCCTCTCCATCCCTTGCTTGTACTTGTTTCATTTCCCGCAGCACATATCGTTTATAAACCTTGGGAATGCAAGCAGTCCCTTGGAAAATATCTCACATGTCATCCATGTAACAGTGGTATCCAGAGCAGAAAAATGGGTACAAATGCACTCAGTCCTTCTGGAAGTGAATGTCAGGGTCTACACCCACACTCAGATGCTGCCCCCCTGTCTGTTGCTGCTGAAGGACAAAATCTTCAAGCTGCAACTTTCTGGGCAAGATGAGGCTCATCCTTGTTCAGAAACTGCCTCCCTTGGTTTGAAATGCTTTGCTCTGGTGGAAGATACATCAGCATAGGAAGAAATGTGCCCCACGGTGTCACATACCAAAGCCAAACTATGGATGTCACGTACCAAAACACCCGTGCTGCAGTTTGCATGTCTGCAGAGTGGATGTCTAATGTGAGATTGTTTATGGGGAACCCCTGTGAAGTCTTGTTGTGTAATTTACTTGATATTAAAGAATAGAGAAATCCCATTTGAGTGCATACATAGCTCAGAAGCAAAGAAGAACGTAGGATAAACAGCAACAATTCAGAATAAAACGTTGAGAAGAGAATAGGATTTCATTTTAGGTGAGAATGTTGCCTTTGTCTGGGCAGGGGAGTGCTTTATTTTGAGATGGAAAACACAGTAGTCCCTATATGACTGAGGATGTTTTTATTCTGAAGTCAGGCAAACTATTTTTGCCAAATTTATGCTTAGCCTGCAAATTGAAGCAAATTGCAGGGATCCCAAAACTACTCATACCAAAGTCAAGAAAGACAAAATTAGCTTTGTTCTCTTGGAACCAAAGCCACAGGATCTCAATCTGTCACAGCTGTCCTTAAGGTAACTAAATACTGTTTCTAGGATTATGCTCACCATTTTGATCAAATCTGCAGTTAAAACCTGTGGTTGTTGCACATTTAGTGAATCAGTACTCATCTTAAATTCCCAATATATACATTTATGTTATTCTTTTACTGCACAATTTGCCAGATGGGCCTTTATCCTTGCGAAACACAGTGAGGAGCATCATCACCTCTCCTGGCAGTGCCAAACCACACTGCTTAGGGATTCTCTTTGGGTATTAATTGAATCTGAAATGGTGGTGCCAGCAAAACATCCGAATTTCAGCAACATATGTTGAAATGGCATCAATATATGCTGCATATGTACAGATGATATGTTCGATCTGCCTCTTGGGGAATGAGAATTTAAGCTTCTGCTGATGCATTCTACCCCTAAGGTTAGGGTAGGATCAGAGAGCAAATCATCACATTGGCATATGGCAATGATTTACTCTCCTGCAGCTGTAATTATGTTTGTTCTGCATGGTGAGAGTGTAAAATAAGACAGGACACATTCATAATAGCTCAAAGAATCCCATTTTACTTTGCTGTTGCTGCACATGAGGAGTTTTCATTGTTAGAGAAGGGGTTACCTGCTCAGGTCACACAAACTCAATTGCTCATGATCTTTTGCAGTTACTCCTAAATCATCCTGCTCCTGGGCAAGACTCTTCTCCAGCACATGAGAATAACTATTGGTTTTCTCTACTCTAGTAGTAAATAACCACCAGCAATAAACATCTGCAGTGTCCCTCGAGAACCTGTCTCACAGCCAGTGGGGTGTTGCTATAGCCCAGCACACAGACAGGCTTTTAGTGTGAGTACAGAGACGACACTGTTGGTCTTCAGGAAGGATAAATTATTTGGAACAAGATCAGACATTAACACCAGCAGAGCACAAATGGGAAAAGCATGGGACAGAAGCACTGAAAATTGCCTGCAGCACTCATTCGTTATTTAGTGTCCTCCTGATTTGTGGTACCAACTTCATCTGTTTAATGTGTACCAACAGTAACTCAAATTTAGCTGCAGCTGGGTTTTCTCCCTCCATGTTTTCCGTTTATTGATTATTAACACAATGCACAAAGCACAAAAAAGGAAAAGATGTAACTGTGGAGAACAGTGGTGCCTCTCCCTCTGTCCCATGCTCGATTATTACTCATATAGACAATAACATGTAGCCACCTGCAAGTCCTTTCACTCTCAGACTGTCAACTTCCTGGCTGTGTATTTGTAAAGCACAATAAAACAGCAAATAACAGGGTACCTGACCAGCACAATCAAAATCCACAAATGTCTTGAATTTTCATTTTGCTAAATTGACTCTGGTCTGAGTGTTACATAATCCTAGGCTGTAAAAGGTAGCTGTTCTTAGAAGGATCAACCTTCTTGAGCTATTTTCCCCTCTTGTTAACAATTTCCATCTCATTTCCTATTTCCGGCTCTAACTCCTGCCGATAATGCTCCTCAGCTAATATTGAAACCAAGAGGGAAAAATATATGAATAGTAGACATCCGATCCAAGCTTTGTGTGTGGAATTCAGGGATGGAATGTTCTTGAGAACAAGACAGGTTTTTTAAATAGCAAAAGATGGCTTGTTTAGGAAGAAAATCTGCACTGACATCTATATGTGGTACTGCTGATGTTTGTTCCCACAGTGCTCTTAGGTCAAATATAACCATCCTCTTGAGAATGCTTTCCTTTTTTTTGTTTTCTTCAAGAGGTTCTCCATGCACAGTATGTCTGCACGGCACTTTGCTGCATGACCGCAGCTTGTACAGACACTTTCATGCCAGCTTCAGAGGGTGAACTTGAAAATGCCACAGCAGTCACCAGCTGGGTTTGTGATTGCATGCAATGCTGTCTTTCATCTGGCAATATTGGCTTGCTGTGCCCTTGCCTCCTGCTCTGGCTCCTCCATCTTCTGCTGTTCATCAGTTGGGTCAGCAGCATTCTGTGCAGTCACTCCAAGCCACACCCAGCCCCTTCACTTCCAGAAAAGGTGTTTTTTCTGCACACCTGACACAGTTCTTGGTGCACAGATGGTTGTGCAGATGTCCAGCTGCTGGTGGAAAAGAGTAGCCAGGTCTGTAAGTGCATGGGGAAGATCCATCCTATCCTATGTAACTGCCATTACAAGTTATCCAAAACTAATCTGGCCACTTCTGGGTGAGTTGCCTTGTGCTCTTTTTGCAGAAGAGATAAAACAAAATATATTATTCATGTAATGATGAGTACCCATGCAAAGGTGGGTATGGGAAGTGCTCCCTGAGCAAGGATCATGTGAGGGTCTCTCTGTGAAGCAGTTTTATAACCTAACCTACATTGGAAATACATCAAAGAGGCCTTGGCTATGAAAGGCAGGAAGGGAGTGGTCTGAGGAACTGCAGCTACACCAGCGAGTCGAGCAGAGCCAAGGAATGTCCTCAGGCATCGCAAGTCAATTGTGCTGTTGTCAGTCCCTGGCCAGCGACTGCAGACGGCCTGGGAGTTGGCTGGGGCTCAGGACTGAGCAGCTTGGACGTGTCCCTCCCTCCTGGAGGACAGTGGTATGAACACGGGCAGTTGTGTGCCAGTGGGCTTCCACGCCAAGGAGACACTCTGGGCATGAGCACTGGGACAGACAATCGTTAGTAGGAAGGGGAAACTGGATTTTGTGGATTCATTTTTTGGTATTAATATTCCCAGATTTCTCTGAAAGAAGGGAGAGGGCATATGTGGCTCAGAGTCTCATGTGCAGCTCTGGAAGTGGAATTTGGACTTTAGAGAGCCACCCAATCTCATGCTGTTTGAAGATCTGTCTCTCCTTTGCATGTAAATCAGCGCTTGCTTGGGGCTCAGAGTTTCTTCCACTGGATATTCAACTGTTCCAGGACTGGGCTGCACAGGAGGAAGTTCTGCTTGTGCACAACACTCTGTCCAGGTCTGCCTCTACTCCTACTGGTGGCCCTGGCTGGCAATGACAGGTCCCCAAGACATGCTATGGCTCAAATTCAGGTGTGCATCTTCCTCCTTCTGGGTCCTGGCCACCTCTCTGGAACTGGCTTCATGGAGGACACTGAGGGGAAGTGGATAACATTTGTTGGGACCACGATTTCTAGAAGTAAGTCTTCATTTGGGTGTTACTGATGGATGTCCTCACAGCCTGATACAACCCTGTGGGGAGGCTCTTACACCTCAGCTTCACCTGAGCTAGGTGTGCCTTGTTTGCCAGTGTGGAGGGAGGTGGGCCCAGGGCACCATGCCCAAACCCAGATTATTTAGAGCCAAGAGAGGTTGAATGTGGCCTCTTGGTTTGTCAGTTGAGGGCCTGAGAAGTCTGGTCTGTGGGAGTAATGAAGGTGGGTGTGGGGGGAACAAGGCAGATAATGGAGAGCTTTTGAGCTGAGGCAAAGCTTTGCCTCATGGTGAGCCAGGGAAGATGTTTTAGGGTTGTCTGCAGCATGTGCGACTGAGAGAAGACCCTGTTTAGCTGCCTGGAGTGAAAATGGTGCCAGTTGCTGGATATCAGTAAGTTCTTTTGATTTTTGTAAATTCAAACCCTGGGGAGTCCCATTCTGAAACTCAGCAGTGCAAGTCAAAATCCTTCTTGTGTGAGATGACTTGTCTGCTGTTCTTCCCTGGCAAAGCACACAGGTGCTCCTTAGGACTCCAGGAAGCCTCCAAATCACTTCCTTTAACCAGGTTTTGGTTGCTTTGACCTGAATACTGCAACATGCCCTGAGCCCAGCAGATCTGCCAGAAATGGACAGGACTGAGTCTTCAGCAAAGCTGAAGTATCACTGAGTATTCATTAGCCTGTGGTTGTGTTCTGGTAGCTGGAAAAGGCTCTTCTTCCAGGGTAACAAGTGACAGGAGAAGAGGAAGTGTCCTGAAGTTCCCTAAAGGGATGTTTAGACTGGATAATAGGAAACATTTCTTCACTGAAAGGGTGGTCAAGGATTGGAACAGGCTGCCCAGGGAAGTGATTGTGTCACTGTACCTGCAGGTGTTCAAAAATGAGGTACAACGTGGCACTTTAGGGACATAGTTTAGTACTTGGCAGCATCAGGTTAACAGATGGACTCAATGATCTTAAAGGTCTTTTCCAAACTGGATGATTCCGTGAAAGTCTTCCCTGGAGCCCATGACAGGGGGGAAAAACTGGCTGGAGAGCGAGAGATTAGGCTGGGAAGGCAGTGGAAGAAGTTGCAGAGATGCCTGTGAGAAAAAGAATGGAACTGGGGGTCCCCTGCTGGTCCAAGAAGGGCACAGGATACCACATCTAGAGAGTGATTGTTTTCTTGACAGTCTTCCCCAGAAGACAGGCATTTGGGGTGAGCTTATAGCGTGAGCTGTGGGACAGGAGCTGTGGGGCTTTCTGCTGGGGAAGCTCACAGGGGCTTATGGGAAGGCCTGAACTTTCTCAAAGTCTTTTGGAGATGTGTGGAGCTGGGTGGGAAAAGCAAAAGGAAAGAGCTGCCAGCTGGACCAGCTCCTCTGCTTGCTGCTCACGCTGGGCCCTCAGCCCTGGCAGTTTCCACCCTTCCATGTAGGTTGTCCTTCAGGAGAAGGCATCACCAGGATGCTTTGCTCCCCTGAAAGTCCAGAAGCAACACTGCTGGCAGGACAAAATAAAAAAACTTTCCAGTATTCCTTGCATGGGCAAGAACGCACAGTTTCTGCCTTTCCAACATCTTTTCAGATGCCTCAGGCTGTGAACGTCCCCATGAGCATGAGAGGGGTTGGGAAACAACAATACTTACTTTCCTGGAGCCTGGAGAACAACAGAAAGGATGTGGAAGAAAAAGACCCCTCTTGAGACAGGATCTGCAAACCTTGTGTCTGCCCAAATCCAGGAAAGAGGCAAGACTGTGGATGCCTCATGGGGAGCAACCCCAGCATGAAGAATAGTGGCCACAAGATTTGCTGCTGACCCATCTTATGGAAAGCTGAAGAGCAGCCAAGATGGGTAAGAAAAGGGAAGCCCAAGACTGGGCTCTGAAATTTCACTTTGGATACCTGAGAAAGCAAGAGGCTGCTCAAACACCCTGACTCCAGTGGGTGCTGGCAGCGCTCAACACAGAACTGCTTCCAGGCTGAGAACTCTTTTTTTTCCATCAGAAAATGCCAATTCCTTACAATGGAAACACTCTGCAGGGTTGTATCGCCTCCGTGACTCTGTGAGAGAAGCCAGGCTGTTTTCTTACCCAATTCCTTGGCTCCTCACAGCCCACCCTGGCAGGATCTGCAGAGCCAGAGCCTCCATCCTGCACATTAACCCTTCACCCCATCCCGACACCTTGAGTCCCTCCTTGCTCGATGGCCAAGCTCCTGCTGGCCTGTAAAGGTGAAGCAGTGGTGTAGTTTTCTGCTCCCCAGTTTGATAGTTTTCTGGCTCAGGAGTCGGTGTGACTTTCTGTCTGATTGTGCAACTTTTGGGAAGTCAACCAGGGATTAATTTCATTCCTGTCTTCACAGGATGGTTGGGAGACGCTGGGTCAGGACTGCCTGCTTTCCTACTGGAAGCTGGTCTGTTTCCAGGCAAATGGTACGTAAATGGTGTCTAGAGGGATGCTATTAAAATTACTTAATCTAAGGAAATATTTTGATGAAATTGTCTTTCGAGGGGGAGCACTAAGATTTTGACTTGAAGCTTTCACAAAATAAATGTCTCCATGCCAAAGTTACTTCTCTTGGGCCAGCAGTGGTGGGAAACCAGAGTACTCTGATTTCAGCAGGATGTCACAGCAGCAGCTTGAGGATCTAGCTGGGTTGCTTCATACCTTTTTTCCTCTGTCACTGACAAGTTTCCTGGGGCCAAAGACTCAGAGGTAAAATCTGATTTGCCATTTGTCAAGATAGAGAGCAGGTGACTCAAGCCCCAAACTAGTCTCCTGCCAGCATTTCCAAATGGAAGCAGTTTTCTCTTTCAAATACCCAAACTTTGGTTTTCCTGCAGATCCAAACAGCCTGAGCAATTGAAAGCCTATTTTGGCTGAAATTCAGAGCAATTCTGTTCACAATCACTTCTCTTAATAGACAGCATTAACATCTGGTGAGAAATCCCTGGGCTAAGCACAACGTAGCTGCAGCACCATGCTTGAGCTGAGCTCAGCTTGATCCAGAGACAGAGCAGTGTGAGCTGAGCCAAGAGCAAGGAGGGGAGAAAACAGCAAATGGAAAAATTAATTGCATGTTAAAAAACTTCAACACTCCAACCTCCATCATCTCAGGAGTTTGCAACTGGCAGGGAGTCTTTAGTAAACTAATTAGTGGCTATGGCAAATTGTGGAAGAGACTGTAAGTTGTTGTAGTTGAATAGAAGTCAACAGTGTCTGATTTGCAGTAGCCAAAACTCTTGCTCATGATTTCGCACTGACCAACTTTATAAAAAGTGGAAGTTATTTACCTTTTCTCTGTTAAGATATTGCTGGTTTTGAATGAGCCTTTCCCTTAGAGCTCTAATTTAGATAGAATTTTGTTTCTGATATATAAAATTAAAACATACTTATTTGAGTTATCTGTATGATATATATAAAAATAAGGTTACTTGGAGCCCTAAATTAGCTATGAGAGTGCAAACACCTCCCATGATTTAGGGATTTAATTTGCTGCTGCTTGCAGGGGTGCAGCAGTAGGTCAGGCTCTCCCGGTTGCGTGGCACAGCACAGCGACACTCGCCCGTGTAAATAAACTTCGCCTGGGTCTCCTTAAGCAACATTTCACTCTGATTTAGCTCCCACTAGAACATTAGTTTTAGTTCCACTTTGCTTTATTGCTGCCATGCTTAATTGATTGAACACCAGGATGGAACTGCATAATGAGGCTACTTAAGTGTAATGAAACCCTCGCATTGTCAAAAATGAACGTTTTGTCTGCAG
The DNA here is from genome assembly GCA_013400235.1 of Oriolus oriolus. Classification (NCBI taxonomy): domain Eukaryota; kingdom Metazoa; phylum Chordata; class Aves; order Passeriformes; family Corvidae; genus Oriolus; species Oriolus oriolus. The sequence continues at coordinate 1,313,787 of VXBT01008205.1, read as the reverse complement.
CTTCTGGAAAGATCTCTAATTAAACACTTCAAAACTTAGATATATGCAGACTTAGGAATTTATTTAGTCCCGTAGTTCTGCAGCTTTTTGTATTTCCTTTTTCATCCAGGCCTTTTCCAAATAATTCCTTTGTTAATACAAATTTCAGAGGCCTTGATTTTTTTTTTTTTT